>PVHT020000256.1:8050527-8078336 GCA_004024745.2 Catagonus wagneri
TTTTTTTTTTTTTTTTTGTCTTTTTGCCTTTTCAAGGGCCGCACCCGTGGCATATGGAGGTTCCCAGGCTAGGGGTCTAACAGGAGCTGTAGCCGCTGGCCTTCGCCACAGCCACAGCAACGCGGGATCCTAGCCGCGTCTGCAACCTACACCACAGCTCACGGCAACGCGGGATCCTTAACCCATTGAGCAAGGCCAGGGATTGAACCCGCAACCTCATGGTTCTTAGTCGGATTCGTTAACCACTGAGCCACAATGGGAACTCCAAGAAATCATATTTTTGATAAGTGTCAGGTTGTGGATATTCCACAAATGTTTGCCTGTTTGAGTGAAATTAAGAAAAATTAAATATTTAAATCTCCATAGTTTTCAATAAGAAATTGAAACAAATTTCTGATTAAAAACAAGTTTTTAGAAAGAAAATCAGTATTTTATCAAATCAACTTGTATAGCTTTGAAAATTTCACATCAGCAGGGGGCAGTCAAACCAAAGTTCATTTTGCAGTCATATGGAAAATTAAAATTCATCTCTGTAAGATTTATTCTTCTTGGAATACCAGCCATACTTTATAATCTACTTATAAATAAAGTTTAACACTCTTTAGTAGAAGGGCTGTAGAATTGTATTAATTTTTTTATGGGAGATAAGTGTTTTTGTTTTTTAATGAAAAATAATTGAAAAATGTTTTTTAGAACATGAAATGCTTTATTTGGTGTTTTTGATGGGTGGGTCCATTACATAGAAATTTGTTCTTCTGCCTCTGAATCAGTATTTCAATTAAATTAACTTATTACTAGACTGTTTTTCATTCAATAAAATATTAACTTTTATGAAATACTTTTATTTTCCTCTGTGAACTTGAGAAAAAGGAATTTTTCTTAGAGACTGTAGCATAACACCTACTGAAACATAGTTTGGCAAATTCTGAAAGTTTGAGTTTTTCTTTAAAGCTTTCCTCTGGCTAGCTCAAACAACTTGTGGTTTGTGTTTATAGATGTGCTTATTTTCACCTCCTTCTTTTGGAGGTTAACCTAGTACTTATTAAAAGAGAAATACCGTTTATACTAAATAGTGTTTAACATATACTGATGGTATTACTGTATTTCCTGTTTTGTGTTCACAATAAGAAGTTTCTGAAAAACTGCCTTTGTATAAATACTTCACTGACATTCCAGACAAGTATAATCTTGTCTGCTAGTAGGCAGGAAAGAGTGATGTCCTGGAATGCTGTTAGAGAAGGAAATCTCTTTGTGTTCCACAAATGATACCCCTAAACCTTTTAAGAATATAATTTAAAAATGACAACTCTGTATTTGCTTTTCCTTCCGTTTATTAACTCTGTATGTTTTTGGTTCGGAAATGCATTTAGTCAGGGAAAAAGAATCCATTGTGTCTGAGAAACAGGCATCCTACTGGTAGTTTGCTGGAAATTGGTAGAAAGTCAGAGTGTAAACATCAAATAAAGGTTTGGTAAATAATTATTACTTATTTTTTCTTAGCTTCAAACTTTTTCTGATACTTGAATAAGGTTTTTGATAGTTCTGTGCATGCATAAAAGATGCAAGTTTCCTACTCCTTTCCAAATTTCCAATAAGTAAATAATTTAGAGATTGTTTTTAGAACATACATGTTTTTTAAAGTTAGATTTGAAGTTTTTGTGTTATTCTGTTATTAAATGTGTCATTAATATATATAAAAATCAGTTATGTAACATTAACTTTAAATATTCTAATGGTAGATTTTCTTATACTTAATTATGATAGACAATAATTCAGTTAAAGTTGTACCGAAGTTTCTTTTTAGTGACTAAAAAAATGGTCACAGTTAAATTTTTAAATAATTACTAAAAAGAGTAAAACAGCACAGACTCAACCTATGTCTAATTTTTAGATCTATATGGTTAAAAATGCTTTTCAGTTTCAGTTTCAAACTGTAGAAGAGTATCATATGCTTTTTATGATCAAATACTTATTATGTTATTAATATACGTATCATATGCTGTGCCTTTTGTTTAAAATATGTTAACAGTATTATTTGTGTATACCCCTTCTCATGAATCTGCTGTGATGAATTCTAAAATACTGAGACTACTGCATCTTCAGTTAGGAGTCTTTTAAAGGGAGTAGTTTAACCAAATAGAGCCCCTAACTGATGTGGTGCTTCCATGGTATCAGAAACTGTTTCCTTCTAAATTGTTGTTGTACCATCCCTTTGGCCACATGGTGAAAAACCTCACTGTTATGTCACTTGCTTTTCATTCAGGTGAGGAGATGAGGTAATAAATAGGAAGCACACTCCCTCCCTTTAAGGATGTAACCCATAAATTGCATGTATTATTTACGTACCATTTGATCTTAGCTTTATGACCATATTCAACTACAGGAGAGTCAAGAAAATAAATATTTTCTGTGTTTTGAGTGGCTGGGTGAACAGCTTGAATTAAAGGGTTTTGTTACTAAAGGAAAAAGCAAAACTGAAAGTGTCAGCCATTATCTGTTAACTTTATTCACTATTGTCCCCTCCTTCCTCTTGAAACATTCTCTTACTTTGCTTTAAATGGCACAGTAATGTCCTAGCTTTACTTCTATTTCTGTGCCCTCTTGACTCCTTTATATGTTTATTCTCCTCTGTCTAGCCATAAAATGTTGCAATTCATGAAGCCTTTCTTCTCTGATCAGGGCAATCTCATCTGCACCTATGGCTTCAGGAATCAATATGATTATACCTGGTTCAGCTCAGAAATTTGCTCTGGCCTCTTTAATGAGCTGCCTACTTAGATATCTCAAAGGCATTTCAGATTCAACATATCCAAAATTTAAGTTTGCTCTAAGCATTCTCATCATTAAATCTTCTTTATGAGGTCAGCACAATTACCATACCCAATCCTACAGGTAATAAACTGAGATGAAGACAGGTTAAGAAACTTGGCCAGGATTACAGAGCTAGTAACTGGTGTATAGTACTGTGAGTTTTGACAGATGTGCAGAATTGTATAACTACTGCAATCACAATACAGAACAATTATTCACTCCAAAAGATTCCTTCATGATGCCCCTTCGTAGTTAAACCCTCTTTCCACCACTAACCCCTGGCAACTACTGATCTCTTCCTACAGTTGCCATTTCTCATATGTCATATAAGTGGAATTATGTAGTATGTAACTTTCTAAGCATGGCTTTTACTTAAGTTTTTGAAATTTATCTGTGTTGTGTATATACAATAGTTTGTTCCTTTTCTATTTCTGGGTTATTCCACTGTATAGAAGCAGTACAGTTTGTTTATTCTTACACTCACTGAAGGACATTTTAGATTGTTTCCAGTTTTGGCTGTGAATAATGCCACCATTGTCATGCATGGGCAGATTTCTCTCTGAACGTAAGTTTTTGTCTAAGATAATTACTTGGCAAGAACTACTGAGTCATAGGTTATGTTTAACTTTTTAAGAAGCTGCCATATGCATGTGCAGATTGTTGGAACTTTGTTGCATTCCTGCCAGCCAATATGAGATCCAAGAGCTCGTATTCTTGCTAGCACTTGTTATTGTCAGATTTTTTTTTTTAATTTTAGCTGTTCTACTAGGTGTGTAGTGTTAACTTACTATGGTTTTAATTTGCATTTCTCTAATGTTGAATGATATTGAGCATCATTTCATGTGCTCATTTGTCATTAGAATATTTTCTTTAGAAAGGTGTTCTAAATTCTTTTGAACTTATTCAACTTTTTGGGCTGTTTTCTTACTTCCATTCTATATATTATCATTAAATTGTTTGTTAGGTATATTGCAAATATATTCTTCTAGTCTGTAGCTTTTCTTTTCTTTCTCTTACCAGTATATTTATTAATTTTGGGGAGTTCCCTTTGTGGTTCAGTGGGTTATGAACCCGGCTAGTATCCATGTGGATGCGGGTTTGATCCCTGGCCTCGCTCAGTGGGTTGGGGATCTGGTGTTGCCATGAGCTGTGGTATATAGGTAGCAGATGTGGCTTGGATCCAGCATTGCTGTGGCCTGGGCTGGAAGCTACAGTTCCAATTCAACCCTTAGTCTCGGAACTTTACATATGTTACAGTGTGGCCCTAAAAATCAAAAAAAAAAAAGTTTTTAATTTTAAGAAAGGCCAGTGTCCTTAGTTTGTTTTGCAGTTTTTTTTTTAATCAGCTCTTTGCTTAACCCAAGGTCGTGAATAATTTCAAAACATTTTGTAAAAAGAAAAAAAAGACACAACATAAAATTTACTATCTTTACCATTTCTGAGTGTTCAGTTCAGTAGTTTTAAGTATGTATATTATTGTGCAACCTAGCTCTAGACCTTTTTCATCTTTCAAATATGAAACTCTATATCCATGAAATAACAACTCTCCATTGCACTCTAGCCAGCTCTGACAACAGCCATTCTACTTTCTGTTTGTATGGATTTGACTACTCTATAGATACTTAAGGTAAGTGGAAATATGTGAATTTTTGTGACTGGCTTATTTCACTTAAGATAGTGTCTTCAAGTTTCATCCATATTGTAGCATTTTACTTTTTTAAGAGGCTATTGTTCTCTTATATGTGTTTACTACATTTTGCTTGCCTCTCAGCGGCTGCTTGGGTAGCTTCCACCTCTTGGTTTTTGTGACCAATGGTACTGTAAACATGAGAATGCAAATAACTGCATTCAGTTATTTTGGATATATACCTAGAAGTAAAATTGCTGGATTACATGGTAATTCTATTTTGAATTTTTTGAGGAATTCCCACACTGTGTTCCACAGTACCTGCATCATTTTACATTCCAGTCAATAGTGTGTAATACACGTGTTTTAACTTCTCCAGATACTTGTTAAAATGTATTATTTGCTGAGTCTTATTTTGTTGTTGTAGTTTTTAAATAGTATATATGAGGTTATACCTCTTTGTAGTTTTGATTTGCATTTTCCTAATGATTAGTGATGTTGAGCATCTTTTCATTTGCTTCTTGGACCTTTGTATACCATCTCTGGAGAAATATTTGAGTCCTTTGCCCATTTTTTTAATTCGATTTTTTGTTGTTGAATTCTAGCATCTCTTTACATATGGATATTAGCCCTTATCAGATATATTATTGGCAAATATTTTCTGCTATTCTGTAGTTTCTGTTTTTACTCTGTTGATTTCGTCTTTTGATTTATAGAAGCTTTTAATTTTGATGTGGTTCAGTTTGTCTATTTTTTGGTGACTTGTTTTTGGCATCATTCCAGGAAATCTTGGCCAAATGCACTGTCATTTTTTTTCTAATTTTTAAAAAAAAATTTGTTGGAGTATAATTGACTGCTAAGAGTTTTATAGTTTTGGCCTTAAGTTTAGGTGTTTGATCCATTTTGAGTTAATTTTTATGTATAATTTAAGGTAAAGCTCCAGTTTCATTCTTTTATATGTGATATCTAGTTTTCTCGACATTTGTTGAAGAAACTCCTCTTTCGTAAAAGTTCTACAATTTTACAATCCACAGTTAGATCTATAACCCATTTTGACATTTTGTATGAAGTGTGAATTATAAGTAGAGGTCCATTTTTACGTGTGAACAAAAAATTGTTCTAGCACCATTTGTTAAAAAGAATGTCTTTTCTCCATATATTGTCTGTACACCTTTGTTAAAATCAATTGACCGTATTTGTGTGGATTATTTCTGTCTATCCTTTTAGCGAACCACACTGTCTTGATGATCACAGCTTTATAGGAGGGCCTAAAACCGTGTCTAACTTTGTTCTTCATTTAACTATTCTACTTCCTTGTCCTTTCCATATAGAATACTCTCAGGTTGTCATTTTCTTTGAAAAATCCTTTTGAGATTTTTTTTTAACCAATAGAACGATTTGGGGAGAATATATAAGTTAACAACATTGAATCTCCAGTCATGAACATTGTCTGTCCATTTACTTAGATATTCTTTCATTTCAATGTGTTGTAGTTCACAGCATAGAGAACTTGCACATATTTTGTTAAGTTTATAATTAATTCCTTTTCTTGGAGGTTTATTATATATGGTAATATTTAATTTTGGTTTCTAGCTGTTTATCATTAGTATCTAGAAATATGGTTGTTTTTTTTTTGTATGCTGACCACCTTTGCTATACTCACTATTGGTTCTTTGTACCTCCTGATACTTTGTAAATTTCTTGGAAGCTATGTATGTAATCATGTTGTCTGTGAATGAAGTTGGTTTTACTTCTTCCTTTCCAATCTGTACGCATATTTTTCTTTCTCTTGACTTATAACTAGGATTTCCAGTCCCTTGTGTATAGAAGTGGTGACAGTGGACATTCATGTTTTGTTCCTCATCTTAATGAGAAAGCATTTAATATTTCGCCACTAAGAATGAAGGCTTGTTAAAATAAAAGGCTTAGGTGTTTTTGTAGATGTCTTTTAACAAGTTGAAAAAGTTCCCTTATATTCCTAGTTTGATCAGAGTTGGGGATTTATTTGCTTTGCCTTTTTAGGGCCACACCTGCAGCATATGGGAGTTCCCAGGCAAGGAGTCAAATCAGAGCCATAGTTGCCAGCATCCACCACAGCCACAGCAATGTGGGATCCAGCTGCATCTGTGACCTACACCATAGCTCACAGCCGCGCTGTATCCTTAACCCTCTGAGTAAGGCCAGGGATTGAACCCGTGTTCTAGTGGATACTAGTTGGGTTTGTTACCGCTGAGCCATGATGGGAACTCCTGATCAGAGTTGTTAATCATGAATGGATTTTTGAATTTTGTCAAATGCTTTTCCCACACCTATCAGTATGATCATGGAATTTTTCATTTTTAGACTGTTAAAATCATGGAATACTCAGGATTTTAAAAGTCAACCTTTTAATTGACTTTAAAATGGCAAACTGATGTTGCATTCCCAGGATACACCCTGCTTAGTCATGTTGTTGTATTATTCTTTTTGTATATTACTGCATTCTGTCTGCTAATATTTTATTGAGAATTTTTCTATCAATGCTCATGGTGGATGTTTGGGTAAAATTGTTTTACACTTCATTTTTTTTTTTAATGGCCACACACATGGTGTATGGACGTTTTCGGCTGGGGATTGAATCTGAGCCACATCTGTGACCTACACCACAGCTGCAGCGGCATTGTATCCTTTAACCCACTGTGCCTGGTGGGGTATCAAACCTATACCTCTGCAGTGACCTGAGTCTCTGCAGTCAGATTCTTAACCCACTGCACCACAGCAGGAACTCTGCCTTATACTTTTGTTTTGTATCAGAGTCACACTCACTTAATAAAATAAGTATTTCTTTCTTCTAGTTACTGGAAGAGATTGTTTAGAATTACTATTTCTTCCTTACATATTTTATAGATTTCTTCACTAATATCCTCTTGGTCTGGAGTTTTGTTTGTTGCAGTTCATTTTTGTTTTACTATGAATTCAGTACCTTTAATAGATAATAGACAATTCTGGTTATTTAATCCTAGAAAAGTTTTATAACTTTAAAGGAATTTTTTTCATTTCATCTAGGTTGTTAAATTTATACGCACAGAGTTGTTCACTATTTTCTCTTATCTTTTTGAGTCTGTGGGAATCTGGGTAAAATTTTTTTCCTTCCTGATATTGGCAATTGGTGGTTTTTTTCTTTTTTCATATGTCAGTCTTAGTAGAAGTTTATCAATTTTGTTGATCTTTTCAAAGATCCAGGTTATGTTTCATTGATTTTTTTCTATTGCTTTTTGGTTTTCAATTTAACCGATCTCTATTCTTGTACTTATTTCCTCCCTTCCTCCCTCCCTACCTTGCTTGCTTCCTTCTTTCCTTCCTTCTTCCTCCAGGTATTATTTGGTCTTCTTATTCTTGTTTCATAGGTGAAAGCTTAGACTGTTGATTTGAAACCTTTCTTCAGATGCTATGGATTCCCCTCTAAGTACTACTTCAAGCTGTATTTCACAAATTTTTGATATCTTTTAATTTTCATTCACCTCAAATATTTTCGTGTTTCTCCCCTAAGACTTCCGGTTTGATGATGGATTATTTAGAAGTGTGTTACTTAATTTCCAAATATTTGGTAATCTTGCATATATCTTAGTGTTTTTAAGTACTAATTATTATGGTCAGAAACATGCTTTGTATGATTTCAGTTCTTTTAAATTTTGTACATCTGTTTCATGATCCAGGATGTCATCCTGTCTTCCTGAATGGTCCATGTAGTTTTTAAAAGAATGTACTTTGCTGTTGTTGAGATAGCTTTTTCCATTCTTTTACTTTTAATTTATATATTATTTTATTTCAGTTTCATATAGATAATATTTAGTTAGGTCTTATATACTCTGAGAATCTCAGGTTAATTGGTGTGTTTATACCATTTATATTTAGTATAACTCAGTATTTTAGGGTTTAATTTCTGTGTTTTAATTGCATTTCTGTTGGTTTTTCATTCCTGTATTTTATTTTCTGTCTTCTTTTGAATTATTGGAATATTTTCAATACTCCATTTTAATTCATATATTGCTTTTATTATTGTGTTTCTTTGTATGCTTTTTTTCTATTAGTTGTCCTAGTGATTACAATATTCACACTTCACTTTAGAGGTTCTACTCAGTTAATATTTTAGAACTTAAAATGAAGTGTAGAAACCTTAACAACTGTCTAAGTCAAGAAAATTAAGTGTATATTAGTTAAATGTGTACCTCAGAAGGCATCCTAAAGTTAGTTACTCTTTAGCCTCTTCCTCTTCACTTAATCTTTTCTGTACTACCTATTACTCTGTTACCTTTTAGTCGTTCGTTTTGTTCTGTACCACTTTCGGCCTGTAGTGTATAAGTATGTGGAAAATAGCTTGAATATTCATGCCTCTTTTTTCTTCCTCTTCTTTTTTTTTTTTTATGTCTTTTTAGGGCTGCACCCATGGCATATGAAAGTGGCAGGCTAAGGGCTGAATCAGAGCCACAGCTGCCAGCATATACCACAGCCACAGCAATGCCAGATCTGAGCCACATTTGTTACCTATACCACAGCTCACCGTAACGCCAGATCCTTAACCCACTAAGCAAGGCCAGGAATTGAACCTGCACCCCATGGATACTAGTTGGGTTTGTTACCACTGAGCCATTATGAGAACTCCCTCATGCCTCTTTTCTTGAAATTATTTTCTAAATTCAATATGAGATTATTGATATAGATGAGAAATCTGAGTTGCAAAGAGATTTATAATTGCCCAAGGCCACATAGCTAATACATGTTAGAGCTATTTATTCTGGCACGCTGGCTCAGGGTAGGCACATTTGACTGTAATGCTACTTTATTTTCTTTTGGACAATTGTAGTGCTTATGAAAAATCTCTTATTCTTTTAAGCATATGGTTTTTAAGTCTACTTATTATCATATCTTTGGGTTTCTAACTTAGTTCTTAAAATGAGCTCTTTTTTTCATCTTTTTAAGGCATCTTCATTGCTTTTTAAAATAGCTCATTAAATATTTATTCTAGAAATTTTAAGCTTTTTTGAGTTTGTGGAAATAGTTTGTCACATCAGAACAATTTGTGGATTTTCACATAATTGCAACTAAATTTTCTAAATGTAATTGAAAAAATATTTTCTGGAAAAAATACTACTGAGAACCGTGTAACACTTTTAAATGATTTTGTTTTTGTAATCACAGCACTGAGTACATATATTTAAAAGACAATAGCATATATATGCAAGTCATATTATTTATTCTTTTTTTAGATAATGTTTGATATTCATGGAGAGTCTTAAAACACAAAAGTCTGCAACCTACAGACTGGGAACAGGTATAATTTTGGAAGTTTTAAAACTCTCTTTTTCAGCTTTGATTAAATTAGTCTTCTCAAATAGAAAAACATTTTTCAGAAATTAAACAAAAACTTGAGTCTATTATGAAGCAGGTTATTTCTAGGAATATAGAAACAAACAATCTAAAAATTCTTTGAGTTTGGCAGCTTTCTCTTTGCTTTCTCTTTCTTTCTTCTTTAGTAATCATTATCTTATTCCTAACTATTCAAGGTCATTCAAAAAGATTCATGGAGTTCTGTGGTGGCCTAGTGGTTAAGGATCTGTTGCTATGTTTTGTCACGGCTGTAATGTGGGTTCAGTACCTGGCCTGGGAACTACCATATGCTGCAGTCACAGTCAAAAATAAAATTTATTAAAACCAGCAATGAAATGGTTTTGAACAGACTTCTTTTAAGCACCCTTTATTTTGTGTTTTGATTTTTTTACCTTGGGCACAATAATCTTTTTTTTTTTTTTTTGGTCTTTCTGGAATTAAATGAGTTTTAAAGATCTGAGAAAATCAACCCTGACATTTGAAGGTTAAAACTGATCCATTCAACAGAATTTCGATTCAGAGAAGCTAAAAGTATAAATCTGGTTTTACAAATATAGTAATGAAGAATATATTTAGTACTGACTTAATCTTCATATTAAAGAATTAAGATACTCAGTGAGTTTAAAAATATCAGACTGATAAAATAACACTTGGATTAATGTACTTTATTATTTAAAACCGTTATGAAGGAATGACTAGTCATAATGAAGTGAACTTTTATCTTTCATTTAGGTAAAATGAATGTTGTATTTTACGTTCTATAAATATTGAAACATTATTACACTACTTGTAGAGCATAAATAGGGGCGATTTGGGAACAACTTATCCTGTGAATGGTTACTAATTTTCTGAATCATTTAGCTTATAAATCCTATTCAATTTCTAAGCTTATTTTTTAATATAAACTTTTCTCTCTTTTCAAATTGAGATCCATTTCTTTTCAGCCATAGCAGAAGAATAGATTTCCAGAATAGTTTTATACTGTGCCCATAAAGAAGTAAATAGATATCCCATAGGGATAGGGCTAAAGTTGGATAACTACATTCTCTTTTCATGACACACAAAGCGTAAAACAAGATAATTTGTCCTGTTCATTGCCATCGAGATGTGAAAGATTTGCATGTCAGAATAATAGTCCCACTCTGTCAGCTCTGTGTGGAGTATTCTCCAGAATACTGTGGTAAATCACAGGTGGATTGTTCAGGTGCTCAAAGAGCCCTCAGGAATAGGCAAAACTCAACTGACAGGTCATTGCTGGATCAAGGGATTTACCCTTTTCTTTGGCATATCATAGCTCATGAAGGCTAACATTTTGGTAACTGTTTCAGGAAAAGAAATACTGTACTATATTTCCTTTGGTCCCTTCAGTCTTTGTTATACAAAGCAAACAAACTTGTTTACAGAACATCCACCATTTGGTTGAGTAAATGACAGGTAGGAAATTAAGCTGTTAATACAGGAGGATGACTAAGTGAGGAAATCCGTCTTTTGTCAACCACTCTTATATTATTATTATTTTTAAAATAGAATCTGCTTTCAGTTTCAGTGACTGGGCGTGTTAGATGTACATGGTTTAATGGATTTTGTACTTAGAATTCTGGCTTCCCTTTTTTGCTTACAATCCAACACCATAGTAGAAAATAATGCAAATAGTCTTCCAAATGATTGATATAGGATGATGGTTTAGGTTTATTTATTGAGTCAGAGCTCCACACCTGTCTGTGTCATAACAACTTCCTCAGAGGATGAATTAAAAAAAAAAATAAAGCAATCCTTTCGTGCAATGCCAGAGGCATTGTAAATCTCTAAATTGAAAAATGCTCAATTAAATTTGGTTTTTATTTAAATCTGTTTAAAATTAATCCTTTGCGTCCTTTCTCTTTAAGTGGATTGCTGATTATCACATTGCTCCATATATATATTTCTTTTTAAAATAAATCTTGACAAGGTATTAATCTTGACATTTATGGTAGCATGGAAAATAATCCTAACATTGTATACAACATTCTTCCCCTAAATGAAGTTTACTGTAAACAACCATAAATTTTTACATTTAAGTTCATCAAAGTAAACATATATAGGATGAAAAAGATTTTGTTTGGTGGTAAATGGAAATTTGAGCTCACATTTAATGTAAGTCAGCATTGTCATGAGCCTCATGCTGCATTAATTATGGCATCCAAATCATATAAACTAATAGTTTTGTGGTACTCTGTCCTAGTCAGATCTAGAATATAATATACAATTTTGACATTCTTCACAGTTTATGAATAATTTTAGACATAACAGGCATGGATCTGAGCATGATTTTACCCTGGAGAATAAAAGAATACATGCAGATACAGTTATTGCCTTCAGATATCTAAAAATTTATCCTTTAGAAGTTTCTGGCAAAACAAATAGAATAATTTCCCAATAAACTAGAACTGTTTGCTTATTGTCACCCTGTTATTGCAGGTGTTTTTAAAAGTGGTTTATTTTGCTAAATGTCTGCTATGTTGATTAGGAGACTGGAAAAGGTAATTTCTGATCTCTTCAATTTTGAATTGATAAGCAAGCATAAAATTATTTTATTATTCAGTCACTTAGCATATATGTGAGTATTTGCACATTTGGGATTTGAGATTCATCACTGACAATTACCTTTGGCCCTATGAACATTCTATGTACCTTTGCCCTTCTATATATTTTTTTCCTTTTAAAGCTAATTCCAAATATTTATCAAAAAGAAAAAGAAAACATCAAATTTTGGCCTGGGTCATATGTAAATCCAGACTGAAGTTAGAATTAGGAATAAGAATGAAAAATACAGGTCTTCTGTTTAACATGAGAACCCCACTTATCCCACATGTGTGAAAGTTGAACATTAGGAACTTAATATCACAGTTCAATAACTTGCTACTTTTTTGCAAGCATAATCCCTCCTCAAAATGGGAGGAAATGGGAAGATCATTCCTAGGCATTGTTGTCCTTTGAACTTCTGGTTATTTGGATAGGCTTTTTGACTCATCCCATCATCCAAAACTTCTTGACATTTTTCTCTTTTCTTTAATGTTATCAATATTTAGGAGAGTAGACAGTGAATATTATGTTTGTGCAGAATTCAGAAAGAATTGGTGTTAGCATTAAACATCTATATTGCTATAAAATTTAATTGCTTCTTGATACCACTTAGCACTGAGTAGCACACAGAGAACACCTGTTACGTAGAGTTACTCATTTGTGGAATATAAGAGTGAAAGAATGAATGTGATAGATGCATGCATCCTTGGTAGTTGCAAGGGCAGAGGTCATGTTTTATCCATGGCCTAGTCTTAGGATGGTTTTTGGTACTGTCAAATCCTGGTGAACATTTGTCATGTAAATATATTCAATTTGAATAGCTTTAGGTAGATGTTAACATTTGGACAAAGAAGATATTGTCATTTTTAAAAATTATATATGTAATTCAGCATTAAATTATGAATTTTCTTGGGACTCTATACATGTATTGATTTCATATCAGTCTAAAACAGTGTATTGTATAGATATATTAACTTTAGCAATCTGCCGAAACCTCACTCCATTCTAGTGGCCATTATTTTAGAAGAATGTTAGTTCTTTAGGTGCCTTCTCCATCCCGGTAGCTGAAAAGACAAGAACAGTTTACATAACACAGGATAGCATAGTTCCTTTTTCTTTGTTTTGCCCTTAAAATAATCTGTAGTATAAATGGGTCAAATAATTTAAAGCTGGATTTGAATTATCTTTGGGGCTTTATTATGTTATGTGGCACTGTTTGCTCATCTGTAAAATGCTCATACTACCTCCTTTTCAGAAATGTTGATGGATTTCATTAGGTAACTTAGCCTTGAGCCTATTGCAGAGTGAGCCCTTAAGACACAATAGTTATTATTACAATTTCTCTAGAAAAAAGGGTTAAAGTGTCATGGATAAATATTTGACTTTAGCACTTAAAATTTTAAGTTTTTAATGTCTTCAATTGTTTTATTTTTTCTTTTCAATTCTAATGTTGAAAATTTTTTCTGTTACACAGAATATATTGGCAATTTGTTATTAGTAATCCCTATAAATGAAATGCTTGTTTAAGTATTTCTTTGGGAAACCTGGTAATAGCTCCCTTTTCTCCTTCAGTGTGATGGTTACTGTATGTCATATCTATGACCCTGCCTCCATATTTTTCTGCACAAAAGGTTCTGAGATCTCAAAGAATCTAAAATAGTTGTATATATAAGGTCCTCATCTATTGTCGGGAATCCAGTTTCTTTGGAGCTTTTCCAGTTTTTTGGCTAATACCTAAATAGCATCTTCTGATATCCTCAACTTGGTGGCTCACCTTTTTGTATTTTTAAACTGGCCTGGGCTGATGTGAATCTATCTGGAGAAGAGTAAGCTGGAAAGTGTCAAGCCAGAAAGAAACAGGAAGATTCAAGATAGAAGCACCCATCATTCATTGTACACACAGTGCCTTATTTTTTCCAATGTTCTTATTAAACTCTATGCTTAATAAGCTTAAGCTTATTAAGTATCTATGCCTCAGTATTGACCCAGAAGCAAGTTTCATTTTTTCCCTCTTCCACCCCACCATATGATTTGCCTCATGTATACGTGAACACACACATTTGCCAATATAGTCTATAACATATACTGAGTAAACTACAGCATTTGTATCTTTCTATTTTAATCGTCAGCATCTACATAGCACTTCTGATAGAAATGCATAGATTTTAAAGCTCAAAATAAACACAATGAAGATGTAAGCTTTAGTCTTTTTTTCTAGGAACATTCCCCGTTTCTAAAATATTTATATTATCATGGTTCTACTGTGGAATCATAAAACAAAAATTGTGCCATCCCTTCAAAGAAATTCAATTTATGACTCTTCTTGGAATAAGAACAAAAGTTTAAAGAAGGAATGATTTAAGTATCACTAGGGGAAAATAAGGAGAAACTTGTTATGTAGGTAAATTTGCTTTTGTATGCATGGTGTCAGTCTATAGAAACATGAAGAGTAGAATTCATGTTTTTCATTTCTCAGGAAGTGAAAGACCAATAAGATTTTACAGTTTCATAAATGGAGTAGAAAAGAAAAGCACTTTTGAGCCTAAAGCCTGGCTTCATCCAGAAATAAGTATAAATTTTTCTTTTTCTGTCTTTAGCATGAAAGTATATTCAGAAAATCAAGCCTCACAAGAAACATTTCTGATGCTCTGTAGGGATAGTATTCTTTTCTTTCAGCTTATGTACTTTTGTTCAGATTTTGTCTAGTGCTAGGAAGCATTCTCACCAATATTGAATGAATGAATTTATGTGAAAATTCATGCTTTTGTTATGTAGTACTAAGTGGTTTGATACAGTAAGTGTTAAAAATTTAGAGAACAGAGAGATTATGGAATTTCAGAATAGTTAAGAAAAGATAAACACCCATTACTTATTTTTGATTAAAAAATCACTTTCTTCATGACATGGAGAACAGACTTGTGGTTTCCAAGAGGGAGGGGGAGGAAGAGGGAGGGACTGGGAATTTGGGGTTAATAGATTCAAACTGTTGCCTTGGGAATGGATAAGCAATGGGATCCTGCTGTATAGCACTAGGAACTATGGTCAGTTGTGATGCAGCATGATAATGTGAGAAAAAAGAATGTATACATGTATGTGTGACTGGGTCACCTTGCTCTGCAGTAAAAAATTGACAGAACACTGTAAATCAGCTGTAATGGAAAAAGTAAAAATCGTAAAAAACAAATTTATTTTCTATGTGCCAGGCTAAGAAGTTTCCATAGACTATCATTTCAGTCTACACAATAAACCAGTTAAAGTAGATATTTTTCATACTATTTTGTAGGTAAGGAGACAGTCTCACAGGGATTAAGAAACCTGGTCACTCATCTAACAGCTGGCAAATCATTCTACAAGGAATGTCACTTTATCTCATTTGGATATTCTTCCCAGAAATCAGTGACTTTTGATGGCCCTTAAGAAATTCTAAACAAGTTAACAGGGTTTCCTCAGATCTTGGGAGTTGCTGGGAATGGATTTAAAGGCATTGAGAAAATCTGATGATGGCTATTGAGTCAAAAGTTGAGTAATCCACCTAATTCTGTGTCCTGAAAGTAAAGTCAGTTGCAGTATATCCCTTTATCATTTACCTGAAAATTTTCTGTGTATAATCCTGTGGTAGGTCATATATGTCACCTAAGCTTGTTTTACTTTTGGTAGGTACTAATTGGATCAAAGAAGTACCTGCTTCTTGTTTACAAGATTTTAATTTGCTTAAGAGGCAAAAATACATATTTGCAGTTTGAGAGATCTTTCATGAACAGCAGTGGTCATTAATACCTTTCTTACAAGCATGCTATGGTATCTTATTAACAGTGATATTTATGAGTTGTCATTTCAAAATAGACATTGATATAATTGACATCTGTCTTAGCATACCAATAGTTATTATTAAGGAACCATTTTGTGTGGTAGTTTAACATTTTTTAATGTATTGATTGATTGGATCTAAGCTGCTATATCATGATATGTGATGGTTAAAAATGTGGACTCAAGCCATGGGTTTGAATCCCAATTACATCTTCTGCCATATGTATGACCTTAGGCAAGTTAGTGAATCTGTATGACTCTTTTTTCACCTGTAAAATGAAAATAACAATAGTACCTGTTATTTTAAATAACAGAGAGAGTTGTTTTGAGGATTAAATGAGTAATAAATTTTAAATAACTTTATACAATGCTTAATAAATATTATTTATTATCCTACTTTTTAAAAGTTTGCCTCCATTTATATTTGATTGAGCCAAAGCCCATGAAAAAAAGTCTTTGTGGATATTTTGTTCATTGGGGTACTAAAATACATTATTAAATATGGTTGATTTATATATAATTGAACATTATATATTCATTAAAATATATCACTTTTATATTAACCTGGTAGCTAATACAGATATATTCTTTTTGAAAATTACTTGTGCTTTTGGAAATCTGAGATCCTTCCTGATACTTATGTGTATTGAATTTGCAAAAAGATAACCTAAGTGTAATGTACAAAGTTCAGATTTATGGGATACATGAGAAGGTTCTGTTCCCAGAGAGTTAATAATTATTATGAAATTTCTGATTATGTTGTGCCTTTGATAAAATATCTTCAGCGGGTTAAGGATCTGGAATTGCCATGAGCTGTAGTGTATGTCACAGATGCAGCTCAGATCTGACATTGCGTGGCTGTGATGTAGGCCAGTAGTTATAGCTCTGATTCGACCCCTAGCCTGGGAACTTTCATATGCTTCACCTGCAGCCCTTAAAAAAATATATATATTTTTCAACATTTTGTTTGTTGTTTTTACTTACTAAAAATGTTTATTTAGGTCCTTAGTGTGTATAATGTCAGGTGCTGGGAATACAAGGATGAATAAATAGATAGAGTCTCTTCTGATGAGTTTGGTAGTGGTTACAGACAAGCAGGAAGCTATAGTAAAATATGCTAAACTCTGTGATGGCACAAATGCAGATAACTCCAAAGGGAAGAAGTAAGGACAAAGAAAACACTAAAACTAGATTTAGGAAAAAGAGAAGTTTCTTAAAAGGAGCCTGATAAGGGGGTTAAAAGTGATGGGATAGAGGGGGTGAGATATTTCAGGAAGAGTGTAACATTATGTGGAAAGGTCTAATATGAAGAGAGCACAGGATGCATTTGTAATTCAGTATAACTTGGGCGTGGAGGAAACGATGAAAATTGTAGAAGTAAGGCTGAAAAAAGTAATCTGTGGCTTAACTATTATAGTCTTTGAATACCATGGTGAAGATGTTTTCTTTTATCCTGGGAGCAAGAATGACCATTAAGCCTTTTAATTTTAAGCAAGAGGTGACATAATCAGATATCTATTTTATAATTTTTTGATTATAGTAAGAATATAGACAGAAGTCTAAATTAGGGAATAATAAAGATGGGATGAAAGGAAGTAGTTGGTTTCAGTAGTTTCTTAGGAGTAGAATGTACAGGGCGTCATGGTTGGTAGATGATGGCCATGTGTCTACTTTGACAAGGATCAGCTTCATGAGCATATAGTCTGTACAGCTGCATGGGGCTCTGTGCCCAGAAGGGCCTCACTACTGCTTTAATGCTGTTGTTGCTATCTTTAAATTCTTTATAGTTTTTGGAACAAAGCACTTCAGGTTTTTTATTTGAATTTAGCCTTGCAAATTGTGTAGCCAGTCCTGGTCTTGAAAACTGGCTGGATGGTGGCATATTTCACAGGGAGAATGAAAAGAATACATTTTGGAGAAAAGGTAGAGAGCTCTGTAAGGGATATATTGAGTTTAAGGTACCTAAATTATTTAATAGCCTTTGGATCCTTAGTTCAGCTGGACTGAAGATATGTATTTAAGACAGCATTTTAGCGATAATTGAAGCCATTGGAATGGATAGTATCCTCTAGGATAGGGATATAGCAGCTGAAGAAAAGATCGAATAGCAAAGAACAGGTACACTCCAGCATTCAAGGGTGGGCAGAAGAAGAGGAGTATATAATGAGTGCAGAAGTAACTATCATGGAGGAATTTGAAGATTCAGAAGAAAGAGATTATGTAAAATTAGAGTTTGTTCGTTTATTGGTATCAGGAAGTTAAGAGATTTCCCCTTTAAGGTCTTTTGTTTCCTCTGTGACGTAGGAGGTTAGGTCAGCTGCTGAGAAGAAAGGAGAGTGGTCCGGTTAGGGATTTGAGAAAAATGGAAAAGCTTGAAATAAATTCTGAGAAAAACGAAAGAACTATCTAAAGAAAGAAAAATGCCAGGTAAAGTTAGGGGTGAAAACTGAGGGATTATGCAACTGGTAGTCTCAGTGAATAAAGATCTTCTTAACCAGTTTGATAGTCTCTGAAGTCATTGTAGGTATATTTTTATCTTTTGTGACTAGTAATTTTTCCACTTTACCAGAGGCAAAATTAATTTTTTTAAACAAAATAACACTTGTATGTAATACATGTCAAGATCCATATGCAGAAATCAGACCAGTTATAAATTAACAAGGAGAATCTTGACAATGGGATGTTATAAAAATCATGACTCCAATTTGTATGGAACTTTTAATAATCATTATCTTATTTAGCTTTTATAATCCTATGAGTTGGTAGAATTAGATTGTTTATTATGTTAATTTTACATGTAAAGTAGAGCTACTAGATTCATTAAACCCTCCCATGTCATTTCGCAAATACATTTTTTAGTGATTTAAAACTTGAAGTTATGAATGCCTTTCTATTTTTACAAATGAATAATTTCATTTTAACTTCTGAATAATTTAATTTCATTTTAACTTCATTAAATGTTCTTTTGTAAATAGGCTGCACTTCATATTCAGTCATATACATGTTTATGAATAGACTGGGGAGAATTAGCCCTTCATTTCCCTAGAAAATTTCAATATAAACTTTAAAAAAATATCTGCTCTATATGCGTAATTGCATGTACATTTGCCTTTTTGTTTATAGAAAAAAAAGAAAACCTGAAATTATATATTTGTTCAAACGTTAAACGTGGTTATCTGTCGAAATGATGGTATATATCTATTTCCCTGTATTTTAAATTTTCTGTGATGAATATGAATTTCTCTTTAAACATTTTAAAAATATAAAAATTAACTATATATACATATATAAAAACTTTATTGTCATAAAATTTTTATAATGTCTTAAACTAAGTCTACCATTTCTTGCCATAACTAGATGTACATCCTTGATCAGTTCCACAATGAATCAAGACAAATTCAACAATCATTAGACTATGCAAAGCTCATTTAGGTGAAGTAAATGATCTTATCCTTAAATGCCAGTAGATAACCTATTTTATTTATTTATTTATTTATTTTACTTTTTAGGGCCACACCCACGGCATATGGAGGTTCCCAGGCTAGGGGTTGAATCGGAGCTATGGCTGCTGGCCTACACCACAGCCACAGCAACACCAGATCCGAGCTGCATCTGCGACCTACACCATAGCTCTTGGCAACGCCAGATCCTTAACCCACTGAGCAAGGTCAGGGATCGAACCTGCAGCCTCATGGTTCCTAGTTGGATTCGTTAACTGCTGCGCCATGACAGGAACTCCATAGATAACCTATTTTATATAGACATACTATTTTTCAGAGAGTACCTAAGTAGCTGTAGCTTGTTGTAATTGTGCCCACTGATGATCAAAAATCTCTGATGGCTGTTATGGGCAGACTCGAAGGACCTGTATATCTGTAGTAAAATCTTTTACCAACACAACTGAAAATGTATGGTAAATTTATTTTGTGGTACTAAATAAACCAAGACTTACAGGTTTGGAGAATTATAATGAATTCTACAATTCCTATATATGTTATACTAAAAATTAGAGCCAGTAAGAGAGTTTCAAATATTAATGCCATTAAAATTGTTATATGAATATTCATGGTTTAAATTGTTTTAATTTTTTTAATTACTTAATGAGTTTTATTACATTTATAGGTGTACAACAATTATAACAACCAATTTTATAGCATTTCCATCCCAAACCCTCAGTGTATCCACCCAACCCCCCAACCTGTCTCATTTGAAAACTGTGAGTTTTTCAAAGTCTGTAAGTAAGTATCTGTTCTGCAGAGAAGTTCATTGTGTCCTTTTTTAGATTCCACATGTAAGTAATAGCATTTGATGTTGGTGTCTCATTGACTGACTTCACTTAGCATGATAATTTCTAAGTCCATCCATGTGGCTGCAGATGCTGTTATTTCTTTTCTTTTGATGGCTGAGTAATATTCCATTGTGTATATGTACCACATCTTCTTTATCCAGTCCTCGGTTGATGGACATTTAGGTTGTTTCCATGTCTTGGCAATTGTATAGAGTGCTGCCATGAACATTGGTGTACATGTGTCTTTTCAAGTCATGGTTTTCTCTGGATAGATGCCCAGGAGTGGGATTGCTGGATCAAATGGTAATTCTATTTTGAGTTTTCTGAGGAACCTCCATACTGTTTTCCACAATACTTGCACCAGTTTACATTCCCACCATCAATGTAATAGGGATCCTTTTTCTCCACACTCTCTCCAGCACTTACTGTTTGTAGACTTTTTGATGATGGCCATTCTGGCCAGTGTAAGGTGGTCTCATAGTGGTTTTGATTTGCATTTCTCTAATGAGGAGTGATGTTGAACATCTTTTCATGTGTTTTTTGGCCATCTGTATGTCTTCTTTGGAGAACTGTCTGTTTAGATCTTCTGCCCATTTTTTGATGGGGTTGTTTGTTTGGGTTTTTTTTGGCCTTGAGCTGTAGGAGATGTTTATAAGTTTTGGAGATTAATCCCTTGTCAGTCTGAATCTTCTGTTATCTTTTTTCTTCCTAAGCCAAACCACAAAAAGTAGTTACTATTAATTTTAATAGTAAACTTTTAATCAAAGTACCTAGAAAATAAAAACTCTTTATTACTTCTTAGTGTTACTCTAATCTGTTCAAGTCAAGAAAGTACATTTTATTTTATTTTAGTTTAGTTTTTTTAGGGCCACACCCACAGCATATGGAGGTTCTCAGGCTAGGGGTCCAATCGCAGCTGTAGCTGCTGACCTACGCCACAACCACAGCAACTTGGGATCGGAGCCGCATCTGCGACCTACACCACAGTTCACAGCAATGTGGGATCCTTAACCCAGTGAGCGAGGCCAGGGATCAAACCCCCCTCCTCATGGATGCTAGTCAGGTTCGTTAACCCCTGAGCCATGACAGGAACTCCAAGAACATTTAGTAAATATATATCTTCCTGGGTATTAAACTGTGTCCTATTTCTATCCCCAGGATGAGGCCAGTTTACTCTTTCTCAGTGCTAAGACCAGACCAGTTGTCTTAATTAGTTTGCCAAGACATACTATAAAAATTGTGTCAATTATCCTCTTTTTACAAAAGACTGAGAGACAGAAACATTAGGCAATTTGCCATTAGGCAAGCAGTAAATTCATAGCCTGTGAAATTGACAATTCTTCTAGTTGCTGTAGGAATCATTAAAATCACTTTATCTTTATACCGTGTTATATAGGCATGAGAGAAATTTTGGAAAGAGCACATTCTTTTTAGATTTGGTTTCTTTAATTTTTAATGTTCTTTCTAACAGATGTTTTTCTGTTTTGCTTTAGCAAAGTACAATTAATTTTAAGATAAGCTGTATAAATGATCTAATTCAATTTCTCTACATGGTTCAAGGAATATGGTCATGCTAATTATTCTGTCCCTTTTTTTCTATTATCATCTAAAGCCAGATTATAGTTCTCTATACTCTGTTCTTCACTGGATGCCAGATGCAAGGGAAGCCAGTAAATAACTTAATAATATCCAGAGAGATTCTATCTTTAGTTAAAAAAAGGAAGATGTCTTGTAAGTAGGACTGTTGTAAGCTACACAGTAATTATGAATCTCCATAATTATAAAGGGGCATTTTCTCTTCTTTCTTTAACCTGTCTTAAGTGTTAGATATGATTAAACAAAGAAGTATTTCTCTCAATAATGAGGGAAAAATACTTGTTTTTATATTCAGTTTTTGAAGCAGAAGGAAACACTCTACTGGGATAAAAATAAATCCAAACAGGGCCTATCATGTATAGTTTTCCAGGCTTATAGGGACTTGAACCCTATTTTTTGGTTATTTAATAAAATTGCACATACTGCTTTATGAATAGTTCTGAATGTTCTTATATTCTTTTTATATAAAATATTTAAAAATCTGTCAGTTTCGGTTTCTCCATCAGTAGATGGATCTGTGGAAAGTGGAGTTTCTTACAGAAATGCATTGAAAGGGGGTATTTTCCACGCCTTGAAAAATTCATTTTCTCCTTCCAATCTTCTTCCTAATGTATTATGCAGTGGTCACTGAACATTTTAATGTATATAGCTTTAGACTGCTATTTACCTTTTTATTTATGCCTGCACTGCAAGCTCCTGAAAGGCAGAGATTCACTGTCTTGCTTGTGATATTCCTAGAGCCTGTGTCTTACATGGAGTTAGTTTTTAACAAATCATTAATTATTGTTCTGACAGTTACCTTTACCTATTACACAGTTGGGGAATAATTTTATCTTGCTACCTGGACAGAGCTTGCATATATATGCTAGCTCTTTTATTCAGTTGCCTAGTTGTTAAATGAAACTGAAGCTGGAAATAAGTCAGGAAAGAGGATCAATGCAATGAAGACACAGAAGACTTGAGGATGATTGTAATTTCTTCATTTAATCTTGTTAGAGACATAAAAAGTTCTTCAAATAACACTCATTGATGGCAAATTGAACAGTTGGTGATACTGCACATCTAATAATAGCAAATCATGCACTTTCAATTTGTTAATATGCTAACTAAGCACTTTACATTATTTCTTTCTTTTACAAAAGAGAAATCTGAAGCCTAGAGAGTTTATAAATGTCTATGGAATAATGCTTCATAGTGGCTAGATTAATACTCTGTTTGAATACAAAGCCAGTGGTTTTAACAACTTCCAAAGAATTTTAATAACAACAAAAAATGAGAAAACTAAGTAACAGTTCTTGAGAATTCATTGTATACATGTTCACTGGGATATAAACTAGCTCATTTGTTCTGCCCAACAATTCTTCTGGCAAATACTTTCTCATTTTATAGATAGATTATCTATCTTTAGGAGTGACATACTAGTGACTGATGGCTGAACTACTAAGTTTTTTAGATTTAATTAGCAACAATTTAATTTCAGGTGCTTTTTATACGGGGTGTTTTTTGTTTTTTGTTTTATTGGCCTCGCCTGCAGTATGCCAAAGTCCCAGGGTCAGGAATTGGACCCCCACCACAGCAGTGACAAAACCAGATCCTTAACCTACTGCCACCAGGGAACTCCCTACACAGTATTTCTTAATCTTTGGATGTTTTTGGAGGTTGCATATGGATTACTCTTAATGACTTTCAGCAGTGCTTCAGACTAGTTTAGAAAAGTCCCAACCTAGAAATGTCTGAAATATTTGTAAGGAGTAATGAAATTTTATTTAGAATCTTGCTAACATATGTGATAAGTATCAGTAGAAAATATATATATTTGCTATATTTTAAATTTAATTTTGTAAAACAAAGCATTCCCATTAAGTTAGAAAATAACCTGGATTTCTGGTTTGGAAAAAATCATGTTTAAATTACTGAAGGTTGTAGCTGTATATGTTTTATAATATGTTAATTGTTCTAGCAGCACTCAGAAACCCTAGTGTTTATGAGTATGACCTGCTATTTAGATTCCCATAGCTCTTCAGAGCCCCAGGTCCTGGAAACAAACAAGACTGAAACTGAAATGACATCGTCAAAATCTTGCAGGAAAATAATTTTGAATCTAAAATTTTATCCAATTTAACTTTTACTTAAGTATGTGGGAGAGGGAACGATATTTTCTGACATTCAAGATCTCCAAAAATTTACTGTACAAAAGTCCGTCTCTGAAAGAATTCTCAGACCATGCACCCAGGCAAGAAGAGATTTGTATCCAGGAGGAAGTAGTGAGATATACAGTTAATAATAGAGAATATAGAATCCAAGAATGTGCTTTGTAGATAAACAATGGCCAAAGGGGGGGCAGAGTAGTGAGGGTGGAGAGAAATACTAATAAACAAGTAACTCAGGGTCTAGATTAAAGCTAGTAGTATTAATCTTTGGGGAGTTGTGGGGTTAAGAGAGGCAAAGGGAAAAGAGGGGTTAGAGACCAGAGGTGGTGAAATTGTAGTAACGTTCTCGTCTTCTTCAGGGAAAGTATATAGATGTTAATTAACATTAGAGATTTACAGTGAAAAATAAGCACAGTTGTAGAATCAAAAGTAATCTCTTTTCTTGATAATAGACATGGTAGATAACAGGAGCAGATCATGATAAATCAGAAAAAGATTTCCAATATCAAACAAAACAGAGACTACTCATTTCTGGATGCTTTGTCATTTGACCATGTTTAAGAACCATTGTATCACTTAAATCAGGGCTCTAATATTTTTGTTCTTTGAGATCACAAGGGGTAAATACCAAACCTCTTGTTTTAACCTTATCATCATACCCCAAGTCCAGTGCACAGAGTTTAAACAGCTAAGATAGTTTTATTATGTTGGTATGTCATATTGTTTGTAGACCCTTGTGTAAATCTAACATGAGCACAGATCTACAATTCTAGGCCCTTTTCTATCCTGAACCATTTTTCTTTCCTTTCAGCTGGAAGCTCCAAGATATATGACATTTTATGAAATACTTGATCTTGTTTTATTAATATTGCATCTTTGTGTTACAATTTCACTCTTCAGTTGTCTTGATTCTAATGCTTAAATGCTATATGACCAATCTTGCAAAAGTTAATTTCTTTAACCTCTTTAAACCAGTAGACTTCACATATGGGGATGCATGGTATAGAAAGGAACGATAGCTGAAGGATATCCACTTCCAGATCTTTTTTTTTCTTTTTTGTAAAGGCCACACCCGTGGAATGTAGAGGTTACCATTCCCAGGCTAGGGGTCGAATCGGAACTGTAACCTCTGGCCTACGCCACAGCCACAGCAACAGCAACGCAGGACCTGAGCTGCATCTGTGACCTACACCACAGCTCACATTGACGCTGGATCCTTAACCCGACTGGGCGAGGCCAGGGATCAAACCTGCATCCTCATGGTTACCAGTCAGATTTGTTTCTGCTTAGCCACGATGGGAACTCCCACTTCCAGATCTTTAATGCTTAAAACCGGTCTGCCTGAGAATCCACTTGTGATGAGAGCAGAGACTTCCCCTATCCATACTCTTCTTTATAAAACTCTGAGTAACCAAACAAGAAGACAGTAGGTAATAGAAGTAGGTTATAGGTTTGAAAGAATGGATGACTCTGAATCACTGGTTTTCTAAGTGTGGTCTGGAGATCATAATACTTTCTGTTGGCCTTTTTTATTCTCATTTTCTGAAGAGCTGCAGTTTCAAAGGACTTTCAGTTGTTATTTGTTTGTCATCTTTTCTGATACATAATTCAAATTTCAAAGAAATTGAGGGATGCTATTATAACAAAATTTCTTATATTCTTACCTACTTATTTATGTCAACAAAGTCTCTGTACTTTATTCCATGAAAAATTAAAATAGAATTAAAAAATAATTGAATTTAGCAATAAGTAATGGTCTTCCATGTTTACAAGAATGCATTAGGGAGGAGGAGACTAATGAGATAATTCCCTCTGTCTCATTAAGAAATATATTTCCAGTAAACTTTAACTTTTCATGGTTATTTTTTGGCCTAAATCTATAATATATAATGGTACATAAATAATTATAATGCTAATTCAGTCCAGAAGAAATTTAATACTTAGAACCTTATGCTCCTGTGACTTGTTTAAATTTAATATATATACATATTTTTATTTATGAAAATTATTATTAAATGATTAGTGAAGGAAGTAATTCTCTTAGGGCAATGCAATGGAAATACAAATTTAAGGAGAAGAAAAAGCAATTTGAAGTTACTCAGAGCTAGTTTTTAAATGGATGGCAGGGGAAAAAAGGAGGGAAAGATGGCGGAGGAGTAAGAGGTCGCGCTCACCCTCTCCCACAAATACATCAAAAAACGCATCTAAATATAAAACAGGTTGGACAAATCATCATCTGAATGCTGATTAAGTTAAACCTCCAAAAACTGCAAGAAACCCTTGAAATAACTGGGTAGAACAACAGGAGAAAAAAAAAAAAAAGGTGAGAGAGAGAAAAGCAATTAGGACAGTAGCCAGCACCCCAGGGAGGGAGCTGTGAAAAAGAAAAGTTTCCTGGGAAGAAACCTAAACAACGATCAACGGATCAATGACCAACGGAACTAGAGGGACATCAAAGCCTGAGAAAAACGCAGCAGCTGAATTGAGATAGGAAAATCGGAGTTAGAGACCTGAATACCAGCGCAGACACCATAGCCTGAGGCGCCGGGCGGTGCCTGGGAGCTACGACACAGGTTCCTAAGGTTAGTCCCTGCGAGAGGGCAGAGGTCGGTGACCGCGGTGGTTGTGGGAATAGGACAAGGAACAGAGATATTCTATAATTTGTGGAGAGCAAAACCAGGACTGAGGGAACCAAGGAAGTCTGGTCCCGCAGGGGATGCAAGCCTCCGTTGTTAGGGAGGAGGAGAGGAGGAGGGGCTGACCGCCATAGGAAGCAACTTGAACTAGCACACAGGGCGGAGTGACGGTGACCCACCAAAGAGAGCAGAAGTGGGGAGGAGCCAGTGGAGGCTGCAGCTGTGGCAGCGGGGGCAGAGCCCGTGCCTTGAAACCCA
The DNA here is from genome assembly GCA_004024745.2 of Catagonus wagneri. Classification (NCBI taxonomy): domain Eukaryota; kingdom Metazoa; phylum Chordata; class Mammalia; order Artiodactyla; family Tayassuidae; genus Catagonus; species Catagonus wagneri. The sequence continues at coordinate 8,077,630 of PVHT020000256.1, forward strand.
TGGGCGGAGCACTGTGCCAGCTTGTGAACCCAGGCACCTGCGCCAGCCAGCATCGGCGGGGGTGGCAGGGCCCTGTGCCAGTCCACGGACCTAGGTGACTGCGTCAGCCCACAGAGTTGGTAGCTCTGGTGGGCAGAACAGTACGTGACCACACAGAGCTAGCTTTCACAGAGGAGCGGGGCCAGCTCCAGCTGCTAGAGCCAGGAAACCGCCCCATCTGATGAGAAGGCATCAGCGGAAGGGCAGAACAAACGTCAGCCTGCTGAGCCAGCCTCTGACAGGTACCTCTTCTGGTTCCAATCACCTCAAAGAGGACTTTGCAATCAAACACTAGTTTCCCATGGCTCTCACTCCCAGGGGAAATCATACTTCTTGCTGCTGCTATTGCCAAATGCTAAAGACACCTGGTAGATCTGCCTAGAGCTCGCGACCACATCCCAGGGCTGGGCAACTAGGAGTGGACAGTGCCACCTTCCTGCAATTGAGAGCGTAGAGACTACGCACCCACTGTCAACCTTAGCCATTCCTACACTCTCACAGAGAACACTTAGAGTACCACTGAGATAACAGCCTGCTCATTCCAAAGAAATAGACATCAAATAGTCAAACTCCTACACCAAAAATAAATAGTAACCCCACCAAAAAATACAAAGGGGAGCTCCTCCCTAGAAGTAGCCTTCCAAGTCTACAGCGTGGCCTCCCCAAAC
>PVHT020000256.1:8079336-8164254 GCA_004024745.2 Catagonus wagneri
GGGAGGGGTGGGGCAGGGGTGTGAGGGAATGGGGATAACTAGTGCTTTAATGATGGAATAGCAAGGAGCTCCAACTGTATTGCATGGGGAACTATATCTAATTACATGTGACGAATCCACATATGTACATGTAACCGGGTCACCACACGGTGCAGTTGGAAAATCTGACAGAAATCTGTAAACCAGCTATAATGCAAAAAAAAATAAAAAATAAATTATAAATAAAAATTCTCTCTCCACGATATATTTAGAGAACTGTCTAAGACAAAGAGTATAGTTTTGCCAGCAGTTTGTAAACTGAAGTCGTGGAATTTGGTCTAAGTAGTTTGGTTTAGGTTTCCATGTCTTTTTATGTATTTATTTCTGCCTTAAGAGAGAGATTATCCTATTAAATGAGGCAGACTGTTATGCTAACCCCAGGATGAAAGTCAGCTTCCGATAAAAATAAATAAATAAATAAATAAATAAATAAATAAATAAATAAATAAAGGGATGGCAGTATTAAATCACTTAAAATCTATTGAATACACTGGAAGGAGTTGGTATTAAAGTTATATTTTTAAATTTCAGTATTTATTTTTTTCTGGACATTACATCCTTTACAGCTATTAAAGAGATTACATACATGTGAGAAGGCAATAATCTCAGTTTTCTTTTTAAAATATATGTACAGTTCCTTTTTAGCACTACTAAGAGTTACCTGTACACCCAGAACTCTACATTTTTGGAGGAAGGGAGAGAGATGAAAAGAAAGAAAACTGGTTTTAAAATTAAACAGTGAAACTTCTCCAGGGGGTGAAGAAAAGGTAGTCATAAAATGATGTCTGGAAAAGGTCAGCCATAAAAGTGAAATGATCAGAATGATGATATGGCGAAAGACAATGGACTTGTCCCTAGCCAACCTGTAGCAACTACCTTATTATATTTTAATATGTGCTGTTAGCTGTATATCTTGATTCTTTCAACTTACTGCCCAAATGACTTTTATCTATAGTAACGAGAATTGAGTTGTCTGGTCTATTGATTCCACCATAGCCTTTTGTAATCCATTGTATATTTTTAAATGTGGGATAAGAAGATTGTGGTATTCCTTTGATTACCAAAATAAAAAGGGGGGGGACCTACTTTGGCAAAAATTTGACATGATAGAATTGAAGTCAACTTAGAACACACAGACACACATGTGAATGCATATGCCTGTAGTGCTCTGTTCTCCTATGATTTACCCAAGTTGTAACAGAAATGTCACTTATGTTAGTAATTAGAAGAATTTCATGCTTAGAAATGGAGAAATAGAGAATTAGATGATGAAAGGGAACTGGCAGTAACACTAGATAAAGATGAGTTATTTGCTGCGGATCTTGACAAAATCCTAGGCTAAAGGGTTGGAATCGTCAAATTCAGAAAATTTACAGCATCAGTGGAGGAAACAAGGAAAGAAACAAACACAGGAAGGATACTATGAGAGAAATTGTGGAGGGAAAAGAAAAAGATTGGGAGGCAGGAAATAAAATCATAAGAAATGGAAGTAGGATGTCTATAGTAAAGAAATAAAAAATGAAGACTTTTTTCTGCTTCAGTTCATACCTTTCAATTTAATAACTAATAGTTTGAAAATTAAGTTATTTGTTTGCCTGAATCAGTGATTATCAAAGGGACTTCAGGGCATGCATCTGAGGGATATGCATGTACATCAAAGAGTACAAATGCTCTCTCTTCTTCACAAGATTCTGATATGACCTAATGATCTTAAGCAGTGTGCCCCCTACGTACCTTACATATATAAAAATAAAATAAATAACTACCTGATTTTGCATGTGGAAATATGCTGACATGTTAGTGATGTCCTGGAAGGTGAAACAATGTGATTTTTGTCACAGAGAAAATGTAAAAATTTTACATTTCCTAAGCATTATTTTAGCATTATTTATTTCCTAAGTGGCTTCTTTTGGGGGTGCACACCCATGGCATATCGATGTCCCCCAGGTCAGAGATCAAACCTTCACCACAGCAGTGACAATGCCAGATCCTTATCCCCTAGGCCAGCAGGGAACTCTGTAAATAGTGGTGTTTTTAAAAATACTTTAAAAAAAAAGTGTTTAAGTAATTTTGATACTACTCATTTAACTGAGTTACAAGTAAAATATTATTGAAGAAATATAGCAGCCATTTAAAATATGTAGTCCCCAACATTTTTTAAGCGAAAAGTGGGTGATGGGTGTATATAAGCATATTTGAAAGCATAAGCTAGGATTAGCCAAATTGCCTACTCTGGCAAGTAGATAGCTGATATCTGATGGGTAAAATAATAAATAATGAGGAAACTCAGGGTATTTCTTTGATAGTAGTTATAATAGCTGACATTTTAAAGAATTTATTTTATTGAGGAGTTCCCATTGTGACTCAGTGGGTTAAGAACCCAAACCCAGCATAACATCTGTGAGGATGTGGGTTCAATCTCTGGCCTGGCTCAGCAGCTTAAGGATCCAGTGTTGCCACAAGCTGTGTTGTAGGTCACAGATCCGGCTTGGATTCAGTGTTGCTGTAGCTATGGTGTAGACTGCAGCTGCAGCTCCAATATGACCCCTAGCCCAGGAATTTCCATCTGCCTATATGCCACAGGTGTGGCCTTAAAAAAAAAAAAGAAAGAAAGAAAATGAAAAAAATTTAAGTACAGTTGATTAACAGTGTTGTGTTTATTTCTGTTGTATAGCAAAGTGATTCAGTTATACATACATACATTTTTCATATTTTCCATTGTGGTTTATCACAGGGTATTGAATATAGTTCACTCTGATGTACAGTAGGATTTTGTTATTTATTCATTCTGTACATAATAGTTTGCATCTGCTAATCCCAAACTCCCAGTCCACCTTACCTCCCGCCTCCCCTGACCTTGGCAGTCACAGCTCTGTTTTCTATGTCTGTGAGTCTGTTTCTGTTTCATAGATGAGTCATTTGTGTCATGTATTAGATTCCACATAAAAGTGATATCATTTGGTATCTGTCTTTCTCTGACTTCACTTGGTATGTTCACCTCTAGGTCCATCCATGTTGCTGCAAATGACACTATTTCATTCTTTTTTTATGGCTAATATTCCATTGTATATATATTTACCACATCTTCTTTATACACTCATCTGTCAATGGACATTTAGGTTGTTTCCATGTCTTGGCTATTGTGAATAGTGCTGCCATGAACATTGAAGTGCACGTATCTTTTTGAATTATGGTTTCGTCTGTATATATGTCCAGGAGTGGAATTGCCACATCATATGGTAACTCTATTTTTAGTTTTTTGAGGGACCTTCATACTGTTTTCCACAGTGGCTCAACCAGTTTACATTTCCACCAACAGTGTAGGAGTGTTCCTGTTTCTCCACACCCTCTCTAGCACTTGTTATTTGCACACTCTGATGATGCCCATTCTGACTAGTGTGAGGTGGTACCTCATTGTAGTTTTGATTTGCATTTTGCTAATAATTAGTGAAATGCTAATTATTACAGCATGTTTTCATGTGCCTGTTGGCTATCTGTATGTCTTAGAGAAATGTCTGTTTAGGTGCTCTTCCCATTTTTCAAATGGGCTGTTTTTTGTTACTGAGTTGTACAAGCTGTTTGTATATTTTGAAACTTAAGCCCTTGTCAGTCACATCACTTGCAAATATTTTTTCCCGTTCTGTAGGTTGTTTTTTCTTTTTGTTTGTAGTTTGCTGTACAAAAGCTTGTAAATTTGGTTAGATCCCATTTGTTTATTTTTGCCTTTATCTATCTTGCTTTGGCGGACTGACCTAAGAAAAGAAAACATTAGTGCAATTTATGTCCGAAAATGTTTTGCCTATGTTTTCTCCTAGGAGTTTTATAGTGCTGTGCCTTATTATTTAAGTCTTTAAGCCATATAATAGCTAACATTTATTGAGTATTATGGTGTGTTGGGAATGATCTTAAACTTTTACTCATGTTAAATTAATTGTCACAATAATAACCACATGTGTCTTACTATCACAGAAGTGTCCCATACTTTCCTCTTATTTATTCTTCTCTCATTCAACTATTTATTGGCAGTCCCCTTGTCTGAGTGGGCAGTTGAACTCAGTTCTAGCTTCCTCCTTTTTTTTTTCTTTTTATGGCCACAACCCCAGCATCTGGAAGTCCCCAGGCCAGGGACTGAATCTGAGCTACAGTTGTGACCTTTGCCACAGCTGAGGCAATGCAGGATTTTTTAACCCACTGTGCTCGGCTGGGGATTGAAACTGCACCTCCACAGTGACCCAAGCCACTGTAGTCGGATTCTTAACCCACTGTGCCACAGTGGGGACTCCCTAGCTTCCTCTTTTGAATGGAGGCTTGACTGGCCTAAAATGCCCACATTGGCTCACCCACATGTCTAGCTCATCTGCGGCAGTTTCCCAAAGCACCTTAGAACTCTTCCACATGGCCTCTTAACAAGCAGAGGCTTGTAAAGACATAGCAGCTAGGTTCTGAGACTAAGGTTTCAAGCCCAGAAGAGCAAACACTGCAGATCTCTGAAGGTCCCTTTCTGAAGCTATGCTGTGTCACTTTACTCAATGCTTTTGCCCTGCACCTTGGCCAGAGCACTCACAGGGCTAACCCAGATTGAGAGGAGAATAGACTCACCCTCTTATTGAGAGGAATGGGAAAAAATTTGCAGCCATCTTTAATCTACCATAAATAATATGATAACTTCCTATGTTATTATTGTTAAATTCTGTTTATGAGAACTAACTACCTATTTTACTTATAGTAACATAAGCTATTTTTAAAATAGCTTACCTATGACAGTTTTCCTAAAGATAGCTGATAGTTGGATAAGATTTTGGTCCTTGGAGGATGGAAAGGAAGGGGACTAAGTATGCTTGTGCACAGTTTCGCTTATTCATGACTCTACTCAGTCTCAGCATTCACATAAATCACGCTAAGCTGTATGAAGTAGAGAAAATTATCCCAATACTTCCCAGAGTGCAAAAGTCTCGATTTTGTGGGGAGACAGATGTCAAAAGGACATAAATACATATACATTTTATATGTATATATTTTTCATTTATGTATCTATTCCTATTTAGTTTTATCATAATAATACCCGGTCATATTTTTTAAAGTCAAGAAGAACTACAAGGCTAAAAAGAAGACAGAAATCTCCTGCACTTTCCTCCACAGCCTCATACTTCTACTCCCCTAAACAAAGCACTTTCTACTGATTTAGCTCCCCCATTATCTTTTTTTATAATGATTTTTATTTTTTCCATTATAGCTGGTTTACAGTGTTCTGTCAATTTTCTACTGAACAGCAAGGTGACCCTGTCACACATACATGTATACATTCTTTTTTCTGACATTATCATGCCCCATGATAAGTGACTAGATATATTTCACAGTGCTATACAGCAGGATCCCATTGCTTATCCATTCCAAAGGCAACAGTTTGCATCTATTAACCCCAAATTCCCACTCCCTCCGCTTCCCCCTTGGCAACCATGAGTCTGTTCTCCAAGTCCATGAGTTTCTTTTTTGTGGAAAGGTTCATTTGTGCTGTACATTACATTCCAGATATGTGATATCATATGGTATTTGTCTTTCTCGTTCTGACTTACTTCACTTAGTATGTGAATCTCTAGTTCCATCCATGTTGCTGCAAATGGCATTCTTTTGTTCTTTTTTATGGCTGAGCAGTATTCCATTGTGTATATATACCACATCTTCTTGATCAAATTATCTGTCGATGGACATTTAGGTTATTTCCATGTCTTGGCTATTGTGAATAGTGCTGCAATGAACATGCGGGTGCACCCCATTGCCTTTTTAAATACTGTGTTTATATTCTTATTTCTTGAAAAAGAACCATATGAAACTTGTAGATCTGCAAAATACAAAATCTGAAATGAAGCATTTACTGAATGGGATTAACAGCATATTAAGACACTGAAAAAGAAGAATCAGTAAACATGTCAACTATTGACAAATGAACCCATTCACACCAAAGCCTGGAGAGAAAAAGGCAAGAAACAAAGCCACACACACAAACAACTATACAAAAGAACAAGAGCCTCGGTGGAAGGGACATTATTAGGTGATCTATCAACCCAGCAGAAAAAAGTAATTCCAAGGATAAGCAGCATAAGTAGGCAGAAAGCAATTTAAGCAAGATAGGCATAAGAAAAGCACATTAGGGTATATCATAATGAAGTTGCTGGAAACCAATGATAAAAAGAAAGTCTTAAAAGCAAACCAAAAAAAAAAATTAAATTCAGGATCACAGGTAGGAATGTCAGAAACAGTAAAGCCAGGAGACAGTGGAATAATATCTTTAAATGCTGAAAGAAAAAACCCATCAATATAGAAAAAGCAAAATTCTTCCACTTAAATAATGAAATATGTTCTTTTTGAGGAGTCCTTTCCATTTATAGAGTCATGGAAACTGATGCTAGAAAGGACCTTTGAGCTACTCAGTCTATAGCAATGGGAATGGGAGTAAGGAAGAGTTTAGACTGACTACCATTATGAACACATACAGGGCTTTAGGTTTTGTCAGCTACACCTGGAAGCTTTTTCACAGACACCCTCCACCCACCCCCCGCCACTGTAAGTGTCACCAGGGCAGTGAACCTCTGTGCATGAGACTGAGTAGTATCATCTCTGGTGTATTGAGGCAGAAAATAGATTGGAAACCATTGAGTCCAAATTCTCCCTTTATGCGTGTGGCCAGTAAAGCTTTGAGAAGATAAAATGACTTGCCCAGAATCATTTTTGACAGAGAAAATAGCCTGAATCTCAGATCAGGTGCTTCTCTGTTTCTTGTGGATATTTTAAAAGTTTGGATTCCTCTTAGAATTGTCTTTGACAATTTATTTGCAAATGGGAAGTGAATCTCAGGAATTTCTGAGCAAAGGTGGTTATGTGTATGTGTTTGTGGGAAATTCTTACAGTTTTCATATCAATGCAAGTATATATAAACTCTCAGTGTACAAGGACCAGAGTTTACTATGCTATTAATTTAAGAGACATAACAATACTGGAGAAGTATACAAAATCTTTTCAGTATTTCATCTCTCTCCTGACAAGTGAAGTTTCAGGTGTGATAATACCTATTATGTAGTTGCTCCCCAAAGAAGTTTAAGTCCAGAAATGCAGAGTACATAGGCAGCGTATAAACATGCTTATTGTTGTATCATGTCACTGGAGGAGAATACAGAAGGAACATTTGAGCTCAATAAATCTCTCCTAAAGAGAGCATTACTTGCTACAACCTGTCTGAAGCAATCAGAGGAAGGAAGTCAGCAAAAAGGGAAAGAATGCCAGTTGCAAGTGCCAGATTGTCTCATCACTTGCAACTCAAGAGAGAACGGATTCCCTTAACTCAAAATAAGGTTCAAATTCAGCTGCTAAAATTACAGTGCTGTCCTAGATTTTGAATCCATTTTTCTCTTACCAATAAAGGTGATCTTGATGCAAATATCAGTACAGAAAACCACAGAGGATAAGTGTTGAAAGGGTCTTATTAAATCATGTCAAACCCTCCTAGTTTCAGATGAGGTAACATGAATCAAAGAATATTATTTGACTCCTACTCTAACGTTCTGTTCATTAGGCTCTGCTGTGAAAAATAATTCTAAACAAATCACTTTCAAATTGTAGGTAAATCATGCCCCACCCAAAATATGTCTCTTTGTTATTTGATTATAGCTAGTAAGTGGTTCTGAGGAACTAATTCTGAAGGATTTACTGATATTATTTACATTTCTTTTGTAAAGATTTGGACGTTTTTAATCTGATATTCTGATGCATTTGGGAGCTATCAACGGTTGCTTTTAAAAGTTTCATTTCTCAGAGTTCCCGCGTGGTTCAGTGGTTAACGAAAACGACCAGGAACCATGAGGTTGCGGGTTCGATCCCTGGCCTTGCTCAGTGGGTTAACGATCCGGCGTTGCCGTGAGCTGTGGTGTAGTTTGCAGACACGGCTTGGATCCTGCGTTGCCGTGGCTGTGGCGTTGGCCGGCAGCTACAGCTCTGATTAGACCCCTAGCCTGGGAACCTCCGTATGCCGCGGGTACAGCCCTTAGAAAAGGCAAAAAGACAAAAAAAAAGTCTCATTTCTCACTCAGTTACAGTTTTGATAAAATAGGCATTATCCTGTAGGAGTATTTTGGTACCTGGGAACCAAGTCAGACCGAAGTCCTGTAATTGTTAAAAAGTCATTGATTGTAAGGTACGTTATTACTTTATAGACTACTAAGAAAGCAAATGCAGGCAATTCAGATACTATGTACAGTGATTCCAAGATACACACTCATTTTTGTGATGTTAAAGGATGAAGAAATGTGCTCCTTAGAATCATTGAAATATTGGAGGTAGCTGGTTAGGAAAGGTAAGGACCTTTCTGCAGGGGAAGAAGCAGAATGGAGGCAAGAGGGCAGAGTAGAGCCTGGATTGAAGAGCCTGGCTGAAAGACTCCCCTGGGAACAATGGGAGCTAACTGTAAGCCAGCAGCACCTAGGGCTGCGGGTGAAAAGAGTCCCTTGGTCCCGAGCCTCAGTCTCCTAGTTCAGGTCAGCAGTGAACCTAGAAATGTGTCAGAAATTGAGTCTTAACTATTTAAGTGGGAAAGCAACTCTCAGAATATTTGAGACTATCCTAGGATTTAGAAGGCAGTTTAGAGGATTGACTGCTAACCTAAAGCTTTTGAACCTTAGTTTTTAGTTTATAGTGAGCCCCTGAAAAGGAGTGAAATAGAGTTAAACAATGTTTTAGGAAGATGAGTCTAACAAAGGTGTGAGTAATTATAATCTGCCAAAAATCTTGTCTTTTTTTTTTCCTCCTCAGCAAGTACTCTCTGGAGAAATAATAGTGGTGTGATGACTAGTTTTTTTTCCCCTTCTTTCTGTTTTTCCAAGTTGTGCTACTTCTTTGAGAAAAATCCAAATCCTAAACATGACAGTAAAGAAGATAGTAGTATTTACATTCGATTTTAACCTACTCTCGCCAGTAAACTAAAACACAGCATTCAGTTACATCCTTCAAAAAAAATGATTCACATTGGGTGGAGTACAAACTTGCCCATAGTCAACGGTTTTACTGCAGGCAAAAATAAAGACACACCTTTTCCTGAAAACATAGACAACACAAATTACTGTGGCCAGCTTCTTGCATTATCGCTTTTACATCAGCACAGCCCTCAACTGCTAATCACCTAACACTGCTTATGTAAACACCTGCCCTTTCCAAGCACCAGGCCTCCTTTGGTGTATTCTGGGATAACCTCTCATTCTACACTGCCTTCTTTGACATTTCTTTTTCCTACAAGGCTAATTTCTGATAGTGTATTTTATAACCTCCATCATATCACTATGAACAAGAAATCAGCTTTCTATTTGTTTGCTTACTAAATTCCTGCTTCTTTTAAAAATTAGATCTCTTGACCATTCCTAGCAGAGATTTGGGCTTCTTGTATACATAAAATAGTTCTTTCTCTTTTCTTTCTTTCCTTCCTTCCTTCATTTCTTTTTTGTCTTTTTTTTTTTTTTGCCTTTATGTAGAGCCCCACCCGTGGCATATGGAGGTTTCCAGGCTAGGGGTCTAACAGGAGCTGTAGCCTCCGGCCTTCGCCACAGCCACAGCAACGCGGGATCCAGGCCCTACACCACAGCTCACGGCAACGCTGGATCCTTAACCCACTGAGCAAGGCCAGTAATCGAACCTGCAACCTCATGGTTCTTAGTCGGATTCGTTAACCACTGAGCCACAAAGGGAACTCCCTTCCCTCGTTTCTTTTTCTTCCTTTCATACTTTAGTTCTCTCTTTGTATTTACCTCTTGAAAACCTGGGCTGTATCTCTACTGATTTATATTCTAAAAGCTTAATTAACACAATGCCTAGTACTTAACAGATAGTCACTGCATATTTGTTGAATTGATTAGTTAGATGATGGAGAGTTACATCATCTGCTAGCTATAAAGTTTGTATTGCACAGTATTGGCCTAATAAGATACACTCTCTAGCCTCAAAATCAGAATCTAATATGAAGCTTTAGAAGCACAACTAATTTGAAGATAGGGAGCATGATATCTTGCTCTAAAAAGAGTGTCAAAAACATCTAGGACAGATTGCTTCTAGCAGGGGTGACTAAAGGATGATAATTATGCTAAATCTTAGGGAAAAGAATGATATTTCAAGAAGCAGAGAAGAGAAGTAGGTATGCATTCCATATGGAACTGACACTATAGGCAGGGGACATAGACATGAAAACAAGGAATGTATTTGGAGAATGGTGAATATTCTAATTTGCATAGTTGATCACTGGCTGATACAGCTGGGCAAGTAAGTTGAAATCACATCCGAGGAGTTCAGACTTTAGTAGGCTGTGAAGAGACATAATTTCTGAGTAGAAGGAAAATACAATCAAGAGATTTTAGGAAGATTAATCAGTGCTCAGGCTGGATTAGAAAAGGCAGAAACTACAGGCTGGGTTAAAAGGTTATAGTATTTTTTTAGGAGAGGAATTTAAGGTTAGAAACTAAATCAAAATAAATGAAGGTCATATATGAGCGATATTTTACTGTATAAAGAGAAAAGCGGCATTCCCATTGTGGCTCAGCAGTTTAAAAACCCAACATAGTATCCACGAGGATGTGGGTTCTATCTTTGCCCTCACTCAGTGGGTTAAGGAACCAGCATTACCGCAAGCTGCAGTGTGGGTCCTAAATGTGGCTCTGATCTGGCGTTGCTGTGGCTGTGGTGTAGGCCAGCAGCTGCAGTTCCAATTCGACCTCTAGCCTGGAAACTTCCATATGCCAAGGGTGCCATAATGGGCAGCTTCAGTTAATTCAAAGGGCTGTCATTTAGAAGAAATGACATCATCTTTATTCTGTTTATTCCAGAGTGGCAAGGAGTGTCCAGAAGGGTATTACCTAGATGTAGAAAATTTGGAAACCATATCTCACAGGAAGAATAGTTGAGGTATTTTGAGAAGTTTAATTTATGATTCAGAAAGTTTGTAAGGAACTTGAGCACTGTTTTCAAATACATGAAAAAGTTGGCCACATGGAAATAGGACTTGTAAACAGGTTAACTCTATACATCAGAACCATTTGTAAGTTATAGATAAGCAGCTCCATAGACACAACATGGTAAAATGAAAACATGTGGGTTTGAAGTCAGACTGACCTCACTTTGACACCTAGCTCAGTCACTTCATTAAAGGAACGTCCCTAGCAACCTATCCAACTAATATGAACTCAGGTTCTTTATCTGTAAAATGAGAACAATGCTTATCTACCTTACAGGTTCAGAATAATAAATTAGGACATATTATTTTTGTGTTTAGCAGAGTATTGTATTTAGCAAAACATCGGTGTTCATTTCATTTCCTCAAATGTATGCATAGCCAGTATCCCACTTATGACCTGTTAAGAGTATTTTACAGACTTAGATGGACTGGAAGCCCTGGCTAGCTTCCATAGTTCCTGAGGGAAGGAAGAGCTGTTCCTCTGCCAGTGCCAACTCCTAGGACTGATTCACCTGATGAACTGCCCTCTATTAAGCAACTCTTAAAAGGGAATGTCTGAGTTTTAATAGATAAAGAGAGGTCAGAGACTCAGATCTTGTTTCATACAAAAGTAAAGAGTTTGTTACTAACATTTAGGCACATGTATAAATCTTCTATTAGATGAGGGTTAGAGCCTTATCTAATACTACTAAAGCTTTCCCTTTACCTTTTACAGAAATGTGTAGTGATCAGAGGAGAGATCTGAAATCAGCCACTTATACCTAGTTTTTTACCCTCTGGTCTTCAGCCAAATGTCATTGTCAGCTTATATTCACTATTCCTTATTATTGAGGTAGTTTACTTTCTTCTTCTGCAGATTTACCATGGTGTTCTTCTTACTTAGAAAGCCCACCTCCTTTGAGCTCTTATTTAATTCTGAGCCACACTTTGAGTCATCCTAAGTTGTGCCTCTTTTGTGGCCTCTAGTGATCCTTCTAAGCCCATGGCATTTTCCCCCACCTTGATCTCTCTGAGCCCCAATTCTGATTCACATTTTGACACTTATTTTCTATTTTGAGTTCTCCTCTGATCATTTCATGTGTGTAATTAATTTCCCCAACATAAATTTAAACCCCTGAAGGGTAGAAAGCTATATTATCATATTTTTATTATGTCCCTCATTGTGTCTATCAAAGTATAGTTATGAATGGTAAATATTTGATTAAGATTTATTGAATTATGTTTAGCTATTATTTTAGACTATTTTTTATTTTCCCCATTACTTAATGAATTTTATTACAATTATAGGTGTACAAAAATCATCACAACTCAATTTTATAGCATTTCCATCCCAAACCTGCTCAGTGCATCCCCCGCCCCCCATTTTGTCTCATTTGGAAGCAATAGGTTTCCAAAGTCTGTGAGTCATTATCTGTTCTGCAACGAAGTTCACTGTGTCCCCTTTTTTTAGTTTCCACATGTAAGTGGTAGCATTTGATGTTGGTGTCTCATTGTCTGACTGTTTTCACTTTGCATGATAATTTCTAGGTCCATCCATGTTGCTAAAAACGTTGTTATTTCGTTCCTTTTAATGGTTGTGTAATATTCCATTGTATATGCATAACACATCTTGCCTATCCACTCCTCTGTCGATGGGCATATAGGTTGTTTCCATGACTTGGCTATTGTATAGAGTGCTGCAATGAACACTAGAGTACATGTGTCTTTTCGAGTCATGGTTTTCTCTGGATAGATGCCCAGGAGTGGGATTGCTGGATCAAATGGTAATTCTATTTTGAGTTTTCTGAGAAATCTCCATACTCTTTTCCACAGTTTTTGCACCAATTTGCATTCCCATCAACAGTGTAATAGGGATCCTTTTTCTCCACACCCTCTCCAGCACTTATTGTTTGTAGACTTTTTGATGATGGCCATTCTAGCCAGTGTAAGGTGGTACCTCACAGTGGTTTTGATTTGCATTTCTCTAATGAGGAGTGATGTTGAACATCTTTTCATGTGTTTTTTGGCCATCTGTATGTCTTCTTTGGAGAATTGTCTGTTTAGATCTTCTGCCCATTTTTTGATGGAGTTGTTTGTTCTGTTGGTATTGACCTGTAGGAAGTGTTTGTAAATTCTGGAGATTAATCCCTTGTCAGTTGATTCATTTCCAAATATTTTCTCCCTTTCTGTGGGTTGTCTTTTGGTTTTGTTTAGGGTTTCCTTTGCTGTGCAGAAAATTTTAAGCTTAATTAAGTCCCATTTGTTTATTTTTCTTTTTATTGTCATCACTCTGACAGGTGGATCTGAAAAGATGTTGCTGTCATTTATGTCGGAGAGTGTTTGGCCTATGTTTTCCTCTAAGAGTTTTATAGTGTCTGGTCTTATATCTAGATCTTTAATCCATTTTGAGTTTATTTTTGTGCATGGTGTTAGAAAATGTTCTAATTTCATCTTTTTACATGTGACTGTCCAGTTTTCTCAGCACCACTTATTGAACAGGCTGTCTTTTCTCCAATGTATATTCGTGCCTCCTTTGTCATAGATTAGTTGACTATAGGTGTGTGGGCTTGATTCTGGGCTTTCTGTCCTGTTCCACTGATCTATATTTCTGTCTTTGTGCCAGTACCATATGGTTTTGATGACTATAGCTTTGTAGTATAGTCTGAAGTCAGGGAGCCTGATTCCTCCAGTTCCATTTTTCTTTTTCAGGATGTCTTTGGCTATTCTGGGTCTTTTGACACTTATTTTGTATTTTGAGTTCTCTTCTAATCATTTCATGTGTGTAATTAATTTCCCCAACATAAATTTAAACCCCTGAAGGGTAGAAAGCTATATTACCATATTTTTATTATGTCCCTCATTGTGTCTAGCAAAGTATAGTTATATAAATGCTAAATATTTAAGATTTATTGAATTATGTTTAGATATTTATTGAAGTATCTGTCAACAATTATTTTGTTCAGTTAATTTGTGTTTGAAATTTTTCTTAGTATTTCTGATTTATTTTCATAATTGGAAAAACTTTGAGGTTTTATGACTAGTAATCACTTAGGAAAAAAAATAAAAATGTGTTCTAATTCCTAATCCAATTTTCTTTCTTCTAAATATAATACTGACGAGAACAACAAATGGCACTCCTACTTATTTAATGATTCTGTAATTCTGAATATATGTTTAATGGCCAAAAGATTGTAAAGTTGAAAAGTTTTTTTAGTATCTCTCTAACGTCCTAAAATTTTCCTTTTCATTTTAGATATAAGTGGTTATAATCACTGATAAACATTTGGGATTTTCATTTTCATTTGACTTTAAGGATAATTTTATGTGGAGAGGCCTATAAAAGTACATTGGGCTTTAGAAAAATTCTTCTTAGGATAAAAATAACTAATAAATTACATGACTTCATTTATGTGCAATATCCAGATAAGGCAAATCCGTGGAGACAAAAAGTAGAACAGTATTTGTCTGGTGCTGAGGTTGGGATTTGCCTGGGAGATTAAATATAAATAGGCATAAGGCAAAGTTTGGGGGCAATGAAAATGTTCTAAAACTAGATTATGATAAAGGTTGAAGAGCATGGTAAATTTACTAAAAATCATTAAATTATACACTTTTGTGAATTTTACAGTAATTAATTCTTCAATGAAGTTGTGAAATATAACTTATAAGATTACATCGTTAAATTTTATTTTATACTGAATTGCCCAAGGTAATACTATTTCCATTTTGAAAGGCAAATTATTCCATTAGAAAAATTTATTATTGGAATTTCTGTTGTGGCTCAGCGGGTTAAGAAACCAACATAGTCTCCATGAGGATGCAGGTTCTATCCCTGGCCTCACTCAGTGGGTTAAGGATCTAGCATTGCTGAAAGCTTTGGTGTAGCAGATGTGGCTTGGATCCGAAATTGCTGTGGCATAGGCCTGCAGCTGCAGCTCCTTTTCAGCCCCTACCCTAGGAACTTCAGTATGCTTCAGGTGCAGCCATAAAAGAAAAACTAATTATTGGTATTCTTTAATTTTTGTATTGATATATGTAGTATTCATGAAATTCAAATGATTAATTACCAATGGCTGTAATTTTCTTTTGTTCATACGTTCCTTCTTTCTTTTTGCTTTTTAGGGTCACACCTTTGGCATATGGAAGTTCCCAGGCTGGGGTCGAATTGGAGCTACAGCTGACAGCTTATGCCACAGCCACAGCAGTGCAGGATCTGAGCCATGTCTGTGACCTATACCACAGCTCATGACAATGCTGGATCCCCAACCCACTGAGGGAGGGAGGCCAGGGATCAAACCCAGATCCTCATGGATACTAGTCAGATTTGTTTCCGCTGTGCCACAACAAGAGGTCTCACTGATAACTATAATTTTCAACTCTGAAAATAGTGTAATTATTACTTGACTTTTTAAATATACTACCAGAGTTGACCATAAAGTGAATTTTTTTAAGTTAATCTTAATTTTTCATATATTGCTAAGATTAAACTTGAGAGATGTTCACGTTGGGGAAAAATTCAAATTTAATAAGCTGTAAACTTTTGACAATGAAGGATGAACCTACTGGCTTAATTTTTTGCTAATCTCTGCCTACTACTCCATTCTCAAGCATAAGACTTTCCCTTATGCCTGGTATCTTTTGGCTTTATACTTTTACTTTCTGTTTCTAGAGTGTTCTTACGTCCAATTGAGCAGTATGCTGTTTTTTTACTTCACAAACAGGAAAATTTGAAGCTGCAAGAAAGCATAGAAATCATCCAGTCCGACTTATTAAACAACGTATTTCATGTGAGATCCTAGGTGATGAAGGGACTTGTCTGGATATATGAGTTAGTTATCTCTTAATTTACAAGGAATATTCACAATAAACAAGCATAATTTCCTCATCTAGTCAAGGAAAAGAGAGACAGTTTGGTCAGTTCCTTCAACTTCAGAATTCCATAAATTCCCTGAATTTGAATCTAGCTCTGCCAAAAATTTATTTACTCTGTGACCTTCAACAAGTTTTTCTCTCCCTCGGTATGGAGAGAATAAAATTCCTCATAAACTTGTAGGGATTAAATGGGTTAATATATACGAGAAGTACTTAGAATAATACACTGAGTATAGTATACTAGGAACTCACTATTATTACCGTAGTATTAATAATATGCTGAGCAGTTAATATAAGTTGAACAAGTTGGTTGGAATGTGTAAAAAGATAGACATGTACTAGTAGCTTTTTTTCTTTCCTTCTTAGCCTTTTTCTCTTCATAGGTTTAACTTTGGAGCTGTGTTTCTTAAACTCAAGTAATACATGGTCACATTTTCAAGAAAATAATTCATTCAGACTTTTAAGAATATACCTACAAATTCTAGCCTAGGAAGCTACATTAATTAAATGCTGTCATTTCCATGATAACTTCGTACCAAAGCAATCAGAAATACAAATGCAAATTCATATGCTGAAATGAGGTCAGCAGTAGCCTATTGTAAGTATGGTGGTCCGTACAGGTGGATTGGAGAAAAGAATTTTCCAGCATAGTGAGGTGAAAGGAAAGTAATTTGTTGAGATAAGAAACTGCTAGAGTGGTGGGGTGATTTCCTGATAATCAGAGCTGACCCTGAGGCCTGTGGTTGTGTTCTTTTTAGAGCCTAGGGAGGGGAGAGGTCTTAGGATACACCTGCTGATTGGTTGGGGAAAGAGGGGTCTTATGATACATTTGCTGACTGATTGGTGTATAGGGCCCCTATAGGGGCAGGGTGAGGAGTGGGCCACATGCCTTTCCTAGTAGGAGACAAGAAGGTGTAGGCCAGGTTGCTCAATGAAACCAGTGGGACTGTGATAAGGGTCTGGTAATTCCTGTCTTAGCCAGAGGCTTTGAGTTCTGTCTCCTTGAAGGGGCCTTGAAGTGAAACAGTAAGGTGTTCAGTTGATCTAGCATTTTAATATTTTGAGATTATCATCAAAATGAAAACACAAATTTAGACTTTTAAAATTTTCTTGGGAATACTTCAGTAGACCTTAGTATGATAACTATTGTATCAGAGGCAAAAATAACCCGCAAGAACTCTGTTGTTTTATATGTATCCAAGGCTCTATTATTCCTATTTGTTTTGGTCAGTTGAAAGTACTACAGGGGTACCACCAGGCTGGGCTGCCGTTGGTGGTAGCAGCTAAAGTTGATTTTGGTTAGATCACAGGAGTGAAAACAGTGCCAGTTCTAGGGCTGCTAGAATTGCTAGTATTTAAAATAATTTGTCCTGCTGGGAAATAATGGATTAATATTCTAAACTTAGGGTAATTTTACAAAATACAAATAAAGCTAAATTTTAGAACTTGACACATTAATGTATACCAAAGTTATTAATTCTACTAGGAGAGAAAGAAGTCTCTGTTTTCCCCTAAGTAAAGTTTAACTATTACATTTAGAATGGATAACCAGTGAAGTCCTACGTGTATAGAACAGGGAACTATATCCAGTCTCTTGGCCTAGGACATAATAGAAGATAGTATGAGGAAGAGAATGTATGACTGGGTCACTATGCTCTACAGCAGAAATTGGTACAACACTGTAAATCAACTACTTTAATAAAAGTAGGTAATGATCATAAGGAATTAATTGAAAACTATTTCAAATGGAGGGTAATTATACATGGAATATTTTGGATTTTTATTAAGATAGAGGTCATTTAAAATATAATCATTATGTCATTTTGTTAGTCTCTTTCTTCTATTTTGGGAAGAGAAAAGCCAAAGATTCCCT
Organism: Catagonus wagneri; assembly: GCA_004024745.2. Classification (NCBI taxonomy): domain Eukaryota; kingdom Metazoa; phylum Chordata; class Mammalia; order Artiodactyla; family Tayassuidae; genus Catagonus; species Catagonus wagneri. The sequence goes on from PVHT020000256.1 coordinate 8,097,081, forward strand.
TTGTACATACTAAGAGCTATAAATATTGTTAATTTGTATTCGATAACTCCCCATAAACAAGGAAAAATTGGTTATTACTATAAATATACTCTATTCTTTGACTAAGTAGTTGAAGCTAATTGTAGGTGATTGGGAGTTCATTTTGTTTCTGGTTATCAAGTTTAGAATCTTATCTCATTGTATGATTTGTTTTAAAGTAATGCCTGCTTGCAGTTAAGTACATCCATTAACGGTAAGCTTGGTTAAATAGAACCTGTCCCTAGATGAAACATCTACTTAGATAATAATAATTTACTAACAATCGGGATATAACAACCACAGTATTAAATCTGTGATGATGAGATAGAAACATTATCAGATGGTTGCATGTTTAGTGGGAGAGGACAAAGTAATGGCTTCTTTCTAGAAGTGAAGTGGAGGCTTATATGAAGATCTCTTACATTCCTTGAATGATCCCTTAATGGGTGATATTTATTTCCATTTTTGCTTTCTGTCCTTGTTTATATAGTGAAAATAAAGTGAGGACCCTAGAAATAATGGGTTGAGTAAATTTTCATTTTTATATTCATGTGCTGTAAGGTCCTAAGCATTAAGTGCCAAATGAAAGAGAGAATTTATATTTAGTACCAACACATGGTGTGCCTGTATTTTAAATTATTAATCCTCAGAATAATAGTCCCATAAATCCAGGGAAGATTAGTGACTTGTCCAAGGCCATATAATCCCAAATAGGTAGAGCCTGCTCTTGAGCCATGTTCTATCTGACTGTTCAAATCTGATTCTTTTCCTCTTAAATAAGCAGATATGTATGATCTATGAAGCATAATATAAAATAGATATGGAAAAGGTGACTACCACTATAGTATAGCTCCTGGTTAGTGCCAAGTGAGTGTAATAAGGAAAAGAAAGATTGCTCCAGAATGAAATAAGCAGGAAAAGCTATATGAGGATACAACCTGAATTTGACTGTGAACTCTCAGTAGATAGATTTTTCCTAGATAGAGATGTTGACTATAAATGGACTGAAGACTTTTGAAAGATAATTGTTAGTATGTATTTGAAGACAAAAGGGGAAGATAGTCTCTGGGTTATTTAAGGGCACAGTCTCAGTTGTTGCTATCTCAGTACTTAGCACAGTGCCTGACACTAGGTAGATGCTTAACAATATTTAAATAATGTGTTTGTTAAATTGAAAACATCCTGAGAGATGAAAAACATAATCAAGTGTGTATAGTCTTGCATTGTTGGAGGCAGGAGAGTTAAGAGCTCTTTCTCCCAAGTTGTTAGTCTGGTGTGAGGTCTGGAAATGGGCAGGAATGGGGAAAGGAAGAGAATGAGCACAAGTCAGCTTTCCCTCTGATTTGGAATAAGGTGTCTGAAAAAAGGAGGACTTTAGAGGTGTTGAGCAAGATGAATGAAAGAGTGATCCTCCTAACCCACTTTGAGGGACAGGAGACTTCCTTGAAGCTTTGAGGGGAGTAGAGTTTGAATTAGCTGTTGAGGCAAGGGCAGATGGGTTTATAAAAAGAAAAGCCATATTGCAAGCAGCAGGGACCAAACTGAAATTGGAGAACTAAGTTTGGATTGTTTATTTCATAAGGTTTTTCTGTTTTCTTTTCAGAAATTCGAGGTATAGTACAGAACAAATAGTTCTGCCTTAGTATTTACCATTCCAAATCTAACATATGCAATCATACTGGGTTCGCTGTTTTTTTGTTTTTTTGTTTTTTTTCAGGCCATAGGATCTAATTGTAGATGTACCCTAGGGCTTTATGCAGAGTTGGAATGGTGTTCAGGCACAAAATTAAAATATTCTCCTAAACAATTTCTCTCAAGAATGCTTAAAAAACCTCACACAGCTCAAGTAGCAGAGCAGGAAGAACGATTTGGTGGGGAAAGCTAATGGGTTCATTTTTGCAGTTCTCATGATTGTAGTATTTTTAGTAGTTAGGATATAGAGCTCTGTCCTTCCCATCATCTAATTATAACGTGCAAGGGCTGATTGCATGTGCTCTTTGACTACCCTCCTGGCACTGAGAACCATAAACAAAGCTGCAAGCACTAATTACCTCCTTTTCCTAATCTGAATTGTGATGTGCTTTTGAACTAGTAAGTCTTCTAGCCTTCTAAGAGGGCTTCCACCACTATTGGAAAGACTTTTCTTCCCCTGAATTCAGGGAATGAAATTTTGAATTAAAGTTTCTGATGCTTGTAATTTTATAGCGGCAAAATAAATCGCTGTCTTTATTTGTTTTTATATATCCAAACCAGCACTGCCTGCATATGAGGAGATAATTATAAAAGTTTTCTCTAAGATACTCATGTGATGCTTATGTTTTTTGATAGAAAACATGGAGACAGGGTTCATTTTGTATCTTGATTTTCATATTCCATCTGTAATAAACAGTGTGATTCTGAATCTGTTTTGGATGTGCTATTACCTGAATTTCTTGTGCTAATACTGAAAAAGTAGAAAGAATAAAAATCAACTTGGGTTTATGTTGGTTTAAAGGAAGGTGATTCACTGATTACTGAGCAGATTTGAAAAATTCTAAAGCGGGGTCTTTGTAATTCCTTTTTGGTTAAAGAACCCAAGAAATATTTTTGGCTAATGGCATTGCAATGAGTCAGATTTATTAGCTTGAAGAGCAGAGTTACTATTTTTCTCCAAAGTCTTGACCAAGAGAATACGGTCTCGTGAAAATGAAGATAATTTAGTTTTTGATTTTTCTTTTTTTAATTTTTAAAAATTTTTGTTATTCCTTTTATAATTATTAGTTATGCGACTTGGAAACTCATTCCTCTTCAATTTCCTTATCCTTAAAATGGGGTTATTAATTTACCTATTTAACAGAGCCATTATGAGGATTGAATAAGATCAGATCTGTGTAATGGTTAGATTGACTAGAACAGTACCTGAAAATTACTCAGTGAATATTAGCTATTGTTTTCAATTAAACCAGTATGGCTTCAATCACACTAGCATGGATAGTATTTCATTTCTGCCCTTTATTAGTTATGTGACCTTAGGAAAGTTATTTAATCTCTTTGTACCATATTTCCCATATCTGTAACATGGAAGTAATATTTATGCCAACCTTATAGATATTTGTGAAAATTAAATGAGTTAATGTATGTTAAAGTGCTCAGAACAACCTGGCACTTAGTAAACTTATTATTATAATTATTTTCAACATTTTTACAGTTTTGTTAGAACAAATTTAATAACAATGCAAAGAAGTGCTGTAAATGTACACAGTTCTACATCATAGCCAAGTAGTGAAATAGAAATAGGTAAGGTAAAAATCATAAGACATAAGGGAAGAAAAAGAATGCAAACCGAAAGGGGTAGGCTCATATGAGAGTAAGTACTGTAGAAGTAGACAGTGTAAAACATGTGCACCCAGGGAGAAAGAACTGATAAGATAGGAAAGTTCCTGAAAGTTCTCCCTACTTCTAAAATTCGTTTACTTGTTTTACACTCGCGCACACAAATATAATCCTAGACTGAGGTACTTGCTCTTCTGGGCTACTATCTCCCATCACTTCATAGCATTTATTACACTGTCTTCTGTTTTCTTGGTTAGTTGTTCATCTTTCCCTTTAGATTGCAAGTTCTTTGAAGACAGGAAACATGTATGTTTGTTCATCTTTGAAATCATTGTGTCTTGTACATAGGAAGTAATTGATATATATATTTAAATTTCAAAAATAAGACTTTGCAATGCTAACTTGTATTTTTCAGTGAACTTACCCGTAATAGTTCCTATAAATATGTCTTAAATATGAAATAAAGATGTGCGTATATTTTATGTATATATAAAAATCCCCTGTGTTTAACATATTTGCGTTTACTGCATGTAACTTTCTCATTTCTACATTTTTTTAAACTTTGAAGTCTCAGTACTTAATTAAAATTAAGTACCTATCCTTTTTAACATCATAATGCTTACCACATCTTTAGGAAAATACAGTTGTCTTATTTACCACATTTATGTCATTTTAATTCTATTATTTCTTTTCTTTTGGAGTCTATTGTTCTTTTTGTTTGTAAAGCAGCATACTTGATGCTGCAACCAATGGCTTTTTGCCATGCATTCTTAGTACTTCTTGGAACATTGGTTTAGGAAGTAGGGTAATTAGTATATAAACATTGTGTAGCAGAACTCCTCTAATTAGTGCCTTTTGGCCTGGGTTCAGTGATAAACAAAGTAAGATGCACGTCAGCATTCACCCTAACAGCTTATAAAAATCCTATTACGGCCCTATGGGATAGCATACACAAGATATATTGAATAATGTGGTAGTTGAGACCATGAGAAAGGGTTCCATCATGTCAGTTTAATAGTCTTAATATAATAAGTTAGCTGCCTAACTTTGAAAGCTTTCATTTGTCTTAATTATTCAGAAATCCTAAACTTAGCCATCAAAGTATATCCCTTATAACTTTTCACATCTTTAGGGAAACATTGCCTCTTTAATCTATACCTAAACCAGTTTCTGTTTTCCTATAATCTACTAGCAGAAGAAGAGCATTGATTTAGATCATCAGAATGAAATAGATTTAAAAACCAGAGGGAGTTCCTGCTGTAGCTCAGCGGGTTACAAACCTGACTAGTATCCATGAGGATACATGTCCAATCCCTGGACTTGGTCAGTGGGCTAAGGATCCTGCGTTGCCTTGAGCTGTGGTGTGGGTCACAGACAGACATAACTTGGATCTGGCATTGCTATAGCTGTGGTTTAGGCAGGGCAGCTGCAGCTCCAATTCAGCCCATAACCTTAGAACTTCCATATAGCCTCAGTGCAGCCCTAAAAGGGGGTGGAAATAAAAAAGGTTCAGAAGCAAAACATTGCTCACTCATTTTATGGGGCCTTCAGCAAATTTTCTTTGGTTCAGTTTCACTGTTTCTTAAGTCCCCTACTTCTGAAAAGCACCACTTCTATTTTTGAAGTATAAATGCTCAGAAGTTTTTTCCTATTAAGATATCCCGTCAGTCCACATTACTCAAGCTGCTATTATTCACATAGGGACAGATAATTTTTTCTAGAGATTAAGAACAGAACTTTGTACTAGACAGATTATTTTTTAGAGACACTCTGAGTTTAAAATTGGGACAGAGAATGAAGTCTCAATGCTGGTTCTTATGAATCTCATTTGTACTCAGAATGTTGGTTGTCAGAAACCTCTTTGTGATTAATTTCCTTGTATGAAACTACTGAAAATGGAAACTAAGTATATAGAAAAGTCGAAAACTTAACAGTGAAATATTTATCAAAGGAATGGAAATGATAGTCAAAGCTCTCCCTAAATTCTCTAATTAACCAACAGAGGTCCTCTAGTTGAATCAGTTTTACAAGATACTTTTACCAAACTTTTTGTAGCTCCTTTCTCATGCAAGTATTTTTCTTAAAAAGGGGAATGGAGGTTGGGAGAATGTTGCTTGACTAGTTTTGTAAAATTTACACAACCTTAATTCTAAAAGAATAGTACAAGAAGAGGAAATTATAGGTCCATCTCACAATATCAAGCTTAGGATTTCTAAATGAAATATTTGCTAAGTAAATCTCAACGGCAGATTTTTTTTTAATATAGTATTTATCTCTGGGTGGTGAGGATGGTTTAATATCAGAAATATCAATGAAATCTATAAATGGTGAAAATATATAATAAACAAAAAATTCATATGATTATCTCAAGGAATGCTTAAAAAGTATTTGACAAACTTTAACTCAAATTTATGACTAAAAGTCTAGAAAACTAGGAAAAGAAGGAAATTTTACAAGCTTAACAAAGGTTATGTACTAAAACCTATAGCAAACATCAAAGCTTTAAACATAGATAAAGCAAGACAAATATACCTGCTAAGACTGATATTCTTGATATAGATCTGCCTAATCCAATAAGAAAAAAAATAAAGTGAAAAAAAATGGATGGTGTGGGGGGGTAACAGATAAAACAGTCCTTTTTGGAGTTTATATGATGTCTACATGGGCAAAGTATTAGAGCTAGTAAAAGCAAGTTGTATACTTTCAAAAGTCAGTAGTTTTGTTCTTCCACATTATCAGTAACTACACTTCAAAATTCACAACAGTTAAAATGGATTTACACATCTTAAATTATAATGGATTTACACATTAACCTAAAAATGCATAAAACCTTATAAAACAATTATAAAACTTTATTAAAGGATGTGAATGAAAACTTGAATAAATGAAGAGTTATATTCATTTGTGGGGAACATAATAACATAAAGATGTTAATTCTCACCAAATGCAATTCCAATTAAAATTATAGTGGGATTTTTTTTGAGGACCTCAGTGAAATGACTATAATGAAGAACCCAAACCTTCAAATAGCTAAGTCTATTTGAAATATATTTAGAAGAAGATTGATTTTTTTAAGAATCAGACTTTAATTCATATTAATAAAATCAGTTTGAAACTGGCACAGAAACAGATAATCACACTAATGAAACAGAGGTGCATTCTCAAAAATAGATTTAAAGTGGGAAAAAGATGTGTTGCTTAGTAAATTCTTGGAAAAAGTGGTTTATTGGATTTAAAAAAATTAAGTTGGGCCCCTACCTCACATCATGTACTACATGAACTGCAGAGAGAATGAAGACCAACCTGAAAGTAACAGGTAAAACTGTAGAGCTAATAAAATGTTAGAGAATATCTTTGTGACCTTGGTGTATGAGAGAATTTCTTAAACTCTTTCCACAAAGCACAGGTTATACGGGATACATTGGTAGCTTTACAATGTCAAAACTAAGGATTTGCGTTCAATGAATTGTAGGGTAAAAGAAACTAACATAAAAGTGACAGGTTGGAAGAAGATATCAGGTTGCAACATCAGAGCCTGAAAAGAGATAAATAAGTGAACTACATGAGAAATGCTTGAGAATTCAAGAGTAAGAAGGGGATAACTGATGTATAAAAGCAAAGGTTATTTAAAGACTGTTCGTGAAAGGAGGTTCCTAAGCAGCTAAGTGTATGAAAAGAGATGTTTAACCTTATGAGTAGAGATATGCTAATTAAAATAACAGTAATATACCACTTCACACCTGTCTAAGTAAGAGGAATTTTTTGAAAAATCAATAGGTAAATCAAAATGTAGGTGAAATTTTGGGGTAATAGGGACACTTATTGACTAATGATGGGAATCTGGATTGATGTAACCCAGTCTGACAAGAAATCTCTTACAATCCTTTGTAAAAGTATATGTATAGTTTGTCTCCTAGTAGTCTCATACTCATGCACATCTTCCAGTGAAATATAAATCCAATCTGTAATGAAGTATATAGCAGATGTTGTTTATTGAAGAATTTATTCTGGTATTATGGAGTTGAGGACAGCTTAAGGGTCTGTCACTAGGGGAACAGTTAAGTAAAATACGCGTAATGGATGTATCCTATAAAACAGTGTGTAGCAGTCACAAGCAATGAAGTAACTACTAGCATTGCATTCCAGCCCAGGACCCCTGGGAACACACACTTTATAGCAAGGGAAAAAAAAGGGTTTATTATTCATCATAGGAAGAGGATAACACACACTGTAGGGAGCAAGAAAATGTTTGGAAGGATTTACACGATATGAGCTTGTGTTAGATAATTTGAGAGAGGGATAAAGTGGGACTTTGCTTTGGCTTGGATACTGTCAAGAAGAAGTAATTCTATGATTGGTTGTTTTAATTAAATCTTATCTATAGGAAGGTAAGAATAGATGAAACAAAGCTGTAATTGGCAAAGAAGCTGCAGTCACTCTTACTAACCAGGATAGGGTATGTTTGGTTATTTTTTTGGCTTGGACAGTGTTCATGTGTCTATATTCAAACATAGTTATGCAGTTGGTATTGTGTTTGTCTTGATCCGTTATGGTCACAGATCCATTATAGCCTTGTCTGATGTTGATGTTCTGTAAAATTGTTTATGTTCAACAGAACACTTGACTGTTAGGCTCATAATAACATGAAGTCTTTGCTGATAAAGGCAAAGCAGTTCCCTTGTGTGCTTTTCTCTTTCACAGTAGTGCAACAACATGAAGAGAAATTAAAATGTGATGCAGATTATTAAAAAGGGCTTACTACAAGATCTGTAGCATTAAATGCATAAGTTAAACAAGAGTATATACTATTCAAGAATGAATACACACACACACACACACACACACACACACACTCACACTCACACACATACACACAAACGGTTCTATATCAAATATGTAAGTTCTCATCATAGAGGGAATATAGCCAATACTGGGGGTAAAAGGAAATATTAAATAAAGGAGGAGCCTTATGAGAATGAGTCAGTTTCATATATATATCCTGATGTATCTGTTCTTTTTTCATGTTCTTTTCCATTATAAGTTATTACAAGATATATTGATTATATAATATCAATATATAATCCTTATTGATTATCTATTTTATATATAGTACTGTGTATATGTTAATACCAAACTCCTAATTTATCCTTTCCCCTTTGGTAACCATAAGTTTATTTTCCATGTCTGTGAGTCAATTTATGTTTCATAAATAAGTTTATTTCTATCATTTTTTTAGATTCCACATATAAGTGATACCATACGATATTTATCTTTGTCTGATTTACTTCACTCAGTGTGAGAGTCTCTAGTTCCATCCATGTTGTTGCAAATGGCGCTATTTCATTTTTATGGCTGAGTGATATTCCCTTGTATATACACGTCTTTATCCATTCAACTGTCTTGGCCATTGTGAATAGTGCTGCTGTGAACAGATACATTGGGGTTCATGTATCTTTTTGAATTATAGTTGAATTATAGTTTTGTCCAGATAGATGGCCAGAAGTAGAATTACTAGATCATAGAAAAGGTCTATTTTTAGTTTTGTGGAGAACTTCCATACTGTTGTCCTTAGTGGCTACACCAACTTAAATTTCCAGCAACAGTTTAGCAGTGTTCCCTTTTTCCATACCCATACCCTCTCCAACATATTACTTGTAGACTTTTTGATGATGGCCATTTTGACCAGTGTGAGGTGGTACCTCACTGTGTTTTTGATTTGTGTTTCTCTAATAATTAACAATATTGAATATCGTTTCATGTGCCTATTGGCCATCTGTTTGTTTTCTTTAGAGAAATGTCTATTTAGGAATTCCTTCTTTAAGCTTTTTCTAAACCTCTTTCATTTCCTCTAGCTACTGTAATGATAGCATGTTGATATTTGTTGAAATAAAAATGCCCACTAGTATAAAATGAGGGCATTAATATTTCATGTGGGAACTTGATTTAACTTTAAACATACCCCAAAGCTTTGAAAGTAGAAACAACAACAGAACAACAATAAAACCCACCTCATATTAGCTGCAGAGAAAGCTGGTTTATTACATCTTAGCTAAAAGATTTCTTCATGAATGTTAAAATTAATGACTATAATCATATTATTGTATCATTTACTTTCTAACTATAGAAAAGAGCCTGTGCTTTTCAGAAGCAAAGAGACTTCCTGTCCCCACTCATGGCATTTTATCAGTGATTCTTTAAATGTCCTAGTGTATTGAGTGAGTTCACTTCAATTTCTTTCGTAAATATTTAGAGGTAATTAATAATAGGTATTAAGAGCATAGATTCTTTAATTTAGGAAGAAAAAACTTAATTTTTTTTAAAACTTTCCTGCTCAACTCTAAAGTGAACATGTAGGTCTCTGTCTCCTGGGGTGCTCATTATGTTTTGCTTTGCCCTTTACAGTTTCCATCACACTGGGCTCCTTGGCCTTGTAGGCATGTTAACAAGGTAAGGCTAATGCATCTAATGCCTCCCTTGTTACGTCTTACTGTTAGTTCTTATTCTTCATTGACTGTGCTGGAAAGGATATCTTGGTAGGTTTTTTTTGAAACATTCTTTCTCTGGAACTTCTTCTATAAACATTCAAAACCCTGAAATTAGTTTTTAAGGACAATTACTCTTTATTACACTATCTCCATAAATCCATGGCGGATCTCTGGTCTCTTTTTTGTCCACTAATTAATATAATGAATTTTAATTTAGAAAAACCAAGCATACCTCTATTCACATTCTTGAACAATACCCAGTTGATGAATTACTCTGAAATTCTGCTTAAGAAAATTAAACTATATTGTATAAGACCACTCTTTTCTTGAGAGGAGCAACATTGTTTCCTATAGGACTTATTCATTCAGATTCTTGAGGATCTCTTGAAATTATGGGAGTTCCTGCTGTGGTGCAGTGGGTTAAGAATCCGACTGCAATGGCTCAGGTCACTGTGGAGGCGTGGGTTTGATTCCCAGTAGGTATTGGGTTAAAGGATCTGGCATTGTGGGTTAAAGGATCTGGCATTGTGGCAGCTGCAGATTCAATCCCTGGCCCAGGAACTCCATATGTAGCAGATGTAGCCATAAAAAATAACTTTTTTAAAAAAAAAAAGTAAATTTCTGTGTTTCATCTCTAAAAATATTTAGCAGATTCCATGTTTGTTTTATGTAGATAGGATTAAGAGGGAACTATGCTCTCAAAATTGTGTTGTAAATAAGTTGTCGAAACTCATATTTTCCTATATGACAATATTAAAACCGATGGCTCACACTTTCTTTTAAACCCATAACATGGCTGACATGTTTGCAATAAAGACTACTAGAAAAGTATTACAACTCAATTCTATATTTTCAGTGTAGAATTATTTTTAATCCCACTGACCCTGGGCTTTATTGATACTTGCATGTAGGCTTCCCACAGCCGCATTGGTCTATGCCAGATTTTGAAACTCGTTTCCACTAAAATATGAGTGAAAAATGCTTGATTTGCCATTAATCTTATGAAGAGGAACCAATAAACAGTGTTGTTATTTTATTCCTCCCTTCCCCCTAAGCGGTTTTCCTCCTAGACGTATTTATTTGTTTCTATATCTCCTACACCCTTGGGCCCAAGATTATAAAGCATAGTAAGAAGCCAAAATGAATACCTTTAGAGGAACTTTTCTCAAGTTAGGTACCTAAGCAGACTAGGACCTTAAGCAGTTTTTCCTGCAGATGCTAGCAATCTGGAAGGAGTAAAATGGAAGCAGACAGAGTGCTTACTCGATTGAAGGTGTTTTTTTAATAAACGCTTCAGGTTGTCAATTCACACACATTTTAAGTAAGACTATATTTAGTATCTCCATATCAGTAATGGAACGACACAATTTTCCATATATGTACACACACACATAATAAATGTTACCGTCTTGCGACTGCTATACGAATTAGTGCTTATAGCATTGGACGTTCTGTTAAAATCATTAACTCGGTATAGTGTTCTTTATTGGGGAATTTTATCGGAACGGATGTAAGGTGTTTTAAGCATGTGATTGCAAAGGAAAGGGAAAACTAATAAAGAACTTGGTAGTATAACTATTGATCTAGTTCTTTTACAGGTGCAGTTTGGAACTAAAGTGAATTTTTTCATGTCTCTTTAGCCACTGGTGGTAGGAGACAGATTTCACATTTATGGAGGTACATATTTCATACTTATATGTGGTACATTTGGCTTTAAAAGTAATTATGGTTGGTACTATAATAGGAAGTCATCTAGGGTCACTGCGGACATCTAATACCCGGTGTTTCTGATGGGCATGGGCCAGAGTTTGATTTGTTTTTCCTCTTAAGGAAGAGGTCATATATCTATATATATCTATTTATGCAAGGTGGATTCTTAATTTTGGCATTCATACAGAATTCTCTATTCTGGTTCTTATGTTTTTGCACATGATAGACAGGTGGTAAATCCCATGATTCTTCAGAGAAATTCCTGAGAATACAGGTGTTTAAAACCTGAAATTAGCTTACCTTAAAACATTTCAGTGTTTTGAAAGAGAAAAGGATATTTTCTTAATTCCCTCTTGATAAAGGAGTTTTGACTACATTTTAAAATTGTGCTTTATTACCTGATATACCAAAGATGTGGGGCTGGTATTCTTTTTGTTCTTAGATCTCAGTATCTCTGTTTTTCTTTAACATGAGGATCAGCAAGTCTTTTCTGTGAAAGCCCAGAGAATAAGTATTTTAAGCTATGCTGGCCATGTATGGTCTCTTGCATCTCTCCTGACTCCATTGTCCTCTTCCCCTTCTCTCTTCTCTTCTTGTGTTTTTTACAACCTTCTAAAAATGTAGAAACCATTCTAAATTTGAGCAGCCTACAAAACAGATTTGACTGCCTGGCTGTTTTAAGTGAGCCTTTCCTTAGTTCTAGACCCAGTTCTACCCCAAACTCAAGATTTTGGGCAATTGGTATAATTGGCTTCTCTGGCCCTTTAATGAAGATATCCTAGTAGTCTTTTCCAGCTTGCAGAATCTATGAAATACATATACACTTGCTTTTGTTCTGTCATTTTAGATATGCAGTTTAATTACAGTAGAAGACTTTGGTTGTGCTTCAATTAAATTTCATAATGCTTATGGATTAGTATTATCTAGGGCAAAGCCATCTGACATGTGAACTCAGTGTCAGAAAAATCTGAATTTTAGCCCCTTTTTAAATTTTTTGACCACTTATTAGACTCTTGGGTTCTCAAGCAAACAACCAAATCACTCTGACTTTCAGTTTTGTCTTCATCAAATTGAGAAAATGACACCAACTCTGCCTACCTCTTAAAATTGTTTAATTTTCTAATTGAAATGTGAATGCTGAAAATGCTTTGTAAACTACAGAACATAAAATGGTCATTATACATCATTCTTTTAAGCTGTTTGCTTTTATAACTGAATTTCCCTTTGTAAATTTTATTATAAGAAAAATGTTTTTCTGTTAAAACTACTGCTTAAATAATATTCACCAATAGGGCCAATAATTCTTAGTATAACATCTGGAAAATGGTAGACGGCCAATGGCTAGTTAGTCAAGGCAATAGTAGCTTTTTCCAACCAGAACCTGTACCTCGATTTTGATTACATTATTTCTTTTCCAGTTATATCGAATACTCTCTAGAATATGCATAACTCATTTCTTAAAATGGAGCTTTGCACATAGTAGCTACTCAAATATTTGCTGACTTTCTCTAGGACCATTGTCCACAAAGTCATCAAAATGTACCTATTTCCTTTTCGGCTGTAAATAATTACATTTTTATACTTAGAGTATAAAACTGTTGGCTTTCCTTCTTGCACAGTTATTGTTAAAGAAATTTTCCACAGATGTTTGCTCCATTCCCTCAGTGGTTCTCTTTTTTTCCTTCTTCTATGCCTGAAGAATGAAAAGAATATTCCCTGAAACTGGACAGGTTTTGTCCAATTAAAAGGTAATTAATTCACAGTTTACCTTTTTTTTTTCTTCTTAACCACCTCCCATGAGTTATTTCCATCAAAAGCCTCTTTAAACCAGTTTTCATATAATGAAAGCTATGCCATGGTAGTAGAAGTTGATCTGGATGAAAGTGGAGATAGGTGGGAAGGAAACTCCCTAGAAATCTGAGATGGATTTTTCAGATTTATTTGCTTTTGTGTTTTATAAAACCTAAAAGGAAAGAAAGCAAGACCTAAAGCAGTACTCCCCAAATCTGACTGTACATCAGAATCACCAGAGGAACCTCAAAAAACCAAGGATTTCCTAACTCTGTCACAACCTGAATTAGAATCTTTGAAAGGGTCATGCCTAATAATCCATGTTTTTAAAAGCTCCATCTGGGTTTGAAAACCAGTGAATAGTTACTACTGTGGTCTGTAGAATAAGACAGATATGGCTATAAATTCTGTGTTATTTGCTTCCTGTATGAATATGAGCAAATTACTTGACCTCTCTCTAAAAAGATAAATTAATAATTAAATTATATTTCATAGAAGTTTTCAAAGATTACTTCAGATAACATAGCATTTAAGTGCTCGGCATGTAACATTCAGTAAATTATCGTTGTTGTATATGACTGTATTATTATTTTTCTTACAGATACTATGTTCCTTAATGAAAATGCATTGCTAAAAATAGCCAATTATATAGGTTCTTCAGTTGGAATGAAAATCCCCGGGGGGGAAGCCATATAGATGATAACATTGTACTGATAAGTTGAATTTGGCCACATCACAGCTCTAGTTTGTAGCAGAATCAAGCTTAAAACTCAGGTCTAACACTCCTTGGAAACTAGCCCTTTTTTCAATAGATGAGCCTAGGCTAATCCAGTTTGGTGCTCATCCCCTTCCCCAAATCTGCAAAATGTATTCTTAGAGAGTATTTATTCACACCAAATGTCTGAAGAATTGGAATAGTAATAATAATAGCCTTTATTCAGGCACTGAGTTGGTGCTTTGCCTGTTTTCATTTAATTTTTATTCCATCACTCTGAGATATATATTGTTATTATGTCCATTTTAGAGTTTATTATCTGCCTAGTATTCAAAACCAGCCATAATATTAACTATTATTAGAGTAGCCACTGTAGGACCTTATTTTTGACACTTCCCTTTACTTTCTGTTTTACATATTATTTCATTTAATATTCTGGACAACCTTATGAGAGTATAGGTGTGAATATTCACATTTTAAACTTGTAGCACCTGACACTAAACAGGTTCAAGTAACTTACCCAAATTCATACAAACTGAGGTTTGAACTCAGATTGAATTCCAAATTTCATTCCTGTCCCACAGCTTTCCCCCTTCAAAGCTATATTTATCACACTTATTAAGGTAAGATTTATGTTACTTGGGAAATAGGGAGGGCGTGTCAGAGCAACATCTTCTCTTAAACTAGGGAGGTCTTACAATATGTATACTTGAATTTTCTAAGATTGAAACATGTTCCTGTTCCATTATTATCAAATTGTAGATCAGTTTAGTGCTACAGTATACTTAGAAGGTGAGTGTTGTATTGCCTGTCTTTGAATTGTCAGAGATCTCCAGATACGTTTCGGGGGACTGCAGTGACAAACACCAGATCCTTAATCCACTGCACCACAAGGGAACTCCCTCCAGGGTACTTTTGTTAGGTGAACTTTGAACATAGATATTTGTGAAATGTATCATAGTGTCATATCTGCTTTTATTTTCTTTTGGAAGATAGATTTGGAAGGGT
This sequence comes from Catagonus wagneri, assembly GCA_004024745.2. Taxonomy (NCBI): domain Eukaryota; kingdom Metazoa; phylum Chordata; class Mammalia; order Artiodactyla; family Tayassuidae; genus Catagonus; species Catagonus wagneri. The sequence goes on from PVHT020000256.1 coordinate 8,112,120, forward strand.
ATATCATTCAGAATGTTAAACTTTGGATCTTCTGTAGTTAACTAATTAAACAAAGTCACAAATACATGATGAGTATAATGCCAGTTTCTATAGGTTTTAGTAATTAATAGTATAATTGTTTAAGTATCTTGGTGTAAGGATTATTTTGGAAACAGATCACGCATGCATTTCTATTTTAGTTTATAACTTACAACAGTATGGTTGATAATGATAATGCATTGATTTATCTTAGATGGAGATTGTAACTCCATAATAATTAACATCGGGATGATTTTAACACAAGCAATGGAAGAGTTAATAAAAGAACTTAAGAATGGAAGTTTTACTTTAACTTTTCTAAGATAATGGCTTTTCAGAATATGGGGCAATCTGTCATTATTGTGTTCTGCCTCAGATAGCTTTGAGAGTTTAGAAAATAGTTATAACCTGTTCCAATAGAGTTGGTAGACATGTCAAAGCTGAATGTCTTTTCTTAAAAAATAGTATACTCTTCTAATTTGTAAGCTTTAGTTTTCTAAAATCTAACATCCTTATAAAAAATAGATCATTTTTAATTTGAATTCTAGTTGAAATATCTAATGACTGCCTTCGATTGTAGCTTGTAGTTTTCCTGAAAGTTCCATCCTTGAAAAGTATTGACCTTCAGTATCACAGAGGAAAATAATAAAAACTGTATTTGTATACAGAATGATAAAAGAACTGAACATGTATATTGTTGGAGATGTGAGGTGTAAAGCCTGTGGGCATGTTCCCATGAAGTTACCTTAATTGTAAGGTGAGCCTCATATGCTTTTCTTTGGCATTCAAAGAATGAGAGCACGAGTATGGGAGGTGGGGAGAGTAAAATATGTAACTGAAGAGCTCGTAGATTGGAACTGGAAGGAGCTTCTGGCATGTGAAAGGAGTGTGGGCAGGCTCAGCTACCTAAAAGTCTATTGTTATTGCAGTGGCTTCTAGACATTGCTCTTTGAGGAAAGATAAAAGGAAGTGTGTACTTATGAAAGGAAGGACTTGGAAAGAAGAAACAGGCATAATTTTCCTTTTTCTATTTTTATTTTTATTGTTTTGCTTTATTAGAGCCAAACCTAAGGCATATGAATGTTCTCAGGCTAGGGGTCAAATCAGAGCTGCAGCTGCTGGTCTACACCACAGCTATAGCAACTTGGAATCCGAGCTGTGTCATTGACCTATACCACCGCTCATGGCAATGCCAGATCCTTAACCCACTGAGCAAGGCCATAGACCAAACCCGCATCCTCATGGGTACTAGACAGGTTCGTTACCACGGAGCCACAACTGTAACTCCCATAATTTTCTAAGTGCCTCCTTTGTCATTATTGCTTTGTAAATAAGACAGATGGCAAATATAGTTATTCAAAAATACAAATGACCACAAAAGAAAGAAGTCAAGGCCCAGCCAAAGGTTTTTATTGCTGTTCTTTATGGTGTGCATTTGTGTCTACAGTGCTCTCTGAAGCAAACCTCCCACAGTCACTTTTTCTTTAAGTTCTTTGCCACTCATCTCCTCACTTTTATGAAGTTGTTTGCTTGAATTTGTATCTGTAGTCATCTCCTAAGTTTATTCTGGAATGACAGAAACCACTTACAGAGAAGAAAACATTAAGGATATCTAATGGCCCAGTGTGTTACTTATGATTGCTGAAATTGTGCTTTTTACCAGAAGTATACTGACATTTTCATTCAAAAACGCATCATTTCTCTTTGTAATTATAGTATATATGGAGACAGTAGAGTCTTTAATTTCTTTATTGAGAATATTAATAAATATTATTTTGAATACTTCTCTCTGAAGCTTAGAAAATTTTTGCATCAGTTATATTTGCTGATTATATGTAATAATTGTATCCTTTATAGCAATTGTATCTAAACTAAAGTGATCTTCCATAGCTCTTTATGTTCTAGGAGAAAAAAAACTGAACTCTAGCCTTTAAATTTATGTTTCTGATTTCTAAGGAAAAAGAAGAGAAATAAAATTACTCATTTATTCTTAATCTTTCATTTTTATATCCTGTTATTAAATATATAAGCACAATATTATTTAGTTCATATACATGTAATAATCTGTATTTAGGGGGATTTGTATATTCTCATGTCTATTCTTCAATAGAATAGGTACATTCCTAAAATGTTTGCTGTACAATAACTATTTATTATAGTGATTTTTCCCTATAATTTTCACTATAATATTGTAGACCATTTTTTCTAGTTCTGACACCTATCATGAAATCATATTTATTTTTAAACATCTGGATCTTTAAGAGAAAAGCAATAGTTCTCCCATAAAATATTAACAATCTTGAAATATTAACATTTCTGCAGTGTACTCAAAATAAGAACCAGAATCTTTGCAGGGATGTCATTCATTCACATTTTTCTCCAATCATAGAGTATCACAAGAGCTTTAGTGATTAAGCTACTCTGTTTGCTAGAGTGGAACTACACTACCACTTTGAGTATTTTCTCCCTGTTAACAGTTTTTTTCTTCTTAGCCTTTTCTGTCTTTTAAACTTGACATCTTTTCCAAAAGTCTTGATTTAGATTACTTCTATGTTAACATTCTGGTCTTAAAAAATTAATTCTCGGGGTTCCGGTCGTGGCGCAGCGGTTAACGAATCCGACCAGGAACAATGAGGTTGCAGGTTCAATCCCTGGCCTTGCTCAGTGGGTTAATGACCCGGCGTTACTGTGAGCTGTGGTGTAGGTCGCAGACGCGGCTCAGATCCTGCGTTGCCGTGGCTGTGGTGTAGACCGGCGGCTACAGCTCTGATTGGACCCCTAGCCTGGAACCTCCATATGCTGCGGGTGCGGCCCTAAAAAACAACAAAAGGCAAACAAATAAATAAATAAATAAATCTGTTTTGATGGCTTTTCTGTTACATTGGAACTAATAAAAGCATAAGTTTATGGATAGGCATCCTAATAGTCATAGGTGCTATAGTTGGCTCCAGAGTTCTGTAGTCAGTTCTTTTTCTGTAATGTTGAGGCTATTGACAAATGCCTAAAATTTTCAGGTTTAACAAGTGAATTTATATTCATTGTTTTTAAAGGTATGTCCTTCTTAACAGTGCTAAGTATAGTGAGATAAACTGAAACACTAAAGACCAAATATATTTGGTGGTTATGACTACCGCTACTCCATACCAGGCTTCTTCCCTGGGTCACACTTTCTCTTTTCTCCAAAAACCTTTTGGGTTTTTTTATCTTCAGCTTCAAAAAACATTTTGTGTTAGCTCATGTTAACTCAGAAGCCACTAAGCAGAACTGATTGATGAGCAATAAGAGAAAGGTTAGGAAATAATGGGACTCTTGTACAAATACTTTTCCATTCCCTCTTTGTATGAAAAAAAAATCTTTTCTCTTTCTAGTTGTCTCATTGTGACTCACTTAATAACATGTGAAAAAGAAGCATCATTTAGATGATACAAAGAAAAACGCAAATGCATAGAGTGGAAATTGCTTATGACTTCCCAACTTTTCTTTGAGCACCATCCTGTTTCAAATCAGATTAATGTAAAGTAGCAGAAAAATAATATTAAATATGAAACACCCGGGTTTTCTGGCCAAGCTTATTTATTGGCCTCGATATAATTCCTGAATTTCAGAATCCAGATCTCAGTGTGTACTTTAGATGAACGCTTTTAAAAATTTGAAATACAGAGAGTATTATTACATAGTTGGTTACTGGATGTTAAAATTCAGAGCTCCCAAATACATCTTTGTATAACATTCTCTCCATTTTTCTAATTCACCATGTAGGGAGGGGTCTTCAGACCTTCCGGAGCCACTTGATAGGACTCTCCAGGGTGGCCATACTCTGAATAAACTTTTTAATTAAACTGTTTATTTCTCTCCACTTCCTGCTCACTTTGACTACCACTTCAGCCTTCATTCTGATCCAGGCCTTCCCCTTGTCTGCACTGACCTGTTGTCTGGATTGCTTCTGTTAGTTTTATCTGGGTTAATTTTGATATTATCCATCGGCTAAGGTTGGTTGAATATTGGAAATGCCTTCTTCTAGGTTGCGGTGCCAGTGATTTTTCTCTTTCTGTTTTTTTAAATTTAATTTTATTGTATAGTTTATTTACAATATTTTATGTGTTTCAGGTGTATAGCAAAGTGAATCAGTCATACATATAAATATATCCATTCTTTTTTCCTATATAGGTTATAGGAAAAATATTGAGTAGGTTTACCTATAGGTTCTCATTAATCATCTATTTTATACAGTAGTATGTATATGTTATTCCCACCTTCCCAATTTTTCCCTCCCCTCAGCAGTTTCACCTATGGTAACCATAAGATTGGTTTTTAAATCTGTGAGTTTGTTTCTGTTTCTTAAATAAGTTCTTTTGTGTCATGTTTATTAGATTCCACATATAAGTGATATCATATCATCTTTGTCTTTCTGTGACTTACTTCACTTATTATCATCATCTCCAGGTCCATCCATGTTGCTGCAAGTGGCATTATTTCATTCTTTTTATGGCTGAATAATATTCCATTGTGTATATGTACCACATCTTTATCCATTCCTCAGTCGGTGGACATTTAGGTTGCTTCCATGTCTTGGCTATTGTGAATAGCGCTGCAGTGAATATTGGGGTGCATGTGTCTTTTCAAATTAGTTTTGTCTGGATATATGCCCAGGAGTGGGATTGCTGGATCATATAATAGTTCTATGTTTAGTTTGTTTAAGGAACCTCCATGCTATCCTCCGTATTCTCTTTTCAAAAATACACATTAGTTTAAATGTTTAAGCGATAGGGAAGAGATGTTACTGATGATGTTGTAGGTACCAACATGACAGTTGAAGTGGTGGCTATATATCTCTGCTTCAGTAATAGCTTTTTTGGCATTATACCAGCATCCAAATTCCGGAAAAATATGTGTCACCATTTGTTTCATCAGTTTTCCATCTCAGCACTAAAGATTAAGACAAAAAATAAAGCAGTGTGCTTTCTGTATCTAACCTCATCTGATTTCATAGTCATGGCCAGATTTCATAGAGATGAATAGAAGACTTTGAGGTATCACTTTTCTAGTTAGATTTCCATCTTTCCTGTGTATGTTCAAGAGAGCCAGCAGAATGAGAAAGGGTCTGAAGGGTACCTCTATCTTTTCTTCTTCCTCGAGTGAAAGGACTTCCTCTCATAGATTAGTGGACAGGGATTAATAATAGCGGTATTCACAGGAATAAGAGAATTGACTATAAGTGAAGGAAATCAGTTGCTACTGTAGGTGGGCTTATCAGATAGAATCATGACTTCTATACTGTATAGTAGCATTGGAGACATTTTGTTGTTTGTGTTTTTTGAACAAAATACCCTATTTCATTTTGTGTTAAGAATGTTAACAAATGAGTTTATGGGTGAAAACTGCCTCAGATTTTAAGATCTGTTCTTATAGCCAGGCTTCAACCCTTTTCACTTTGATGCTACAGAAGGGCTCCATCTATTTATCACCTGAAAATTGTCGGTACAGAAATTTAAAAAACTGCTCCCATGTTAGAGTTCCCTTTATAGCTCAGCAGGTAACAAACCCAACTAGTATCCATGAGGATGCTTATTCAATCCCTGACCTTGATCAGTGGGTTAAGGATCTGGAGTTGCCGTGAGCTGTAATGTAGGTTGCAGACACTTTTGGACCCTGTGTTGCTGTGTCTGTGGTGTAGGTTGGCAGCGCCAGCTTCTATTTGTCCCCTAGCCTGGGAACTTCCATATGCCACACACGTGGCCCTAAAAATAGCAAAAGAGCAAAAAAGAAAAAAAGAACTGTTCCCATGTAAAACTTGTCAGAGATGTCACTTTTCTGTCATTACTCTAATAAATGTCCTCATCCTGCTGTGTAGGAAGCACTTTTCACGGACTGCTAACTTCTGGTAGATATGTGTCAATTACATACAGTGGACAGAAAATTTCATAGAAGTGAAGAAGTGGGGACATTGTATTCATTTAGTCATTTTAAAAGTGAAATTACTCTTTGATTCATACAAGCGACATAAACTGTCTTTAGATGTTCTGTCATTAGATGTTCTGTCAGCTCCTACCAGCTCCACAGTGTGTCACTTCAGTGAGAATGTCTTAACTGATTAGTTGAGCATGCCCGCCTCAACTCATCCTGGGGGCTTTTTTTTCTGTTTGGAACTGCCTGGAGGCAGAGATGTTTCATGGTGCTACTCTACTAGACAATAAGCTGACAGCAGAGCTTTTGCTCCTGAGTGGAGCCTACAGTTAGATTAGGTGACTGAGTAGGTAAGTGTATCTAATTCGGAGGTGAATGTTAGGAATCCCTGTGACTGTACCATTAACCTTTATCCTCAAGAAAATGCATATTTTAATATGTTGATCTCCATCTCTCTTACTCCTCTGCATTCTTATTCTCTCATATTTCTCTCCCTGCTGTCCTCTTTCAGACCTCTGCTATAGTCATATGGGGAAGATAGGATTATTTTGTGACCTTTAGCCCCTCTCACCCCCCCCAGCCTAAAAACTTTAACAATATCTTTTGCCATTTTGGGGGTTCTTTTTCCTGTTACCTTCTAGATCATCATACATTCTGATTACTAATCCTTTGTCAGGTGTATGTAACTCACTATCCTCTCCCAGTCCTGTTGCTTGTCTTTACACTTTGTGTTTTATGTGGTCTTTTATTGCAGGGTCTTTTATTACATTATTACCTTAATGTAACCAAATTCTTTGCCTTTTTGTTTTCTTTATATCTTCTTAAAGAAATCCTTTTGTACATCCAAAATCATATTTTTTATTAAATGTTCTCAAGTTTTACCTGTTATATTTAGGTCCTTAATCTCAAGTTTTTTATATAATTTTCAGTGCTGCAATAAATACAGTCATGCATCTCCTCATATATATACGCCCTGTCCAATGCAGAGACTACTAGCCGCATAGCTGTTTAAATTTCAATTGATTAAAATTAAAGAAATTTTCAAACTTAGTTCTTCAGTCTCACACTAGCCACATTGCAAGTGCTCAGTAGTTCCTTATGGTTGATGACCACCCTATGGGACAGGGCACATATAGAACACCTCCATCACTGTGCTAAGTAAGCTTTTGCTCTTCCCTGGGATCTTTATCAAGACTCTCTTCTTAGTGGACTTTGATTCCAGTTTCTGTCCTCTGAACCCATAAGGGTGTTGAAAAGTCAGTTAGCTTCTTATCTCTCGATAGCTTCTTCTAAGAATTAGAGCTTTTCCCAAGGGAAAAGCTGTCCTAACTACAGGACTCAACTCTATAGTCCTCCTTCCCCCAGATCTTGGCCTCATTATTACTTGGTAGTTCTCTAATTTCTTCATAAAATGTTTTTCTGTAGTTTTGCTGTTTATTCTCAGTTGGAGGGTTAGTTCAAATTACCTAGATTGCCATTATTAAAAATTTAACTACCCAGCATTCAGGCTTGCATTTTTTTTTAATTTTTTTTTTGTCTTTTTTTGCCTTATCTAGGGCCACACCCGTGGCATATGGAGGTTCCCAGGATAGGGGTCTAACAGGAGCTGTAGCCGCCGGCCTACGCCACAGCCAGAGCAACACGGGATCCGAGCCGCATCTTCAACCTACACCACAGCTCACAGCAACGCCGGATCCTTAACCCACTGAGCAAGGCCAGGGATCGAACCCGCAGCCTCATGGTTCCTAGTCAGATTCGTTAACCACTGAGCCACGACGGGAACTCCCAGGCTTGCATTTCTTAACTAAAATATTGTTCATTTATATAAATATTCGGTTCTTTGACCCTTAATTTTGAACCCATGCTATTTAAATTAATATGTTTTATTTTTAAGTCAATATATTTTTTTTCCTAAATCCAAATCTAGGTTTCTAGTCTCCCTTTCATTAAGCCTGTCAAAGAAATAAACCAGTCCACTTAAAGATGTCATATTCAGTCTTAACTTTAAACATAAGCATTAATTAGAATATTTGTTTAATATATCTGATATACTCATGTGAATAAATAAGAAATGTTTGGGCTTTATTTGAAAAAGAGTGCATTGTTCATTTTTTTAAATGTTTTGTTTGCTCATTGAGTAACTTTAATTCTTCTGAGGATACCAGTAAACTCCATGTAAATACAAGCAGTCTTGGAAACCTGGAGTTTCTAGCAAAACTTTGCTTATAGGCAGTTTTTCTTGGGAGAATTACACACTTTGCATATTAACACAGCAAGAACAACCCAAACTGAAGCATGAAAACTGAACTGCCTGATACCACTTTCACTAAGGCTCTCATTCATGCAGCTACACATTAACATACTCAGTGACATTAATGCAGTGCTACCAACTGTAAAATAAATACTGCAGACTTGAGTGCACTCAGAAAGCATCTAGGAAGTTGAAAACAGCATTCTGAAAGTTTCTGTTTTTTAAAACACTTCCTAATGCTGTAAGATTTGTATATATTTACCCACATGAAATGTTGACCTACAATAAAATATGCAGAGAATATAAGATTGAAGATAACTGTTAGTACTCATTATTCCTAATAAAATTTCAGTTGCTGAATGTTATAATAATAAATAACAAGCTTCACTTGAAAGCACCACACACAAGAGAAAAGCATAATATTCATTTAACAGCCAGTTAATAAATGATTTGACATTTTAAGGCATTTAATAATAAGATTGAAACCCACAGTAAAGTTGTTCACCAGTGTACAATTACCAGAGAAGTTCACTAGGTCAGAGTAAAAGCAAAGAAGATTGATTGTAACATCTAATATGAAGTATATCTTTGTTTCTTAATCAAAATGTGGAAAAGCACATAAATACAGAATTATATTTTCATCAAAATTTAATCCAGACTTATCTTTAAAATACACCTCAAAAATTAGAAGTATAGAAATATTGTCACTTGCACAAATAAGAAAAAACTAGCAAAAGCATAGTCCATCTAATCATTCCAAAAAACAGACCACATAATAGACTTATATCTTAAAGCCATTTTAATCTTGGCTTTAAAATGTGAGGGGGGAAAAAGGAAACTTAATGGCATCAGAACTAATGTCCCAGGGATATTGAAAGGAAAGGTCTAGTTTAATAGGGCAAGTATTCTTCCATTAGCCTCTCGGTTTATTTTCCCATTTGTTAGGGTGAGAAGATAATAAATTCTCTGTACTTTATTGAATCTTAAGGCTTTACTAAGCAACAACTTGAAATGCCTAATGTAAAATGTTTTTTTATGTGGATTACAGTCTTTGAGGGACAAACTCATCATCAAATTTCTTTTTATAAGTTAATTTACAGGGTTTTATAGTTTCCATGTTAATATGTAACTCATAGGCTGCTTTATTTTATGTTTTACCTTATTTTATAAGTGGCTCTTAGAAATTTTAAAGAATTTATGTAATTCAGTATTTGTTCTTGCATGGCTCTGGGAATTTGAGGACAGGATAATACCAAAGGAAATCATCTGCTTTTCTACCAGAAAAAAAACAGTAGTATTAGCAGGGAGAAAGCATGTTTGGGTATAAGAGCTAAAGAGAAACTCATTGAAACCTCAGTGGCACTTTTTATAGTAATTTTCTTGGGGATACATGAAGACTGAGCCATTTTTTAAAAATATTTTTTCTTTTATAAGAAAAGGCAAATCTCAGAGTTCCCGTCGTGGTGCAGCGGTTAACGAATCTGACCAGGAACCATGAGGTTGAGGTTCGATCCCTGGCCTTGCTCAGGGGGTTAACGATTCGGTGTTCCTGTGAGCTGTGGTGTAGGTTGCAGACGCGGCTCGGATCCCACGTTGCTGTGGCTATGGCGTAGGCCAGCAGCTGTAGCTCCGATTCGACCCCTAGCCTGGGAACCTCCATATGTTGTGGGTGTGGCCCTAAAAAAAAAAAAAAAAGGCAAATCTGGAGTTCCCATTGTGGCTCAGCAGGTTAAAAAACCGACATAATGTCCTTGAGGATGTGGGTTCGATCCCTAGCCTTGCTCAGTGGGTTAAGGATCCAGCATTGCCACAAGCTGCTGCATAGGTTGCAGATGCGGCTCAATCCCATGTTGTCATGGCTGTGGCATAAGCCAGCAGCTTCAGCTCTGATGAATCAACCCCTAGCCTGGGAACTAGGTGAGCCCTAAAAAGAAAAGGCAAATCTGTTTTAATGAGTAGTATAAAATCTAAGAGATTTGAAAAATTCAAAAAAAATTGTAAAAATATATCAATATTTTGATTGCATTTCAATTAACAAGTTCATTTATTTAGATTTTTGGATATTGTTAAATTTTAAATAGTTTAATTTAAAATTGATAGTTGGAGTTCCCATTGTGGCTCAGCAGGTTGAAAATCCGACTAGTATCCATGAGGATGAGGGTTTGATCCCTGGCCTCACTCGGTGGGTTAAGGATCTGGTTTTGCCACAAGCTGCAGTGTAGGCTGCAGGTGTGGCTCAGATCTGGCGTTGCTGTGGCTGTGGTGTAGGCTGGCAGTTGCTGCTCTGATTCAACCCCTAGCCATGGGTGTGGCCATTAAAAGAAAGAAGAAAAAGACAGAAAGAAAGAAAGAAGAAAGAAGGAAGGAAGGAAGGAAGGACGGAAGGAAGGAAGAAAAAGAAAGGGAGAGGGAAAAGGAAGGAAAGAAGGAAGGGAAAGGAAAGGGAGGGAGGAAAGGAAGTAAGGAAGGGAGAGAGAGAGAGAAAGAAAGGAAAGAAAGAAAGAAAGGAAGAAAGGGAAAAGAAAATTAATACTTAGCATATGACTTTAAACATGAGATATTTTCTAGTTTTGTGATGACAGAATCAACTAGTTCCTAGGCTCCTGGGCAAGACTCATACTTATTAGAGGTAGTAGAAGTAGCAATAAAAATAATGATCTTTTATAATTAGAATAATTAACTTACTGAATTACCATTGATTCACCAATTTTCTTCCAAGATGCCCCCCATAATAGTATGATTCTTAAATAGCAAACAGAAAATAAGGCAAAAACAGGTCAATTTTAAATCATCATTCTTTCATTCATTCCTTCATTAGTTTATTTGTTCCCCTTCTAGTTTCTAAAATATTAAGCTAATAACAGCTTAATGATAGACATATGGTGACTCTTAAACAAGTTGACAAAGTAAAACAAAAGCATGAATACCTTACACGTTTCTCTCATCGCTAATGCATTATGCTAGTTCATCAAATAAAAAAACAAATAAATATGTCAAACCAATTTGTTTTATGTAGAGAAGGCATTATCCAAGACATTACCTTTTCTCATATTATTTGCTATTCTGAGAATCCAGTCTGAATCATGTTGAAGCTAATTTATAAAATACACATCAAAATTTATCACCAATATAAAGTTCCATGATATCGGTGTTATAAATTTCAAATATTAGTTTTTTTCTAATATTAAAATACATTGTTTAAAACTTCCATTAAGAAATCTTAGATTCAGTTGAAAGTTAATACTTTGGGTGGAAGAATTTTAGTAGTAGATATTTCAAAATACAGTTCATGTAGAAAGATGGATTATAACTTTATGTGCAGATATACAGTTATGTTTTTGAAATCTAGATTACAAAACTGATATAAAATTCAGGTTTAACAACATATCTCATTAAGATAAGAATCTTAATCCTCTATGAAAAGGAAAACAAAACAAAGCCTGGATAACCGGGTTCTTTTGGTGGTGATCTACAAGGTATTAGGGATGTGATTTCCCTCTTGTTCTCTCTCCATGTCCCTCAGTCGTCTTAGGTCGACCATCACTCCAATAACTCTTCCTGTCAGTATTGGTGGCGACAGCCAGTCTGACCTGAAAAGAAACCAATACTCCTTCCCCACGTGGAAATGTTGGTAATTTATTTCACCAGCCCCTAACCCTAGCAGCAGGCTTTGTTTATTTAAAATACAGAATACCACTTACACACGTAAGCTGATTGGAGTCTTCATGTACTAATCAACTTAACATAGCTTTCTTGAGTATTTCATATAAAAAGAAAAAGTTTAGTATTTTTTCCCACATTAGACCATTACTACTTTTTTTTAATTTTCATTTTTTTATTAAAGTATAGGTGATTTACAGTGTTGTGCTAGACCGTTACTTCTAAACCACTTTACTTCTTTAAAGAATTTCTTATGATGGACATTGTAATAGGAATTGTTTCATATGCTATGTGTTGGTAAGGGAAAGTAAAAAGATATTACAGAGGTATACTTCTGAGACTCCCCAGGTTTGTTAGTATTTAAGAGTGTTAGAGACAAAGTCACTAATTTCTATCTCTAGCCCTATGTGTATGTAGTGTTAGTAATATTCTTGTCATGGATTTATTCATGTTGTGGATTTATAGGAGCCATTTTTCTGGCGATCCAAAACTCTCTTAAATGCAAAACATGGAACAAAGTTAGTTGAAAAAATTAGTTATACTATTAGGCAAAAATGCTGTTCATTAGTTTCAAAGAAGATGATATCACCATTACTAACAATGGAACTTGTTTGAAAAGAATTAGTATCCTACTCCTGTTTTTCTTTAGAAATATGAGCAAGAATGCTTTAAAAAGTCTTTATTGCTGTAATCAATTCTTTGAAGAGTTGTCTAAAACTATTAGATTTACACACTTTATATTGGCCATACCTAAGTTAGTTATAAGTAGTCAAATACAGTTAAAGTAAATATTACAACCTACCAGTTCAGTCAGTAGAAAAATTTGGGGGAACACTGGTTCTCTTATTTTAGGCAATGTTAGCTCAAATAATATGACCAACCATTAATGTTTGTTATAATTTATATTTTTCCCTACTCATCCCTTATATTCATTTCTGTCATATATAGGGTTTGTTTGTTTGTTTGTGTGTCTGTTTGTTTTTAGGGCTGCAACCGCTGCATATGGAAATTCCTGGGCTAGGGATTGAATTGGAACTGCAGCTGCCGGCCTATGCCACAGCCATTCCGAGCCACGTCTGCCACCTACACCCCAGCTCATGACAATGCCATATTCTCATCCCACTGAGCAGGGCCAGGGATCTGACCTGCATCCTCATGCATACTAGTTGGGTTCTTTACCACTGAGTCAAAACGGGAACTCCTGTTATTTTTAAAATCCACCCCTTGGTTAAGAGAACAGTTATTGTAAAGACAAATAAGATTAAAAAGGAATTGTATATTAAATTCCCTGTTAGGCTCACTGGCTGTGCTCTAGTTTTACTCTAGATAGATTTCTTTTTTATAAGCATATGTACTTTACTTTCATGGGAGGCAGTTGTTAACTTATATAAAATTCAAAATGTTAACTCTTTTAAGAGTATTTGAATGCTGAAGTACAAATTCTATTTAAATGATATTAACAATGGAAACTTTGGGATCTTGAAGTCTCCTACATAACCATGTATTAAGAGGATAATAGAAACCAAGTTAAAGGTATCTAGCGTACAACTGCCTGAGCCTCCTCTCCCTACATCATGGGCCCATTGTGCTTGGTATCGTGGTGAGTATATATGTTTTTGTCTTTATGTGTGTTTGTGTAGGTATTTATGTGTGTACATCTGTCTGACTAGAGTGTTCTTGTCTCCTTTGCATCTCACTCGCTGGCTGAACCTTGGTAAGACCAATGCAGTGTTTGAAGGGATCCTGGCCTCTTCCTAGAATTGTATGTCTGTGACTGAGTTTGTATCTTTTCAGATAGACATCATTCACTGGAGCTAGGACTGTACACAGCTCTAAAAATCATGACAAAGTAGGACGATTAAAAGCCAAAACAGCTCCCTACACCTAAGATTTGTATGTGCTAAAATTGACTTGCATTTTAAAATATGTTTTCTGTTACTTATTATAAAGTAAAGCAAGACAGGGGTGGGATAAAAAGACAGATTAGGGAATGTGTTGACATTATGGGGATTAGATCTAGGAGACGAGGGGCCAACTGGAATTCCGGGACTTCTTGTGGTAATCTGACATAACATAGATGAAGGGCAACATGAAATTAGTATTGGTAGATTCAAGGCATAAATGGCAGTGGTGTCACTGTGAATGGTGGGGGAAGGGAAGGTCAGGTGTTTGGAGCTTCCTAAGTCCTAGTTTACAGAGCTCCTGCCTAATTTCTCTGGAGGAGGGCAGATGCTTCCATGTCAGGGCTACTCTTCCTATTACAGGTCAAGGCTACTCCTTGTGAGTTATACATATGGGTTATAGATGTTCTGGATCAATAAATAGATGATAGATATAGATATAGAGCCTGGTTAGGTATATGAAAGATCCAAATTCTGATCTCCCCAGTTATCAAATATAAAATAATGTAATGTTTACATTATACAAAGGGACTTTTAAACAAATTAAACTTGGAGAAGTTAGATAACCCACAGAGATGTGATTTTCAGAATCAGTAATAACATCTTTATTTTCAATTTACGAAAGGAATTATAGTGGTAAATAAAAGACTAAAATATAGTTCTAAATAGATAGTCACATTAGTTTTTCCACATTAAAATTTTAAATGTCATTTTGTAAGCACTAGATATAATAAATTATAGACTCTTTTCAGTAATATACCCAAATTTCTAATGTTTTGTCTGTTGTCTCTCCTACAAATCTACTTATAGATCCACTAATCCTTATGGCAGAGTATACAAAATGTCTACCTTTATGTGGTCCTTATTTTGTATGGAATATTTACCTAAACCAGGCTTTGATTATTTTCTGGACTAAATTTTTTAAAGGTACTTTACAAATATGCATTTAACATGGTTCCAAAGAAATGAAAAATATCTTTAGATTCCTTAGAACCACATTTGTTAATTCTGTGTTCTTACAGCTCTCTCTCTTTTTTATTGATTTATTGACTTTAATTTTTCTCTTATCCAAATTTTGAAATAAGAGATATATAACAGTTCACATTATGATTATTTCAGAGATAAACATAAATTCACAAAGCTTTAGTTCACACAACCTTGAATAAATAAGTAAAACACTAGCACCAATTATTCTATTCCAAAGGAAAGCCCACACTGTATATGCTAATTTTTTTTCTGACATAGCCATTTCATATATTACTCAGAATTATAAGAGGAATTACATTTTTCTCCACTCTTCCTGTACATCATCTTGAAAGCTGGAATGTCTTGTTCAGAACAGCAATTTGTGCTGCTGTTCAGTGCATACTGATAACATACTGTTAGCAAAGCTCTGGGTACCTGAGGGCTGATGCACATAAAACATTTCTTTAAAGATAAAATTTGTTTTTGCCCACAGTTGCCCAGTTGGGAATGCTCCTGTGCATAGTATAAGCTTGGACCTCAGTTTGTCCTTGCTCATGGTTTACAATGGCTCCTTTCATTGTTTGAATTTGGTTGCACTGGAAAAGCAAGCCTGATAGATACTTCATTGTAAAAAGAAAGTGCTTGTTCAAGCACGTTGCATGTTGGCAATTTAGAGGCTGCTCTATTGCTTTCTGGAACTTGGACAACTTTTTAACCTCTCCAAGGCAAGGTAGCTGTGACAAGGTGTCAGTTAGTTTAAAAAAGTAAATAAATCACAGGCTTCGAGTTTCGGTATGATAATAAAGATCCAGTGTCCTCACATGAGTTTCTCATTCCATGATTTTGAATCATATTTTTTTGTAGTGAATGCTTTACCTTCAAAGTAAACTTTTTTAAAAGCATAGTTTAGAGAGCCAAGCACCCTGAGAGGAAGATTTTTAAGAATTCTCAATGAAAGAACAATAAGTTAACTTTAATAAAATGAACTAAAAAACCCACAAAAATTAAAGATATATTTGAAATTTAATCTTTTCTTACCGATTTTCTTTACTAAGTGAGGAAATACCAGGATAGCTGTAGTGTGAACATCCTTGTGTTCGAGGAAGTGACTTTAAATGTTTAAAATATTCTGTAAGCCAGTTAATCATGCTGCAAACTCACCTAGACTTACAGATTTCCGTAAGTAACTCTAAACTTACTCTATAGAACAGTACCTTAAAAAGTAACAAATACAGAGGTAGAAGTCTTTATGGCTTAACTCTGTAATCGGCTAATATCAAATAACAGTCTCTATTTTCCAGATTCCCCTCCAAAACCATAAATTGTACTTTTTTTAAGAAGAGCGATACAAACACTAATCATTGAGTAAAGAGAATGATTGATAACAAATGGTCTGCAAATATATGAAGCTTGAATTTGCTAATCTTTACTAAGTAATTTCTAGAGCTGTTCAAGTATGCGTAGTAGAGGAAGCATACCTTGCTGAACAAAAATTGTGTTTCTTTTTTAGTTGTATTTGTTCTTATAACCTCCAAAACAATTGGTAGAATTAATCCTGAGACACGGATTATCTAAAAAGAATAAATAAGAATATACAAAGCGTTAATAACAATAAAACAACAACATTGGAGTTCTCTGTGGCACAGTAGGTTAAAGATCCAGCATTGTCACTGCTGTGGCTCAGATCGCCGCTGTGGCACAGGTTTGATCCCTGGCCTGGGAGCTTCCACATGTCAGGAGTGAAGCCAAAAAAGAACCAACAATAGCGTCATCCAGAAATTAGATGAGTACAAAGGGTTTTTAACCAACTATTGAAAATGTATTAGGATTGCTAAAGCCTTTTCCAGAGAGAAGTGATATAAATGACTAGTTGCCAGAGCTGTTGGTGCTTTTATTATATTTCTAGTTAGCATTTTTTCTAGTTTATTTTTAGTATTTCCTGCTTTTCCTATTTAATGCTAGGTTAGTAATCTGTAGATAATATTATGTCAGAACATTAAATTTTGTTTTTCACTAAGAAAGATATGCTGGGAGTTCCCGTCATGGCTCAATGGTTAACGAATCCGACAAGGAACCATGAGGTTGCAGGTTCGATCCCTGGCCTTGCTCAGTGGGTAAACGATCCAGCATTGCCGTGAGCTGTGGTGTAGGTTGCAGATGTGGCTCGATCCCGCGTTGCTGTGGCTCTGGCATAGGCCAGGGGCTCCAGCTCTGATTAGACCCCTAGCCTGGGAACCTCCATATGCCGCAAGTGTGGCCTTAGAAAAATGGCAAAAAGACTAAAAAAAAATAAAAAAATAAATAAATGCTAATAGTACTTCAGAGCATTGGTCTCTAAACCTTTTAATTTTATGTTCCTATGAGTGCTTTTTAGCCAGTATATGTTTATTTATAAACTATATATAAGTACATTGCATGACATATTAAAAAACATATAAACATATAAATTTTAAAGGGTAAGATTTAATGTCTTAAATGTCTCTTCTAATATCTTAATTTTATACCCAGTGGATCATTTTTCTATTTTATTTTTTAACTTTTTATTTTAACATAGTTATAAACCTACAGAAGGCTGTAAAAAATAGTACATATAAGCCCATGAACCTTTCACCTACTTCCCCCTGCCGCCAGTTGTGACATTTTGTATGACTGTAGAACAATATCAAAGCCAGGAAACTGTCATGGGTATAATAATGTTAACTACAGGCGTTATTTAGTTTTCGCCAGTTTTTACATGCACTCATTTATGTTTGCACATGTGCCTCTGTGCACTTGCATGTGTGTTTGTGTGTGTGTATGTTTGATCTCATTTTAGATTTATATAATCACTGCTGTAGTCAAGATATAACATTGTATCTTGGATCACCACAAAAAATTCTCTGATATACTCCTTTATAGTTGAATATTCCCCCATTCATCTCTGACCTTTGACAACCACAAGTCTTTGTCCATCTCCACAGTTTTTTCATTTCAAAAATGTCATATAGTTACAATCATATAGTAAATATATAATCATTTGAGATTGCCATTTATCAATAAACATTATGTTCTTGAGATCTATCCAAGTTGTTTGTATCAATGGTTGTAACTTTTTTATTGCTGAGTGGTTTTCCAATGTATGGATATTTCTAAGTTTGTTTAACCGTTTACCTGTCCAGGGACATTTAGGTTTATTTCCAGATTTGGGCTCTTACAAATAAAGCTGCTATGAACATGCATATAAAGATTTTTGTGTGAACAGAGATTTTCATTTCCTTGGAATAAATGCTCTTGTGTAATTGCTGGGTCACATGGTATATTAATTTCCTATTGTTTCTGTAAGAAATTATTATAAGACTTGCAGCATTAATTACACAAATAGATTATCTTACAGTTCTGTAGGTTACTGACTAAAATCAGGGTGACGACAGGGCTGCATTCCTTTTTGGAGGATTTAGAGGAGAATGTTTCTTTGCCTTTTCTGGTTCCTCTTGATGTCCTTGCCTAATTGCTCCTGCTTGCATCTTCAAAGCCAGCAAAGTTGTCTCTTCCTTTCTTACATAGTCACATCATCCTCTGCCTGATTCTCTTTTACCTCTCTCTTCCATGTTTAATCCTTATGTAATGTTAATCACTCGTTTTTAATCAACTGACCAGCAACATTAATTCCATCTATAACATTAATACCTCTTTGCCAAGTAAAGTAACATATTCCCAGATTCCAGGGGTTAGGATATAGGTAACTTTGGGGTAGCGGAGCAGGGGATGCATTATGCTGCCTACTTCACATGATCTTTTAAAAACTGTTAAACGACAGTTCCAGAATGGCTGTACCATTTTGTGCTCCCACCAGTAAGAATGAGAATCCAAATTTTCTATCCCTACACACTTATTAGAACACCAGCATTTGGTGTTTTAATTTGCATTTCCCTAATGGTTAATGGTGTTGAACTATTTTTTTTCATGTGTTTGCCCTTAATATCTCTTCTGCGCATGTCTTTTGCCCTTTTTCTAGTTAGATTCTTTGTTATTTTACTGTTGTGTTTTGAGAGTATTTTATATTCTAAATAGATATTCTTTGTTGGATATGTGGCTTGCAAATATTTTCTCTCAATCTTTAACTTGTCTTTTTATCCTCTTTAACAAGTCTTTTGCATATGGAAAGCTATAAAATCTCATATCTCACCTTATGTGTGATGCCACATACTACAATCATTGAATATTTCATGGGATTTTAAAGAAATGTACATGAAACAGTAATCACTACTTAAAACTGTATTTCAGGTTAATATTTTGTGTTGATTTGGATGTATTTTAGAGTTGGACCCAGTGATATGGTAGAACTGGCTCTTACCAGTTTTCAAGAGCTGCTTTAAATTTTTTTCACAAATGTTTCAAATCACTTTCTAAACAATCAGTACCCATGGTGGGGTATGTATACCATAGAAATTGTCAATCACTGCAAATCAATGTTTTTTAGAAGTGAGGTCTGGACCAAGACTGATTCCGAAGTTTACAGTCTAATCCATACCACTAAACTATATTACTTACTACTACCTGATATAAGACAAAGTTGCTCAAGCAAATAAATACAAAACAAATATTGTAATTTGGTACAGAGAATGGCCTGACTCATTTATTTATGATGGATATCTCAATGAATATTGATTTACCTTTTAAGAAAAGGGAAAAAATTTCAATTTCTTGATAATTCTTTGCCTGTTTTCACCGGTGGTGTGCTAATAAATATTTAACAGCCTGTTCCCCCCACCAAGAGAAGCAAACAATTTAGTAGCTGTTTGACCCTGGGCAATCAATATCATTTCTTATGTAAAATTGTGAGTGTGATAATGCATACTTCGTAGATTATGAAGCTTATATGGGATGATGTTTATAAAGCATTTAAGAATAATGACTCAATAAATGTTAAATGTTACATCATTTAACCATCACCTCTATAATCTCTGTAGGGTAAGCCGAGCACCTTTTATAGTCACACAAGTTTTAGCACATGACATTCAATAAATTATGTGTATAACATTGCTAAAAACATAGCCACCTCTGTATGTTAGTGCAATTGAAAAAAATGAATAAAATTGAAAAGAACCAACAGATTACATATGTGAAATATTCATCTTCATGGTATGGCACGACATAAAAATATATAACAATACAAATATATGTAATAGAATAGGATAAATATAATTCATTCCCTATTTACTAAGTACCTACTATATGCAGTTGAATACCATTCTGTTCTCTTGAAAGAAAAAGCCTTGGGAAATATGCAAAGGACAAATCTTTTTCTTAGAAAATAAAATTAAAGACATAAGATGACTTAATTACATGAAATGAGTTTGTTTTGTAATTAAACTAAAAATAAGTTGTTGATATCATAATACCGTTTTGGTATTTAAGCATTCCCTAACTATTAACATCCTAAAAAAATGAGATATCCTTCTTGAAAACTCTAACCAGAAGCCCATTCTCCCAAACTCCCAACCAGTTTCTTAAAACCTACTAAATCTATATAACGAAATGTCTTTAAGTTAACAAATTATGATCTTAGGATACGCAATTCTTAAGTCACACTACCTGCCGACCTAACAGTCAGATCTAGGTTGCTTGGTTGCCAGAGGGCTTTCGTAATGTCTACACATGATCTGCCCTTTTCACCAGTTGTATTTGGGTTGTAACATGAGACTTTCCCCTCATACATCCTTTTATTTAAAATATTATATTAACTTTGAGAAATGTAGGTATACATTTTTTCCTACATAAACATCAGCTGGAAAATGTTGAATTAAGAGGCATATATTCCCTGAGGTACGAGTGTTAAAACTAATACTAACAGGTATTCTAACCAGGAAGATGTTAACTAACCGTGGAGAGTCTCCCTGTTTTTTGTATTCTGGCTTACTTATAAGATGAAGTGCAGAATAATTAGGTGTGCTGATTTAATTCTCATACAACCTTCGATGAGGAAATGGGGGTTCAAAGAACTTAAATAAATTTCACAAAATCATATAACTCCTCAGTTTCAGACCTGGGATTTAGATCTACTTCCACAGGTGATATATAGGACCACTTTCAGAAAACTTGTAAAGCAGAAAGGAAAACACACTAATGTGTACCTCAGGTGGCTCCAGTGTTATCTTGTTTTAGAATAAATGCCCTTTCTGTCCCCTCTGATTGTATAGGAAGTTTCGAGCCTTGTTTCCAAATATCATTATATGAGATGCAGTTTGCAAATTTTTACTTTCTAGTCTAACAGTAGCTATTTTCCAATATGCTGTGCAGTTACCCCAGTAGTATTTTTTTACTCACCCTTTAGTAAATATTTCTGAAATCAGTATTTGCTTCAAAAGAATTAATAAAATGTATTATTACGTTTTCTAGAGCTTTTACTTTGCTTATCTCATGTAATCAAGTGAAAAATATAGTTTTCGTATTATATTTCATTCACTCCATAGTTTACAAGAAAGCCAGCCTCATGGAACCATGAGGGTATTGAAGCAATGACTTTTTAAATTTATGTTAGGAAAGAATAAATGAATTAATGAGAAAGAAAATCATGAATAAAAAGTTCAAGCATTCCAGAGAATTCTATTGAAAATTAGCTGTGAAATCATTTTTGCATCAAATGTTCTACATAGTGTTGTACTTGTTCAAATATTAAGTCACAGTCTGAACATTCTCTTTCCTGGGAAGCACTCAAATTATTTTAGGTTTTGTTTCCATGAACCGGCAGTGAACAGTCAAAACATGAAATTGAGAAAGCAATTCTATCTATAGCAACATCCAAAAGAATAAAATACTTAGTAATAAGTTTACCCAAGGAAGTGAAATACCCGTACACTGAAAACTACAGAACAGTCATGAAATAAATAAATAAATGGAAATAATATGTTTCCTTTCCTAAATAACTGGAAAGATATCCCGTGTTCATGGGTTGAAAGACCTTGATTAAGATGTAGGTACCACCCAAAAAAATGTGCGGGTTTAATATAATCTCTGTCAAAATTTCAATATTTTTTGCAGAAATGAAAAGATTGATCCTCAGATTCATATGGAATACAAGGGGCCCCAAATAGCCAAAACAATATCTAAAAAGAAGAACCAATCAGAGGATTTATTCTTTGTTGATTTTAAAACTTATTACAAAGCTACTGTAATCAAAGCAGTGTGATACTAGCATAAAGATAGACTATAGGTCAGTGGTATGGGAATGAGCATCTGGAAATAAACTCATGAATATAAGGCCAGTTGAATGTCGACAAGGTGGCCAGGACTGTTAGTAGGAGAATAATAAACTTTTCAAACTGAGACACCTGGATTTCAGTGTGCAGAGGATGAAGTTGGTCCCCAGCCTCACACCATTTACAAAAATTAACTCAAAATTGATCAATGATCTAAATATAACAGCTAAAAAATCATAAAACTCTTAGACAAAACCTCGGGGATGAATCCTAATGACTTTGGAGTTAGCAATGGATTCTTAGGTATGAAACCAAAAGCATAAGGAAAACACAGGTTTAATGAAACAGCTTGGGTCGTAAACAGTAAACCCAGACCACAATGACAAAACTGTTATAAAACAAGCTAATTAGGTTCATTAAAGTAGCTTATCTAGCTATCTATTGACTTTGATAATATGAAACCATGTTTTTTTATTTGTTGGCACTGAACCTGCATATATATAGTAACTAACCTCCAGACTTTCAATCTGGAAGCTTTGTCAGACTTTACCAAGCTGACCATCAGTGGTTGTGGATAGAATATAGCAAAATCTTTGGGGTAACATATGTAGATGATGAAGACTGTTAGGGACATTCTCTAGAAGGATACTGAAGTGATTCTTATTAAAAAAAAAATTAAGAAATAGCTATAGTTCTGTAGTTCATTATGCTGATTGTTTTCTTCCTATTCCCCAGATCTACTCTTGCCTTTATCAGTGTTGCATATGAAGGGAGGGTGAGGTGACCCCTATGGATTGTAGAGCCCTGATTTCCATTCCATTGGGTTCAGCCTGTAAGAAGTATCAACAGGAGTTTAGAAGGCGGGAGGAGAAAGGAGTCAGGATATGTCTTTCCACTCCCTTCCTGTGCAGCACCACAGTTCTAGCATTGGGTGTGTCTCTTTATGACTGTACTTTGCTGACTTTGAGTAGCCACTCCACCTCCCCAGCAGCTTCAGCTATACTTAGGTTTTGAAAAATTTTCTCGTTCCCCTTACTTTCAGGCTCCTAAGCAGTAATAGCGTCCTGTAGTTTCTAGACTTTGTATCCCTGCTGGGTACTCTTAACCCTTCCCACTCTCCTGGAAATGTTTCTTAAAATGATTTATCTTGAAAATTCCTGCAAGAACTCTGGCTAATTTACTAATCTTCCAACATAGTTATTTCAAAAAATATTTACAGAAGCTATATAGAATAATTTGTATCTGTTTAGTTTCTATGTAATTTAATACTTTATATAAACTAATTTGCATGTAATAGGTCCTTTAAGTAGTTGAAGTCATTAATAATCCCACTGTAGTTACTCTTAATTGTCCTCAGTTTACAAATATGTGTAAGAACCGTTGGGTATTTTGATGCTAGATCAGTGATTCAAACTGTCAGTAAATTAGTTATTATTACACACAAATGTTTCTGGGATCCAAAACAGTAGATAAAGCAATTGAGGGAAAGTATGGGAATTAGTAACACATATTAGTTTTAATATCTTTGTCATTAATGGTAGGTTTAGTAAGCAAAGGAAACATTATGATAGGTCGTAATTATAATATGTAGGAGAAAATTTAAAAGGGGGGTAACATTGGTGTTATTGAAATTATTTGTTTTGGCTAGATGTTAACTGCTTGTTTTTTAAGACATATTTTTAAAAACTTAATTTATGTAGATATAAAAATTTAGGTCAAACACTAGTTTTATTTTAATTAACATTTGAAATAAATTAAAATTGAAAAATAATACTTTCCTGCTTATTTTAGATGTTGAAAAGTATATGTAATGATTCCATACATTGAAGCCAGTCTGAAGCCAAACCAGTTATGACAAAGTTGACATACCAGATTTGCCCACTTTTCTATAAAATATTTTTATGCTTTAATCAAACCCCAAAGTTATCTTCTAATGCTGATTATATTGATGTAGATAATATAGGTCAGTAATTTTATTTCTTAAGTATTAGAAATTATTGGATAAATTGTGTATGTTTTAATGATTTCTAGACCATTTGTAAAATGAAATCTGATCAGAATATTTTATATAAAGAAGATGCTAGATATAGTGTCCAGTCCCTCTCCTTTTACAGATGAGAAAACTGAAGCTCCAACAATAAAGTGAAAATAGCTTCATGAAGGTCATAGAGAGCATGAGAACAGATGTGCAGATGTATACTCAAGTCTGTCAGTTCCCTTTTTTAAAAAATTCTTGTATCAACTTCATTAAGAGAATTTTACAATGATCACTGTTTTACAGATGAGAAAACTAAGAGTATGAAAAAAATAAATTCTTTTCTATTGGAAGTTTTAATCAACATAAGCAGGTGTAATTATACTTTTAAGTGCTTTATTTTTATGTTTTTATTTTTGGCCCTGCCTGCACCATGTGAAAGTTCCCAGGCCAGGGATCAAACTGGTGCCACAGCAGTGACTTGAGTCACTGCAGTGACAATGTCGGATTCTTAACCCACTGACGTGAATGAATGCCTTCTGAAAGGATGTGGGGCCAGATTTCTCATCAGCAACTTCCTCAGCACAAGTAATGGTGTCAGAGAAGTGGAAAGGGGTGGAGGGAAACATAGATGTTGACAGAACCCAGAAGAGAAGTCAGCCTGATAATCCAAAGAAGTTCTGGCAAAGTTGAGAATTATGTGGCAATTTTAAGGCTCTTATTGTTTATACTTATTGTTTAGAACTCAGTCATGTTTTAAGCATCATCTGGGTGAATTTCAGGAAAGGGTGACCATCCCTTATTTGGACTCAGCAATTTTATTTTTAGGTGTATATAGAGGAGAAGTTCTCTTGGTCAAAAAAAATGTTTTTAAGGAAAATCTTTAGACAGCTAGCTGATTTAGGATCAAATCAGCATTGATATTATCAGACTACTTCTGCCCAAGATAACAAGATTTGAAGCTCTGTGTTTCAGGAAGACTGAAATGTGTGCAGGTACTTGAGTTTTTTTCAAGGTATTCCTTTTCAAGAAGTAAGAGTACAAGCAAGACCAAGATAGAGTATTGAGGATTTTAGTTTAAGATTCCCTTTACAATTTCTTCCCCTGAGGAATTTTAGTTCTATTTTGCAACCTTGTTGTCAAGTACAGTAGGGGATCTTACACAAAATATGAAACTAGAAAAAGGAAGAAATTAATTTCTTATTTGTACTGGATTATGTGCCGTGTGATAAAATCAGATATCTGATACAAGAGAAAGGAGAATTCTGCTCTACTGACCTGAAGTGAATCCCTTCTCTTTATATAGTTTGAAGTGTTGAGGGGCTTTTGTTATGCTTATTTTGTTTAGAAAAGTTATACAGATTTTAAGAACAAAATTTTCAAATCTCAGGGTTCTCATCTTGAATTGAAATTATTTGTTTACCTATCATTTCCAGTCCATAGGTTTCTTTGCAGTAAGGGTGATATTATCTTTGATAAATCCAGTACCAGGCGTAAATATTTATTTGGTTGGCTAATTAATTAATTTTGCCTTTTGACACAGGTGCTTCCAATTTATGGAGTTTGGGATGGGAATAGTTTTTGCTACAGCAATTGACCAAGTTTTAGGATTAAGGGATGAAATTACAATAAATTGAGTGGGAATTGGAAGGAACAGTAATATTGAAGGCTGTCTTGTATTTTAATGTTTACGTGCTAGAGTATAGGAAGTGATCAACTGTGCTCTTCACCTCATTCAGACGTCAAAATCTGTTACAAAAAATGAATTAACCACCACTCCTCATGTATTGGCATTTATGTGAGGAATGACAAATCAGTGCAAAATGTGGACAATTAATTTACATAATTTCTTTTTATATTATAATTCCAAGGATAATAAATATATCCATAATTTACATGTATGTAAATATAAATATAGAGAAACAAACTACATAATGTTATCTATTTCTGGCAGTTAAAATATAATTTTACTTCTATGTGTGGTGTATGTGTGTTTATACATATACACATATATACATAATATTTCTAAAAGTAGGACCTAACAAGAAGTCTTAGTTCTGTTTCTTAAAATGAATACAAAACTCTAATTAATAGACATTTTTTCATATCTCTGAACTCAAATGTATTGAAATCTTGAATCTCTACTAAAAGTCTGTGACAAGAATTTGGGACCCAGTGTCATGGAAAGAATACAATTCCATCACATAATTAAAATCTAAATAGTTTACAGGATAGTTTTGCTTTCTAACAATGCTTCTAGTAGATCTAAATAAGAGTTAAAACTGAGTTCAGCATGTAACTGAACAACAAATTAAAATTTTACTTTGAGCTGAATATTTTTCAGCTGATAATGATAATTTTTGATAGTCTGTTCTGTTTTTTAGGGCTGCACCTGTGGCACATGGAGGTTCCCAGGCTAGGGGTCTAATCAGAGCTACAGCTGCCGGCCTGCACCACGGCCACAGCAACACGGGGTCTGAGCCATGTTTGCAATCTACACCACAGCTCACAGCAAAGCCAGATCTCCTTAACCTACTGAGCGAGGCCAGGGATTGAACCTGAAACCTCATAATTCCTAGTCAGATTTGTTTCCACTGTGCCACGACGGGAACTCCCAGTTAATTTTTTAATGAACTTACTTTTTTTAATTTATCTGTTAAGATAAACAGAAGTCTCTGGAAAAGAAAGATGCTCTCTCATGTGAAGGAAGTTGACGAGACTGGTTAATGCTTTTATAAGGTTAATTTATCTAGTGTCCTAGTAATTTAGTTTGTATTTGGAAATAGTTTCATCAGTAAAGGTCTCCACAAACCCTAGAACTGCCTGTCCAAGTTGGTGGCCAGTGGCCACGTGTTGCTATTGAGCACTTGAAATGTGGCTAGTCCAAGTCAAGATATGCTTGAAGTGTAAAATGTATTCCATATTTCAAAGGCTTTATACATTTTAAAAATGTAAGCTATTTCTTTAATGATTTTACACTGATATTTAAATAAGACTTTGGATATATTATATTAAATAAAATATATTATCAAAAATAAGTTTACCTTTTTAAAAAACTTTAAACGTGTAGCTACTGGAAAATTTTAAATTACATACGTGGCTCACACTGTCTTTCTATTGGACAGCTCTGATTTCAAGTGTTACCTTTTTCACTGTCAGAGTTTAAATGGCTGACGACCTTTGATGCCACAGATATAAAGTGGAAATCTCATGTTTTAGACCTAAAGGGTCCTGGGACACAAGTGGTCTCTCTCTACCTTCTACTTGCTTTCTACTGGCCTCAATTGTGACCTGCTTTTTATAGGAAATAAAATTTTTGCTAAGCTAATAGAATATCAGAATTTTTCTTCACATCTATACATCTGGTGAAATAAGTTAGAACTTTATGACAGAAATGGCTCTTTCTAACATATAGATGCATGTACAGCCTGTGTGTCTGTTATTTTAAATTTCAAATTCTCCATTAAAGCTCTAGGATGGGTTAGCACATATTTCTCCTTGCTCTGAAAGGTGTCACTTTTCAGACAATGGAAGTTCTTAAACACTAATATTCTGGTATGAAGTTACTGTGTGTTTTATAAAGTAACTGTTATAGCAGCCATGTATGGTTTTAATATTCAAGAGTATTATTTAATACTCAAGAGAGTATTATTTTTATAGTTTTGCCAAGAGACTTTCCTCATAGTCATATCTTAATATGGTTGCTGTGATGCGTGTAAGGGATTCATACTGAGCAAAAACCAACTCCCAGATTTTAGATATGTTTAAACTACTTGTTACAGCCTCCTTACTTATTATGCTTATAGATTATTTAATGTTGCTTTTTTTGTATGCAGATTATTGAGAGGACTTAGAAGAAAGAATAATTCTCAATAAGTCTTTCCCATTAATTCTTTTATCAATGGTCATGGAGTGGGGAGATGAGAAGAAAGAATAATTCTCAATAAGTCTTTCCCATTAATTCTTTTATCAATGGTCATGGAGTGGGGAGATGGGTGGAGAGAGAAGGTAAGACCAGATAGGTAGCTGAGGAAATTTGAACTGAGGAAATTTGAGCCAACATAATAATCAGCTTCAAGATAAACGCCAAGTGGACCCATATTTTATTACTGTTTATGTTGTACTCCAAGTTATTTCCTTCTAAAGTTCTTAAAGTTTCTAGTCAAACTTGAACTAGAAACTGTGATTTCCAAACTGATGTCGATTTGCTTCCTAGATTTGTGAAAGGAAGACTAGATGTAATATACCCTTTTAGCAGAGATCTGACAAAAGTTTGATTAGGACTCACGGAATCATTAGTGGCCCTAAAACATTTGTAAAACTGGATTTCTTAGTCTGAGTGCCTGGGCCAGCATAGTTTCAGTAAACTAAATCTTATCATGAAAAGATATGAAAGGGCAGTCCCTATATTCTCTTTGGCTCTAGGTAACTAGAGATATAAAGACACTTCCATTCGTGTACAATGTTCATACTTCCTTTACTTTTGCACTCTGAATTTTCAGTTCCTTGAAATTACTTAAACTAGTCAGATACTCTCTCTGCTATTTTAGAACCGCCCCTTTGAAAAAATCTAAACATTTTATTGAAGTTCCTTGAAGGTATTTAAATTGCAGTTTCCTATAGATTTATTTTTCCTAATCGGTTTCTTCTGGATAGCATCATTTCATTTACTCCTAATCTATTTACTCTCTCACTGTCCTAGACAACAATCTAATATGTTCTCTTTCTTTAGACTTCTAAGTACCATCTCCTCTATCCTCAGTCTCACCTAATGTATTTTTAATAAGAAAACTGAATAATTAGAAGGAAAAACATTCAGCACAAAATAGGCCAAAGCTAATAGGGATGATAGAATTAGCAGCCTTTGAAACAACTATTATAAATGTGTTTAAGAATTTAAAGGTAAACAAAATGAAGAGATAAATGGAGGCTATGAAATAAATGAAGTGAAAATTCTAGAGCTGGAATATATCGTATCCAAAGTAAAAATTCACTGGTCGGATTTATCAACAGATTAGATACTACAGAGCAATAAGACTGTCCAAATTGAAGCACAGAAAGTAAAAAATGTGGATGGGGAGTCATGGAAAGTATAGAGCCTCAGTATTCTGTGCAATGATATCATGTAATCAGAGTACTTAAACAGAAATGAGAGAGATTAGGGCAGAAAATTATTTGATAAAATAACAGTCACAAAAATTTCCAAATATGATAAAATATATATATATATATCTTAATAAATCCCAACAGGATATACATAAAGAAAATTACTCAAGATATACTGTGATTAAATCGTGTGAAATTAATCCCAAAGAGAAAAATCTTAAAAGCAGCTGGAAAAAAAGAGATTTTACGTACAAATCAACAAAATAATCTTGCTGATTACTTATAGAAACAATGCAAAGCAGAACACAATAGAATGACTAAGTACTGAGCAAATGAATACACAAAGTCAAACATTTCTGAGTAATGATAGCTTCCATTTATTTAGTATATATTATATTACCAGAAATTGTGTTAGGTTTAATATACTTTATCTCATTTCATCCTTAGAACAACCTTGAGAGGTAGTAAAATTACCACATCTTAGAAATGAAGAGAATGAGCTTAGAGAGTCCAAATGATTTAGCTAATAAATGTTACGCATTTAGGAAATTAAGGATTTGAAACCAGATATAATTGACATAAAGCCACTTCTTTCACTATAAGCCATAAAGAATAGAACATTTGCATTTTAAAAAAAATCATTTCATCATTCCGGTACTCTGTATGGACAGTATTTGCAGGATGTGACAAGAATGGACACATAGTAAACATGAGAAAGTGGTTCAAGCATTGGGAATAGAACAAGGAATCCACAGAATCTGGCAGTTTTGAAAGTGGGAAATGAGAAAGAAAATACACAGTTTCTAGGTTTCTGAGTTGATGGAAAGACTGTTTACTGAGAACAGGAATCATGGAAATATTGCAGCCTTGGAAATGAAAATTATTAAATATGTTGGATTTGTTTATGTGGATATGCCTGTGTGACATCCAAATAGAGATGTCAAATAGAAAGTTTGACACATGGGTCTGGAGCTCAGAGAAATGTAGACCTGATACGTAGATTTGGGAAATCATTTATATGTTGATGATAACTAAAGTTAAAGAAGTGGATGGGAAAGTGAACGGAAGGAAGAGAAGGTTAAGTGTAAGTTCTGAGAAACTTTAGTCTTTGAGGGAGAACCAGCCAGCAAGGGTGGCTGAATAAGAACATTCAGAAAAATGAGAGGTATAACGTAGTGTCAGAAGCCAGGAGAGAAGTCTTTTAAGCACAAAGGAGTAATTCAGGTTTTGTTTGTTTGTTTATTTGTTTGTTTGTCCTTTTAGGGCTGCACTCGTGGCATATGGAGGTTCCCAGGCTAGGGGTCAAATCAGAGCTGTAGCCACTGCCCTACACCCCAGCCACAGCTACAGCCACAGCCACAGCCACGTGGGATCCAAGCTGTGTCTGCGACCTACACCACAGCTCACAGCAACTCTGGATCCTTAACCCGTTGTGCAAGGCCAGAGATCGAACCTGTGTCCTCATGGATACCAGTCAGATTCATTTCCCCTGAGCCACAACGGGAACTCCAGTAATTCAGTTTTTTAAATCTGCTGGAAGTTTAGGCAAGATACAGACAGAAAGGGTTTTTTCTTTTTTAATTAAATAGTCCGGAAATTGTTGATAATTTTGAGTCATTTTGGTGGTATGATGGGAACAGATTGGAGTCAATTAATAAAAGAGTAACAGGCCGGAGTTCCTGTCGTGGCTCAGTGGTTAACGAATCCGACTAGGAACCATGAGGTTGCGGGTTCGATCCCTGGCCTTGCTCAGTGGGTTAAGGATCCGGCATTGCCTTGAGCTGTGGTGTAGGTTGCTGACGCGGCTTGGATCCCCCGTTGCTGTGGCTGTGGCTAAGGCCGGCAGCTACAGCTCCTGTTAGACCCCTAGCCTGGGAACCTGCATATGCCGCGGGTGCAGCCCTAGATAAAGCAAATGACTAAAAAAAAAAAAAGCGTAACAGGTGAATAACTAGAGACGGCTAGAGCTTAACTATTTAGCTATGCATGGGGAAGAAAGAGTTTGAACAGAGCTCCAACAAGATGACATGTTGAACAAAGGTTTTCAGTAAGCAAAAGGTATCTGAGTATGGTTAAACCTTGAAGGCAAAAGCAAGTAGAACAGAACTTGAAGTTACCCCAGAGGGTAGTGCTGTAATTGCAGTGCTGTATTCCACGATGGCAAGGTGAGGTGGGGGGTTTGGAGGTAATGCTGCTAGATAAGGAAAATAGCTGGTCTGACATAACCTTGGAGAAAGTACATAAAAACATATCTAGTCTCAGTGTCAGTTCTTAGTGTCACATTGAATCCAGGTGAGGACTGCTTGCTATTTCTAAAGGAAATCTTTCTTATTACAACAAATAACAGAAATAACAAAAGTGAAGATAATGAACTGACACGAAGCGGTAATATGAAGTAATGAAAAATAAAATTAATTCGTTCTCATTAAAGCAGAATTGTCTGTTTGAGCACTTTCATATACAGAGTCCTATTAATTTTAATGCATCAGACAGTGTTAATCTATGACCTGCATGAAAGATTTTTTAAATGCTTTGTGATGGACTTTAGTTGCAACTTTGAAATTCCTCTGGAAAGGTTTGTAATATTTGTCTATAATTCCATTTTTTCTTTTTTTTCATACAAAGAAATCCCCACCTTCAAAGTAAAATTTGAGAAGATATACCCATATCTGTCAGAGCTGTTGCTAAACTCTGTCATCTAGCTTCTCTGATAATATGTTCTTTCTCTTTCCTCTCTTATCCTATTCTTCCAAATCTTATAAAAAGATTGAGAGAAAAAAAATTGTCTCTCTTTCATATTGATATTTAAGATAGAATAAAAGTGGCTATAAAAGTATCTATCAACATAGCACTGTCTTGCCAAGCTAAGTATTTGGCTTGGAAATCATTCCTTCCCTACTCTTTAAAAACAGGAAATGTCTTTGTCAAATGATAGATAGCTCCCTGATGCTGGAACGGAAGGTCTCTTTCATTTCTCTTTACATCTTTGAGCAATAAAATGAGTTCTCCAGTTTTATACATGGAGCCAAATACATACATATACATTTTACACACCCACACATATATTGCAAAAATCCGTTTGCAGTAGTGTGAGCACACACACATCAGGACAGGCATACCTCATTTTATTGTGCTTTACTTTTTTGTGCTTCATAGATATTGTATTTTTTTTTAACACATTGAAGGTTTGTAGTAACCCTACAAGTTTATCAGCACCATTTTTCCAATAGCATTTACTCATGTCTCTTTGTCACATTTTGGTAATTTTCACATTTTCGGCTTTTTTAATTATTTATATTTGTTACGGTGATCTGTGATCAGTGATGTTTGATTTTATTACTATTGTAATTATTTTGGGGCACCACAAACTACACCCATATAAGATGGTGCTTTTAATTAGTAAACATTGTGTGTGTTGTGACTAGTCCACCAGCCAGCCTTTCCCCTGTCTTTCTCTCTCTTCTTGGGCTTTCCTAGTCCCTGAGACACAATATTGAAATTAGGGCAAATGATAGCCCTCCAGTGACCTTTAAGTGTTCAAGTGGACGGAAGACTCAATAGATGTGACAAACTTTATTGTCTTATTTTAAGAATCTGCCAAAGCCACTCCAACTTTCAGCAACCACCATGATCAGTCAACAGTCATCAACATCAAGGCAAACATGCTCCACCAGCAAAAAGATTATGACTTAATGAAGGCTCAGATGATAGTTACCTTCATTTAAAAATACCTTATTACTAAAATGGCCTATGTACGTTGTGGTTTTTTTTAGATATAATGCTATCATTATACCCTTAATAGATGACAGTATAGTGTAAATATAACATTTATATGCACTAGGAAACCAAAAAATTTATGTGACTCAGTTTATTTCAATATTCATTTTATTGCAGTGGTCTGGAACTAAAACTGCAATATCTCTGAGGTATGCCTGTATGTGGAAATATATGTTTAAATACCTTCAAAGGCTTTAAACATAGAATTTCTTTTCATAAGCTAGCCCAGGCACATCTTTTTCAACAATTCAGGCAAAGCTCTTGGATCTGTCAGAAACAGCCTATAGGTTTGGACTGGGTGATTAATTGCCAAGAGAATCTGGTTCTATATTTCATTACACATAATTGTTATCTTTTCTAAAGGTGTTCTTTTACTAAGCTCCTACCTTAAACAGGGAAAAATACACATAACTTACATTCCTGATACTTTGCAGTTCTTACAAAAAGAAAGAGAAAAGCTTTAGCTTAATTCAGTAACAAAGACCTATTTGTCTTGGTTCACAGACAGTTTTTCCCCATTTTTTACTGTAACTTTAATTACATTTTAAATTGCTTGAAAATTTGTCTTGGGGTTGCAGTACAGAATAATGGAATATAGTTTAGTTACCATGATCTGAGGGTATGGAATTAAACCTTAGTTCAAGTTCCAGCTTTACTGGTTAATATTCCTTTGACTTTTGGCAATTATTTAACCTCTTCAAGCCACCATTTCCTGTCTTACTGGAAACTGATATAAGAATATCTCCTTCTGGGTGTTATTATAAGGATACCATAGTATTGCACTTATCACAGTTGTGAATATATAGTAGGAGCTCAATAACATTATCATTTTAAACATTATTAGATTGCTTCTATGTCTATCATTTAATCAATCATGTATGACTTGGCATTAAACTGTGCACTCATATCTTCTCAGCAAATGCAGGATTTAGAAATGAAAGAAATCTTTATTACACTTATATTGTGTGATTTTCTAGTTATCTTAAAGTTAAATTAAGAAAGAAATGTTTTTAGAGTTCCCATTGTAGCTCAGTGGGTTAAGATCCCAACTAGTATACATAAGGATGCAGGTTCAATCCCTAGTCTCGCTCAGTGGGTTAAGGATTCAGCATTGCTTTCAGCTGCGGTGTAGGACATGGATGCAGCTTGGATCTGGCATCGCTGTGACTGTGGCATAGGCCAGTGGCTACAGATCCAATTTGACCCCATGTGCCACAGATGCAGCCCTAAAAAAAATTTTTTTTAATTTAAAAAAGGAAAATATATTTTCCTTTAGATACAAAATATTTTTGCTTCTCCCCCCTCCCCACCCCGTAACTTACAAAGCAGAGAACCTAGCTTCTGTTTAAAGTGCAATCTTTGCGTTACTTCCAACCATGAGTATTCAGTAAGGATGTATTTTGGTGTAGTTGTTGAGTGTGGACTCTAGAAGAGACTACCAACATTCCCCCTTGCTTCACTATTTACTAGCTGTATGACTTTGGACAAGTTACTTAACCTCTCTACATCATTTTTTTTTTTTTATCTAAACAGTGAGATTAATGATTGTACCAAACTCATAGAGTTGTTAGAATTAAATGAGTTATTTTGTGTAAAGAGCTTAAAACAGTGTCAGGCATACAGTGACTTCCACGTACAGGTGTTATTTATTGTTACCATCATCATCCTGGAGCAGCATCTCCATTGCCTTTTAACCATAGCATGAGAATACTGTAATAGATAGATCAGGGTTTGATTCTCTGAAATAGAGAAATAAAGTTATAAGCTTTGTTATATTCTATCTCTTATTTAGGACTGTGATCTCTAAAGATGGACATAAACACCAAGAAGAAAATATTAGAAACTTATATTCATGATTATTTTACACACCATTTTTTAAAATGTACATTTGTGTGTTATATAGAATATAGTAATACAGGGATGCATGTATATACGTTCTGAATAAATACAGAAATACTTGGAGAAAGTGTTCAAACTTTTTTTAACAATATGAATGAATGATCAAAAAAGTTTGGAAACAACAGTCCCAAGAGCCAGCTGTCAGTCTGAACTGTCTACCCTGTATTAGTTGGAGATGAAGATGTACTGAAGAAGCAAATCAGACTTCTTTTTATAACTCTAGTTTGGAAAGAGTATAGCCAGTGAGTAAACACAGTGTGGAATCCAGGTTATCTGGGGTGTGTTGACCACTAATGTGACTTCATAACAAGGTGACCGAGAGATAGCAAATCCATCAGTTCTTTTCAGTACTCATATTTGGACTTGACCATGTAAGAAAATTCTGCCTTTCTCAGTACCCAGGAACCATAAAAACACTTTGATAGGATAACCAAATTCCTTTTCTGCTTAAATTCAGTGGCAGTACAACTGGGGCTTTTCTGGCACCAGTAGATGTATTTCTTAAATGGATTCATTTTTAAACCAGGGCAAGAGCATTTGGAATTAACTCTCAAAATGGATTTTTTTTTTCTCATCATAACAAGGTTTCATAATGGGTTGATACAGCCCATGTCATAGGACATAGATACTTAGGGGTGAGTGACTTCCCTAATCTCTTTGGAGAGTGGATTCTTTTGGGAATATACGCTCCTAAAAAAAAGAGGTACATACAAAGTTTTTGCATACAAAATTTAGCCTACAATTTCAGGACTTTACGGATACTCCCTTCCCTAAGACTATCCATGAACCTTTAGGTAATTGAGATCTTCTGGACAGTGAAGGCGATATAGCTACATTTGTACTCCAACCTCTGTGCCACTGTGTTATCATTATAGTGTTGACCAGATTTTTGTAAACCCTTTATTTTACATATTTGATTTCAGAAAGTCATTGACACAGCTCTTAGTTTTATGTCTTATTTTTATACTTGAAATAGTGTTTAAATATGATATGTACGTTACTGCTTATTACATGATATCTGCTTATTGTGTTGATTATCTAAAACTTTTAGGCCTTATCAGTTATAATCTGAATCTTCCAAAAAACACATCATCTTAGATTTGACCAGAGAATTAGACTTGACAGAGCACTTCTTATAGCAAATTTATGAGATAGGCAAGCCAGAGAAAGACAGAGTTCTATTTTACAGATGAGAAAACAAAGACTAGAGCAGTTAGAGTGATGTGCAGTTGCAGCTACACAACTTTGCTGTCCTAGAGTGAAAACAGCCATAGGTAGTACTTAAGTGACTGAACATGGCTATTTTCCAATGCAGCTTTGTTTATAAAAACAGATGATGGGACAGATTTGTCCTATGGGCTATAGTTTGCCAGACTCCACAGAGGTACATGCCTCGCTCAGCCACTGTTGGACTGTGTTCTGTATCTCAGGTACTTTGGGTTATTTGATATGAGGGTTAAAAACTCCTCTATTTAAAATTCAGTTTGTAAGTAATAGAGCCAAAATTTTAAACTATGTGAAATAAAGAAGAAGAGGAAGTAAGTAATGGAGAGAGGGAGGAAGGAAGAAAGGAAGGAACCTTGTGTGCGTTGTCAAAGATAATATCAAAATGAAAAGGCATCGGGTACTAGGGAGAAGAAAGATGCACTGAACAGCCAAAGCAAAATAAAGCAGATGCTGTACCGATGGTCACAGAACTCGGAAATGGGCTAGGTCAGCCTGACGGTTAAAAGGAAAAAAAAAAAGACAAAAGGATAAAACAGTTCTGTACTCTCAGATGGTGAGAGTGATAAGAAATAGCTTCTTACACATTTGTAGTTTTTTACCTTGAAAAATTGAGGTGTTGGCAGGAGTGCAAAAGTGAAATGATTATTCTCTTTGGGGTGGGCAGCAGAGTAACATTGTTGAGCGCAGTGGTGGTAGCTCAATCATAAACCTTGCAAGTGAGAGCAAGGAGGCAATGTGCAGCTCTATAGTGCAACTCTGCAGTACCCATCAATCCTGCGGTGCCCATTCAAGTCACACTGTATAAATCTGCCATGCTGCATCTCTATATTTGACAGCTACTTTTAACACACAGTAATTTTTAATCATGAGAGGGAGAAAACTGTAAGTCAGCAGGAGAAGCTCTATTTACATTTACAATATCATCTGTTGTACATGGTATATAAGAAATTTCTATTTTAAGTTTTAAAAAGTGGTTTGTAAGTAATGGGTTAAATACCTCAGCCATCTGTAATATTGATATTCTCAGCAATTTGTTTGTATCACCTGATATTTCTTATATGCTTGCTTCTGCATCTGATAGTTATCTGTAGGTAAATCACTTTATATGGTGACAAACTGACTGACTTTATTTTGGAAAAATATAGGTCATTTGAATACCTTACAGTCTAGTGGTAGCATTATAACATATAAGCAAATACTGTAGTATGATATACACAACAGAAATGTGAACAATGTCAAACTTTTTTTAACAATATGAATGAATGATCAAAAAAGTTTGGAAACAACAGTCCCAAGAGCCATATAGAAATAATATAGAGAATAAAAGTAATATAGAGAATAAAATGACCATTTTATTCTCTATATAAGTAATATAGAGAATAAAATGACCATTCCTTTATGTATGCAGAAGTGATTTGAAGGAAGATCAGAATTGTCATGAAGTACAAGGCATATGGATGGGTAGAACTGTTCAGAGAGATCAGTATGTACAGAGGTATGAAAGATGTGCTATTTTCAGGGAACTACAAGGAGTTCATTATAGGTTGAAAGCAAAGGTCGGGAAAAAGCAAATGATGGGGGCTGATGCTGGGAAAATAAGCAGAGACAGATAAGTTCTCTCCCGACCACCACCTCCCATTAACACCTCCCGACCACCTTCTCTCCCATTAACAACCTGTGGGTTTCACTTTTTACAAGAGGAAGGATGAGGATTAGTTATAGATAAATACTGATTTGTCATTGCAAAAGTGCTATTTAAATAGAAGTGGGTGAAGAATATATCATTCTAGTAGGAGAACTTAAGTGTGTGTGTTTGTGTGTGTTGAATTATTTTTGTTCTGTTTTCTTAACTTTTTTGTACTCATCACCAAGTACTGCCATTTATTGTGGTACATTCTTCCTAAACACTTTCTGTCAAATGCATCAAGTCTTTTCTTGCACAGTGCTACGGGTTTCTACATAACTGAGCAAGTCCGACATTAGACAGATAGCCTATTTGTTTTAATACAAATACATACTCAGATCTTGTCATATAGAAATCCTTTTTAGAAGAATTATTTTTCAAAGAACAAAGAATGTGGTAACCCCAGCACCTAATCCTGTGCCTGGCACATAGTAAATACTCACAAATGTTTGTGGAATTGAACTTTTCTGTGAAGTAAAAAAACTCCCTCAAAATTTTAGTTCATATTAAAGCTATTTAAGATTCAGTAAAGTTAAAATTCAGCTGAATCTTAAACATCTGTTATTAACATGAATTGAAATGTTTAAATAAGCATTTCCAATAGTTGAAAAATGAAGTCGTATCATATTTTAAGATCCAGATTTTAATTTGTCAGGGATTATTCTCTTTGCAGGATACAAATACAAATCTTTATCAAAGAAATCCTGCTTTATCTTTCTTTGCAGAATGGGAAGGCATTGTCAAAAGGGGGAAATGTGTAATAAGTTGAAAACATTGGGAAGTTCTACTTCAAAGATATCTCTTAAATCGTTCTTTTCAGGTACACTGCCTCTGTTATTATTCATGTTCTAATTTAAGACCTCAAGGTTGTATTTGCTTCCTAACTGGAAGTTGCACTTCATTCCTCTACTCCTCCACACTGCTACCAGAATTATTTACTTCCTTAAACAGAAAATCAAGCCTTGCTTTCACCTCATTAAAAGCCTTTCATAATTTTCTGTAGATCATAATGAAATTGAAAACCAAAGTCATTGGCATTACACATCATTTGTAATAGAATGGAGGATTCTCTTTTTTTTTTTTTTGGTTAGGTTGGGTTTGGGTTTTTTTTTTTTTTACTTTGTCTACCTCCATAATCCCATGTTTCCAAGAAGCCTCCACCAGTGCTTCCCAAACATTTCCATGAAATGTTACACACGGTAATAATAAGCAAAGTTGCTATCTGACTGCTTAGAGCCTCTGGCTTCTATGGGCTCCCGGCCCTCCAGAGACCCAAAGGAAGCAATATCCTAAGCACACATGTAATCCAGGAATGTGCAACTGTTGGAAACATATGTCTCACACTGTGAACACAGTAAACCTTTTGCCTTCTAGGAATTATTTGTACATTGCTGCACCTTTAATACTTTGGACCTAGTATTTATTCTACCTTTTCCTACTTTCTCAACCTGGTAAATTTCCCCTACTTGTCATATAAGGCACATCTCATTTGGATCAGGGTGATGTTTCTAGATTTTTTAAGGAAATTTTAAATTCCTCATTTCCAATATCTTATCTCAAATCAATCTTGACTCTTGGAATTTTCCATTTACTGAACCAGTTGTAGTAACTATAACTGTACTAATAACAATTTTATGTTTTAAAAATACAGATAAATAAAATTTTCATTTCTTTGGCTTTTTTGAAAGTTTTTCCCCACAGAGATTATATTCTCCATGGTTTCAGATATACCCATCTCACATGTCAAAAGGGTTATTTATTTAAAGGATGATATGAATAGTACAAATATATATCATTACTGTTACACAGTTATACTATAAAAGTAAAAGATCTCAAATTATTTCTTATGCAAAATAAGCTAAAAGCTTACTAAACTACAAGCTATAAGAATTATGAAAATTGGTTTCCTTGGTTTAACAGAACTTATTGTTTAAGTATAATTAATCTCTAATGCATTCTTCTCAATTTTTTCTGCCTTTCTAAAATGTTTTGTCTATATATTAGGTAAATATAATTGGTTTTATGTATTTTTTTCATCTTTTCTACTAATGTCTTAGCCAATTGATTAAAACTTACTGTATTTAACTCTTTGTTTATTGACTTTTCTCCACTTATAAAGTGTAAATTCTGGGGAATTCCCGTCGTGGCTCAGTGGTTAATGAATCCAACTAGGAACCATGAGGTTACAGGTTCGATCCCTAGCATTGCTCAGTGGGTTGAGGATCTGGTGTTGCTGTGGGCTGTGGTGTGGGTTGCAGACGTGGCTCGGATCCCACATTGCTGTGGCTGTGGTGTAGGCTGGTGGCTACAGCTCTGATTGGACCCCTAGCCTGGGAACCTCCATATGCCACGGATGTGGCCCTAGAAAAGGCAAAAAGACCAAAAAAAAAAAAAAGTGTAAATGCTGGAGTTCCCAGCATGGCTCAGCAGGAACAAATCCGACTAGTATCCATGAGAACTCAGGTTCAATCCCTGGCCTTGCTCAGTGTGTTAAGGATCTGGTGTTGCCATGAGCTGTGGTGTAGCTCGCAGATGCGGTTCTGATCCTATGTGCTGTGGCTGTGGCATAGGCCAGCAGCTACAGCTCCAATTTGCCCCCTACCCAGTTTGCCCCGAGCCAATTTGCCTCCATATGTCGTGGGTGTGGCCCTAAAAAAGAGAGAAAAAAAAGACAGTGTAAGTTCTTAAAGCTTAGGACCAAGTCATGTGCTTTTTTTGTATTATTCATAGTGCTTTGCACACAAAAAAAACTTAGTATTTTTAAATTACTTTTAAATTCTATAGGGATATTTAAATTTTTGTTATTCATATTTTATGTAAAATCTGTTTCTATTTCCTGATTTCTATTCAGCAGATACTTCTCACAACTTAAGCATAATTTATATACTTTCTCACTGACCTAAAATCTTAATTACCAACTAATATAATGAAGAGTGTTCCTTTCAGGGGCTTGCATAGTATTTGCTAAATATTACTTATTTTATTGGTCTTTAAAAATATTCTTGCAGTCTGATTAACCTTTTAAAGGTTACTAAATTTCATACAAGATATTATAAAATTATATTCCTGAAACATTGAGAAATTCAAACCTTAAAAGACAGTAGCAAAAGTGAAATAAGAAAGATAAGACATAAAGTTCCCGTCATGGCGCAGCAGAAACAAATCCGAATAAGGACCATGAGGTTGTGGGTTCGATCCCTGGCCTCGCTCAGTGGGTTAAGGATCCAGCGTTGCCATGAGCTGTGGTGTAGGTCACAGATGAGGCTCGGATCTGGCATTACTGTGGCTGTGGCTGTGGCCAGCAGCTATAGCTCTGATTAGACCCCTAGCCTGGGAATCTCCATATGCCACAGGTGTGGTCCTAAAGAGACAAAAAGACCAAAAAAGAACAAAGAAAAAAAAGAAGAAAGACAAGACAAATATTATATGGTATCATTTATATATGGCATCTGAAGAAAAAAAAAGAAATGGTACAACCTTTTAATTATAAGATGAGTAAGTTCTGAGGATTTAATGGACTTAATGGACAGCATAGTGACTATAGTTAATAATATGGTATTACATATTTGAAATTTGCTGAGAATAGATCTTAAGTGTTTATCACCACACACACAAAAAAGAGTTAATTATGTGAGGTGTGAATTGAAGTACCTTGATCTTGATAAATCATTTCACAACGTGTGTGTATAAAATCATCACATTGTATACTTTAAACATACACAATTATATTTGTCAATTTTCCTCAGTAAAACTGGAAATTAATAAATAAATAATTTTGAAGATAGCAGCTAAATTAAAAGATATAAAACATTTCCCTGCCAACAAATTGAACAACCTAGAAGAAATGGACAAGTTTCCAAGAATATACAGGCTACCAAAACTGAGTCAAGAAGAAACAGATTTTTTTTTCTTTTGTCTTTTTAGGGCAGCACCCATGACTTATGGAGGTTCCCAGGCTAGGGGTCTAATCAGAGCTGTAGCCACTGGTACCACAGCAATGCCAGATCCGAGCCATGTCTGTGACTTAAACCACAGCTCACAGCAATGCCAGATTCTTAACCCACTGAGCAAGGCCAGGGAGTGAACCTGCGGCCTCGTGGATACCAGTCAGATTCATTTCCCCTGAACCACGACAGGAACTCCCAGAAACATAATTTCAACAGACCAATTACTAGAACTGATATAAGATCTGTAATTAGAAAAAAAATTTGTTTAAATCCTCCCTGCAAACAAATGTCAAGGACCAGACAACTTCACTTGGGACTTCTATCAAACATAAAAGAACTTATACCTATCCTTCTTAAGCTATTCCCAAAAACTGAAGAGGAGGGGAGTTCCCTTCGTGGCTCAGTGCTTAACGAATCTGACTAAGAACCATGAAGTTGCGGGTTCGATCCCTGGCCTTGCTCAGTGGGCTAAGGATCCGGCATTAACGTGAGCTGTGGTGTAGGTTGCAGACGCGGCTCAGATCCTGCGTTGCTGTGGCTGTGGCGAAGGCCAGCAGCTACAGCTCCTGTTTGACCCCTAGTCTAGGAACCTTCATGTGCTTCAGGTGCAGCTCTAGATTAAAAAAAGGCAAAAATACAAAAAAAAAAAAACTGAAGAGGGAGCACTCCCAGATTCATTCTATGAAGCCACCATCACCCTAATACCAAAACCAGACAAAGACACTACAAAAAAAGAAAATCACAGGCCATTATCTTTGTTGAAGATAGATGTAAAAATTCTCAACAAATATTAACAAACAAAATCCAATGATACATAAAAAAAGATCATACACCATGATCAACTTGAATTTAGTCCAAGGTCACAAGGATGGTTCAGCACACAAAAATCCGTCAATATTATATACCACAAAGGAAAGATTAAAACCACAAGATTGTCTCACTAGATCTTGTCAAAGGCAGAAAAAGCATTTGATAAAATTCATCATCCATTCATTCATGATAAAAACTCTTACCAGGAGTTCTCTCTGTGGCTCAGGCCGACTGGTATCCATGAGGATATGTGTTTAATCCCAGGCCTTGCTCAGTGGATTAAGGATCCGGTGTTGCCATGAGCCATGTTGTAGGTTACAGACATTGCTCGGATCCCAACAGCATTGCTGTGGCTGTGGTGTAGGCCATCGGCTATATCTCCGACTGGACCTCTAGCCTGGGAACTTCCATATGCCACAGGTATGGCCCTCAAAAGCAAAACAAAAACAAAAAACTCTTACCAAAGTGGGTATAGAGGGAACATATCTCAACCTAATAAAAGCCATTTTGAACAAATCCACAGCCAACATAATACTTAAAACTGAAGAGCTAATAACCTTCACACTAAATTCAGGAACTAAACAAGGATGCCCACTCTCACCACTTCTACTCGACATACAGTATTAGAAGTCCTAGCCACAGCACTTAGACAAGAAAAAAGACCTTAAAAGCATCCAAATTGAAAGGGAAGAGGTAAAACTCATGATTTTCATTGACATGATACTCTATATAGAGAAGCCTAAAGTCTCCACGCACTATTAGAACTAAAAAACAAATTCCTAAGGTAGCAGTATATAAGCTACATGCAAAAATATGTTGCACACCTTTACACTAACAGTGAAATACCAGAATAAGAAAGTGAAAAAACATTTTTGTTCAAAATCATTTCAAAAGAAAATAAAATAGATACCTAAGGATAAATTTAACCGAGGAGGTGAAAGACTTATATGCTGAAAACTATGAAACATTGATAAAGTGAATTGAAGATAGTTCAAAGAAGT
The DNA here is from genome assembly GCA_004024745.2 of Catagonus wagneri. Lineage (NCBI taxonomy): Eukaryota > Metazoa > Chordata > Mammalia > Artiodactyla > Tayassuidae > Catagonus > Catagonus wagneri. Next base: position 8,155,424 of record PVHT020000256.1, read on the forward strand.
GGAAAGATATTCCACGCTCTCAGATTGATAGGATTAATATTGTTAAGATGGCCAACTACCCACAGCAATCTACAGATTTAATGTAATTCTTATCAAAATACCCACAACATTTTTCATAGAACTAGAACAGATTATCCTAAAATCTATGTAGAATCACAGAAGACCCAGAATTACCAAAGCAAACCTGAAGTAAAAGACCAAAGCTGAAGATGTAACCCTTCCAGAGTAGTTCAGACTATACTACAAAGCTAAAGTAATCAAAGCAGTTTGGTATTGGCACAAAAACAGACATATAGATCAATGGAACAGAATAAAGAATTGAGAAACCCACATACCTGTGGGTCACTTAATGTTTAACAAAGGAAGCATGAATGTACAATGGATAAAAGACAGTTTCTTCAACATGTGGTGTTGGGAAAGCTGGACAGTGGACAGCTACATGTAATTCCACTCCCTCACACCATATACCAAAAAAAAAAAAAAACCCTCAAAATGGTTTAGAAACCTAAATATAAGACATGACCCCATAAAACTCCTAGAAGAGAACACAGAAATTTTTTGACATAAATCGTGACAATGTTTTCTTAGATCATTCTCCCAAGACAAAAAAATAAAAGGAAAAATAAACGGGACCTAGTAAAATTTAAAACCTTTTGCACAGCAAAGGAAATCATTAAGAAAACAAAACCTACAGAATGGGAGAAAATATTGGCAAATGATAAGGCCAACAAAGAGTTAATACCCAAAATGTACAAGCAGTTCATACAGCTCAATATCAAAAAAAAAAAAACCCAAAATAACCCAATCAAAAAATGGGCTGATATCTGAATAAACATTCCCAAAGAAGACATACATATGGCCAACAGGCATTTAGAGAAATGCAAATCAGACAATACAGAAAACATTTCCAGAAGTCAATTGTGTTTATCTGTAGTCTGAGTAGTGTGAATCAACAACATGAAAATATTTAATAAATAATACAGGTGTGTTCTTGGGCCTCCTCTCTTAATGATTCCTTTACCAGATGCCTCTTGAAGAAAGCAAGCATGTTTCTTTAATGTCTTCCTTCTCTATTATGAAAAGACTATGAATTGAATCTTTCCGAGACCGTAGAAAAGAAGCAGGGAGAGAAAGTGGCAAGTAGAGAGTTGTTAAATAGTAGTCCTTTTTTTTTTTCTTCTTTCCTTTTTTTGGCAGGAAAGTTTCTGGGCCAGGCACTGAACTCACACCACAGCACTGATCTGAGCCACTACGGTGACAATGCTGGATCCTTCATCCACTGTACCACAGGAGAATTCCTAGTAGTCCTTTTTAAATGTTGAAATTGTATTTTACCTGACTTGTCTCCGATTATTCTAACCTTCTGGTTTTAGAACATTTATTCTTTCATCATTCAAAAGAACATTAATGTCTACCGTATGCCAGGTATTAGGATCCAAATGTAGCTATCATTCACTGTATTCAAGGAGTGCATTCAAGTACTGGGATAATTATACAGGAACAGTAACAATGACAATAGCATCTGAATTGAAACACACATGCTATGTGCCAAGCACTATGCTGAGCCTTTTGTATGGATTTTATCATTGAATACCTTATAGTCATCTTCTGAGTAGATACTAGCACTTTTAAAGATATTAAGGTACCAAGACATTTAAATGATTTATCTAAACTCACAGCTAATAAATGGTGGAACTAGAATTTTAACCTAGTTAGGGTGATTCTTTTGTCTTCATTTTTAAGCTGTATGCCAAATTACAAGTTATATAGAACTTGGAAGAGTTGTAGAAGGTTGTATAAAAGAGAAGAGTTTTAAGGTAAAAGTTGAAGAAGAGGTGGAGCTTGCCTGACAGACTAGGAGATAAAATGTCATTCAGAGCGAGAGAGTTACATGTGAGGGCAAAGAAAGCAGCATGAAGTTTTACTGCCTGTAAGTGCTTAGATGCTCTTGGAGCCACAGAGTGAGACAGGAAAAGTGGCTGCAGATCACTTGAGAGACTTAAACCAAAATTATAGAAACCTGAAATACTATACATGAACTGGACTTTTTCCTTTGAGGTACTGTTAAATGGTCAGAAAATGGGAAGTTCCAGTATTTGCAATTAGGATGATCAGTTTAGCAACAATATGGATAGAGAGAAGGAGGAGGAAAGAATAAGACTTCAGGCAGAAAAACAACTAGCAAAGTAGTCATGGTGTCCTAGACAAGAGATTATGTTGGCATGACTTCATTGAGTAAACATGTATTGAATGCCTTTAACATGCCATTACTGAGTTTACAGTGCTGAATAAAAAAATACACTTACCATTACATACTGCACAGTCTGTTGGGAAAGACAATAAAAAACACACAAATATATAATAAAGAAGACGGAATAGAAGTGACAGTTTCAAAAGAGATTTAAGAGCTACCATTAACCATACCTATTAATCAGTTGACTTTAGAGGGAAAGAGAGATGCCCTGTGAAGCCCAAGGTTTCTTTGAAGTAAATCAGAAGTGTTATCAAGGATTCGCCTCTCTTCTCTTGTTTCAGAAACTATTTTCTCCTGAATCATGATGTATTGATATGTTTTCATTCAAGTAAGATGTAAAGTCTTAGTGCTGCTTTTCTTTGTAGAAAAAGACATTCCCTGCAGGCACATATACACCCTTGGTGATCATTTTAAATGAACAGGAGGCAATAGTAATACATTTTCAGTAAAGACCATTTAATGTATTCAGTGGGCATTGCCTTGGGTAAAATAGTATATGGAATTGGAATTGGAAGGCCCATTTAAAAGGTCATCTAATACAGTAATTCTTAGTCTGGGGTGCACAAGCAGATTTCAGTTGAACTCAATGTAGTTACTTGCATAATTGTGTGGGGATGTTTTCTCATCTTTTGTATTTTGAGAAGAATTCTTGTCAGAAGTATGTAGGCCTCTCTGATTAAAGAACCATCATCATTTTCACACATGAGGGAAGAGGCTGTTAGAGATATAAAGACTTGCCCAAGGTCTTGAATAAGTCCTCTTGTGAAGGCAGTTTGCCCAACAGTTTTTTGTTTTTTTTTTTTTGTCTTTTTGCCTTTTATGTAGAGCCGCACCTGCGGCATGTGGAGGTTCCCAGGCTAGGGGTCTAACAGGAGCTGTAGCTGCTGGCCTTCGCCACAGCCACAGCAATGCGGGATCCGAGCCGCGTCTGCAACCTTCACCACAGCTCACGGCAACGCCGGATCCTTAACCCACTGAGCAAGGCCAGGGATCAGACCTGCAACCTCATGGTTCTTAGTCGGATTCGTTAACCACTGAGCCACGAAGGGAACTCCATGCCCAACAGTTTTTTAAACAGAGTTAGTTTAAGGCTACAGTGTCTATGACCTTGCAGCCAGAAGTGTTCAGAGTATTGGGCAGCCTGGGCTTGTTTCTTCATTGAGAATTGTCATATGTTTTTTCTTTTTTTTTAAAGAACAGACTATGCTATCATTCAAAATACATTCTTCCACCCTAATATTGCAGAACAGTATTTTAAAAGAAATTCTAGGAAGGGTGTTCACTCATTCAGGGTTTTACAGGAAGGAAAGCTCTTTCCTACCATTTTTTTAAGCTAACTTTCACTGACTAGATCAGGCCAGAAAAAGCCTAGCTTGGCTGTTGGCCCAGACAGTGTTATAATCATTGAAGTGTACTCAACCTGCATTGCCCAGGGACAGCTACAACTTCGGGTGGGGGTGGAGGGCAGGAAGTACAGATGCATGCTGAGTGTTGTTCCATTGACTTAAATGACGTGTATGCCCTATATCCTTTGCTGTGTTGTTCTTTCAGCTACTAGAAAGGAAATTTTAAAATAGTCTAGAATGAGTTTTCCCAGAAAGGTGAAAAGGACAACTTCAACTATAAAAAAATAGCTAAGCCATTTTCAGCTGTATCCCCAGCAACTAATAAAATAGAACCTGGTACATTGTTGATGTGTTTTAATTTTTTCGGTGATCATTTTTTTATAATTTTGATAAATTTGTAATAACTTTTTATACTTGTATCATATTTCAGAACAGGATTTTTTTTATTGTCCATTGATGCTGAGTATCATATTGTATTGGCAGGATAGTAAAGTAAAAAAGGTCTGATTCCACATTCAGAGACCCCCTGATTTCAGTTCAGTTTCTGCCATTTATCGTATGATCTTGGGCTTCATTTTCTTTTTCTTAATAGGGATATATGAATATCTAATTCATAGAATTTAGAATAATATTAAATGAAATATAGTACTATGTGAAAATTGCTTTATAGTTTCTGAGAAGTGTATAAATATTAATTTTATTTATCTTAGATGACATTTTTAATAATTTGAAAAAATATGTTTACTTAGTTTCCTGGTAGCCTAGTGGTTAAGGATCCGGTGTTGTCACTGCTGTGGCTTGCGTTTGATCCCCGGCTGAGGGCATTGCCAAAAATAAATAAATAAATAAATGTGTTTACTGATATCATCCTAATTTCCTGAAGCCTGTATTTCTGTTTTAGGTAGGAAAGAAGTGATCCCCATGATTGAAGTACAGTTTTGAATTTTATAAAATACATTTCAAGGGAGCTGATCATGCGTCATTTCTACCTGATGAACTATCATGTGTCTTTTTTTTTTTTGTCTTTTTGCCTTACTTAGGGCTGCACCCGCGGCATATGGAGGTTCCCAGGCTAGGGGTCTAACAGGAGCTGTAGCTGCCGGCCTTCGCCACAGCCACAGCAACGCGGGATCCGAGCCGTGTCTGCAACCTACACCACAGCTCACGGCAATGCCGGATCCTTAATCTGCTGAGCAAGGCCAGGAATCGAACCCGCAACCTCATGGTTCCTAGTCGGATTCGTTAACCACTGAGCCACGACGGGAACTCCTCATGCGTCATTTCTACCTGATGAACTATCATGCGTTTTTTCTACCTGATGGACTAATGTTAAGCAAGGAGAATCATCCAAAAATAACTAAAGATTCATTTTTAAATAAACATACTATATTCTTTGTCAGTTAACTTTTTGCTTGCTAATTTGTACATGACTTAAGAATTAGTAGATACTTGATAAACCAGTTAACATCATATTCTAGGTATTGAGACATGTGGAAAAGTATAACCAGATTTTTCCAAAGTGAAAATATAATATTAGCTTTTTGGATGTTCTGTAATTAGAATTTGGGATAGAATTTCTGTATGCTACTGAAGATCTCTCTTGGAGATTTTTGATGCTCATTAGTATAAGCTCCAAAAATTCCTGCATATAGAAACCTGTTTAATTTTGTTTCTACCCAGTGTTTCCCTAACTTATTTAACAAGAAAACTCTTTTTTTTTTTCATCGAGATGTGAAAGTTGGGCTTATGTTATATATAAGAATCTAACTTAGACGATTTCTTCTCAAAGCTATTTTCATCAAAATCCAATCACTGGGTGAAAAGAGTTTTTTCTAAAATCAAAAAAATTCATGTATCTATATACACATACACACATATACATATAAATATATATATATACGATTACTGCTACTCCCTGAAATTATGATGATATTCAAAAGCAACATAGTAACATGATTAAAATGCAGTCATGAATGTAATAAGAATTTCTAACCAAAAAATTGTTTTACTGCTTTTTTTTTTAATGCCTACTTCTGTGGCATGTGGAAGTTCCCAGGGCAAGACTGAATCAAAGCCACAGCTATGACTTATGCCACAGCTGTGCAACACTAGATCCTTTAACCCACTGCACTAGGCTGGGGATCAAACCCAGGCTGCCATAGCAACCAAAACCACTGCAGTCAGACTCTTAACCCACTGTGTCACAGTGGGAACTCCAGAAAACCCTTTTTCCTATTATTACATCTGCTAGAATTTTATGAAGCACTGGAATAAGATAATAGGTATAACTCCATGAGTTTTAACATTCTGTTTAGGACTCTTAAAAAAGAGAGATTTTTATGGGATTGGAATGGTTATGATACCCATCTTCCATATTTGTGGCCAGATCATAGAAATTGACCTGTTACAGCTTGTTAAGAAAATATTCTTTCTCCTATTAACCACTTATGCGACTTTTCCAAACTGCTTAATCCCGTAAGATAATCTTTCCAGGTAGAGATGATCTAAAGTTTACTAATTTGTAGTACTGAGAACCTAACAAATGTGAGTTTTTTTTTCTTTTTTAGATTCTTTTCCCATACAGGTTATCACAGAATATTGGATAGAGTTCCCTGTGCAGGTCCCCTTTGACCATCAATTCCATGTATAGTAAGGTGCACATGCCAATCCCAGACCCCCAGTCCATCCCTATCCTCATCCTCCTGTCCCTAGTGATAACCATAAATTTGTTTTCAAAGTCTGTGAGTCTGTTTATGTTTTGTAAATAAGTTCATTTGTATCCTTTTTTTTTTTGTATGATAATCTCTAGGTCCATCAGTGTTGCTAAAGATATCATTATTTCATTCTTTACTGCTGAGTAATATTCCATTGTATATGTGCATCACATCTTTATCCATTCTTCTGTCCATGGACATTTAGCTTGCCTCAATGTCTTGGCTATTGTAAAATAGTACTGCAGTGAGCATTGGGGTGCATGTGTCTTTTTTTTTTTTTCCTTTTTGCCTTTATGTAGAGCCGCACCCGCAGCACTTGGAGGTTCCCAGGCTAGGGGTCTAACAGGAGCTGTAGCTGCCGGCCTTCGCCACAGCCACATCAACGCGGGATCCGAGCCGCCTCTGCAACCTACACCACAGCTCACGGCAATGCCGGATCCTTAACCCACTGAGCAAGGCCAGGGATTGAACCCGCAACCTCATGGTTCTTAGTCGGATTCGTTAACCACTGAGCCACGAAGGGAACTCCTGCATGTGTCTTTTTGAATTATGGTTTTCTCTGGATGGATGCTCAGAAGTGGGATTGCTGGATCATATGTTAGCTCTATTTTTAGTTTTTTGAGGAAACTCCATACTGTTTTCCATAGTGGTTGTATCAGTTTACATTCCCACCAACAGTGTAGGAAGGTTCCCTTTTTTTTTTTTTTCTCCACACCCTCTCTGGCATTTGTTGATTCTAGATTTATTAATGATAGCCATTCTGACCAGTGTGAAGTAGTACCTCATTGTATTTTTTATTTGAAATTCTCTAATAGTTAATGATGTGCAGCGTGGGGTTTTTTGTTTGTTTGTTTGTTTTTTTCTCATGTGCTTGCTGGCCTTCCATTTGTCTTCTTTGGAAAAGTCTATTTAGGTCTTCTGCCCACTTTTTGATTGAGTTTTGTTTTGTTTTGTTTTTGCTGTTGAGTTGTATGAGTTGTTTGTATATTTTGGAGATTAAGCTCTTGTCAGTTGCATCATTTGTACCTATTTTCTCCCGTTCTGTAGTTTGTCTTTTTGTTTTTTGTTTTTTTATGGTTTCCTTTGATGTGCAGAAGCTCATAGTGGGATTAGGTCCCATTGGTTTATTTTATTTTATTTTTTTTTTGTCATTTTATGGCCGCACCTGCGGCATGTGGAGGTTCCCAGGCTAGGGGTCTAATAGGAGCTGTAGCCATTGGCCTGCGCGGCAGCCACAGCAACACAGGATCCGAGCCGCTTCTACAACCTATACCACAGCTCACGGCAACGCCAGATCATTAACCCACTGAGCAAGGGCAGGGATCGAACCCGTAACCTCATGGTTCCTAGTCGGATTCGTTAACCACTGACCCACGACGGGAACTCCCCATTGGTTTATTTTTGCTTTTATTTCTATTTCCTTGGGAGACTAACCTAAGAAAACATTTGTATGGTTGATGTCAGAGAATGTTTTGCCTATGTTCTCTTCTAGGAGTTTTATGGCTTCTTGTCTTATGCTTAAGTCTTTAAGCCATTTTGAGTTTATTTTGTCAGGGTGAGTTGTTTCATTGATATACATGCTGCTGTCCAGTTTTGCCAGTGCCACTTTCTGAAGAGACTGTCTTTTTCCCATTTTATAGTCTTGCCTCTGTCAAAGATTAATTGACCATAGGTGTCTGGGTTTATATCTGGGTTCTCTATTCTGTTCCATCAGTCCATATGTCTGTTTTTGTACCACTACCACACTATCTTGATTACCATGGCTTTGTAATACTGCCTGAAGTCATGGAGAGTTATGCCTCCTGCTTGGTTTTTGTTCCTCAGGATTGCTTTGGCAATTCTGGGTCTTTTGTGGTTCCATATAAGTTTTTGGATTGTTTGTTCTAGTTCTATGAAAAATGTCATGGGTAGTTTGATAGCGACTGCATTGAATCTGTAAATTGCTTTGGGTAGATGGCCATTTTAAGAATATTAATATTTTTCAGTCCAAGAGCATGGAATACCTTTCCATTTCTTTTAATCCTTGTTAATTTCCTTGATTAATGCTTAATAGTTCTTAGCGTATATATCTTTCACCTCCTTGGTCAGGTTTATTCCTAGGTATTTAATTTTTGGAGTATGATTTTAAAAGGTATTGTTTATTATATTCATTTTCTAATATCTCATTGTTAGTATACAGAAATTCAAATGATTTCTGAATTTTAATCTTGTATCCTGACACTTTGCTCAATTTGTTGATCAGTTCAAATAATTTTTTTTGTGTAGAGTCCTTAGGGTTTTTTCTACATAGCATCATGTCATCTGCATATAGTGACAGTTTTGCCTCTTCTACTCTAATTTAGATACCTTTTTTTTTGTCTGACTGCTGTGACTAGGACTTCCTATGCTATGTTGAAAGAAGTGGTGAGAGTTGTCTTGTTCCAGATTTTAGTGGGAGAGCTTTCAGCTTTTCTCCGTTGAGTATTATATTGACTGTGGGTCTTTTTTCATTTCTTTTTTTTTTTTTTTTTTTTTTTT
>PVHT020000256.1:8165254-8189403 GCA_004024745.2 Catagonus wagneri
GGGTTTCTTGCAGTTTTTGGAGGTTTAAATTGATCAGCATTCAGATGATGATTTGTCCAACTTGTTTTATATTTAGATGCGTTTTTTGATGTATTTGTGGGAGAGGGAGAGCGCGACCTCTTACTCCTCCGCCATCTTGCCGCCTCTCCTTTTTTCATTTCTGATATTGGTGATTTGTTCTCTCTTTGATCCTTGTTTAGTCTAGCTAGCATTTAATCAATTTTTTAAAGCTTTGTAGGTACCTACCCTTGACTTTCTTGATTTTTCTCTCTTGTTTGTTTCCCATTTGATTAATTTTTGCTCTCATATTCATTATTTCCTTCCTTGTACTTACTCTTGAAACTTTGATTTTAGACTTCTTTCCTACAATAAGCATTTCAAGTTATATATTTGCCTCTAAGCACTGCTTTAACTGTATTCCACAAATCTTAATAGATTAGGTTTTCATTATCATTCAACTTGAAACATTTTCTAATTTTTGTGATATCTTCTTTTTCCTATTATTTATTTAAAAGTATGTTATTTACATTCCATGTGTTTAAGTTTTTCCTATGTCTTATTTTTAATCATGTCTAACTTATTGTTATTATAATTAGAATTCTTCTCTGTATGATTTCAGTCATTTTGAATTTGTTAAGTTTTGTTTTAAGGCTTATCATATGGGCTCTCTTAATGAATATACCAAGTGTACTTGAAAAGAATATATATTCTACAGTCGTTGGGTGTAGTGGTCTATTCATAAGTATCAATTAGGTAAAGATGATTGATAATTTTATTAGATCCTCTCTATCTTACTGGTTTGTTTTCTAATTCTATCAATTGCTAAAAGAGAAGTGTTAAAATCTCCTATTATTATTGTGGAATTATATATTCATCCTTTTAATCCTGTCAGTTTTGCTTTCTATATTTTGAGTCTCCATTATTAATTAGGAATGTATATGTCAAGAAATAGGTCAAGTTTCTGAGACTTTACCCTATTTGAAAGCCAACAAGTTATCCTGTGACTGTTTCCTAGAATCTAATGAAAGACATGAGACTCCTTGGTAAGAGATGGGACATTTTATTACTCACAGAATATCATCGTTTTTGGTGCTAGTTTCCTAAGAATTAATTCCCACAGAGCAAATATGAGTTTTCAGTGTTTGTATTTTCTGTACTGTTCTATGTATGGTCCCAGCTGCATTTTCAGGATATGGGAGTTTTGTTTTAGTTTTTTTTTTTTTTTTTTTTTTTGTCTTTTGTCATTTTAGGGCCACACCCACAGCATATGGAGGTTCCCAGCCTAGGGGTCAAATCAGAGCTATAGACCCTGGCCTACTCCACAGCAGCACAGGATCCAAGCCACGTCTGCAACCTACACCACAGCTCACAGCAACGCTGGATCGTTAACCCACTGAGCAAGGCCAGGGATCAAACTCACAACCTCATGGTTCCTTGTCGGATTCATTAACTGCTGAGCAACTAAGGGAGCTCCTGTTTTAGTTTTTATAATTAAAAGATGTTAATGTCTGAGTTCTTTTCTACTTTCTGTATTTACTTCTATCACCACTTTCTTTCTGGATACTCCATATTCATTCTTAAGTACAAATATGGAAATGTGCTGTTTTTCACCATTTTTGAGTCATCTCCTAAATATTTAAGCAATACTTCTTCTGATTATGCCAGCAAAAAATAATGTATTTGGCAATATAAAGAGTCTACATTTTGGGGGTATTTCCTTTCCAATGCTCCTTTTTTTTTTCTTCCTGAAGGTTGTTTTCCATCTCATATCATTTCCCTTCAACCTGAAAAACTTTCTTTAGCTTTTTCTGTACTGTACATCTGCTGGAAACAGATTTCCTTGGTTTTCTATCTGAAAATGACTGTTCCCTTCATTATTGAAGGATATTTTCACTGGGAATAGAATTTTGGGATGGCATTTTTATTCTTTTATCACTTTAAAGATGTTCTACTGGTTTCTGCTCTTTGTTGTTTTGACTGAGAGTCACTTGATTCAAATCATTGTTCCCTGTATTCACCTCTGGCAACTTTCAAGGTTTTCTCTTGTTCCCTGTATTCACCTCTGGCAACTTTCAAGGTTTTCTTTATCTTTGGTTTTTGGCAGTTTAACTATGATGTGTTCATATGTGGTTTTCTTTCTTGTTTCTTTTGCTTGAAATTCCTTTTTTTTAGTTTTTTAATTTTTCTATTATAGTTGATTAATGTTTTGCTTGAAGATCACTGAACTTCCAAATTGTATGAATGTATTTTTTACCAGTTTGGGGTGATTTTCAGCTTTTTCTTCAAATACTGTTTTCAACCCTGTTTCTCTTTTTTTCCTTCTTGGACTCTAATTACATATGTTAAACCCTTTTTGTCCCACAAGAATGACCTTTTTCTGTAAATCTTATCATTTTACCTTCCTACTTAAAACCTTCTCTTGGCTTCTCATTGCAAATAGAATTCAATCCAGACTCTTTACCACCTTGTTTAAGGCCTTATAATCTGCCTATGTCTATCTCTCTAACCTCATTTCCTGTGTCTTTTCACTTTATTCATTGTTTCTAATACACTGAATTTTTTTTTTCCTTTCCCTAGAATGTACCAATGATCTATGCCTTTTCATTTGATGTTCCCTTTACCTTGAATGCTCTTTCCCCAGATCTTTGTATTGGTGACGCCTTTGAGTATCTGCATAAGTTACATCCTCAAAGAGGCCTTCTCTCACTACCCCAACTAAAAGCTAGCCTGGTTCCTTAGCACACACATACTTTAGACCCCTATCTCTTTTAATACCTCTATTGAGGTATAGCTCAACATGCTACAGTTTTCACCCACTTAAAAAATACAATTCAGGAGTTCCCGTCATGGCTTAGTGGAGATGAATCTCACTAATATCCATGAGGACGTGGGTTTGATCCCTGGCCTCGCTCAGTGGGTTAAGGATCCAGCATTGCCATGAGCTGTGGTGTAGGTCACAGATGTGGTTCAGATCCTGGCATTGCTGTGACTGCGGCATAGGCCAAGAGCTGCAGCCCTCAAAAGACAGAAAATAAAATAAAATAATAAAATGCAGAGGTTGTTAGTATATTCACAGACATGTGTGACTATCGTTACATTCAGTTTTATGTATATCTACCTTATTCATGGCTACTGCTATTTCCTAGTACCAAGAACAATGTCTGGTATATAATGCATGCTCAGTAATTATTTCTGAATTGATGATTTCATTAGCTCTAAGATAATTTAGGCATTAGCCTCCAGTAAAACATTAAGGAAGTTCATTAGACTACCATCAGCTCAGAAGTATTATTCGATCGGAGCTGTGCTATTTTGAGGGCTCTCTGAAACAGCTTAGTGCATATTTTAAGAGTTATTGCAGGAAGTTCCCCCAAAAATATCTTTTGATATAATGAATACAAGTCATATACACATTTCCTTAAAAAAGAATAGCCATCTTTTACTCATCTGACAGTTGCTGAGGAGCAAAAAGTCTTTCAGAAATACTGTTTTTTCTATTTTCAAAAGTACTCTGACATTATGTATTTGTTTGAATCTTTGAAGTGGATTATAGAATCTGTAGTACTTGTTTTATTTACTAATTATGAGAATAGTAATTTATTCGTGGGATTCTAGACACTGTATTTCCTTGTGTATCTTTCATGTGGCAGGAATGTCAAATCTGAGCTTGGTTAATCTGTATTGCCCCATCTTCTTTATAGGCTTTGATGCGGCCTGGAAGAATTGATAGAATCATCTATGTGCCTTTACCAGATGCAGCAACAAGAAGGGAAATATTTAACCTGCAGTTTCACTCTATGCCAATTAGTAAAGAGGTTGATATGAATGAACTCATCCTCCGAACAGATACATACTCAGGAGCAGAGGTAAGATAATTCACTTCAAAATACCTTGGAGGGAGAAAAATGGTGGCTTGGGGGTCAGTAGCAAAAAAGACTGCTTGATGCCAGCTGTTTTAAATAACTGTATATTAAGAAATCTTAAAACAGGATATATGCTATATGACAAGTAATCACTAAATTAAATTAACACTTCACTTGGCCTATTATATTTTAATTGTTTTTACCTACCTCCTATTATTTCTCAAAATATAATCGTAAGTAGCATATTATAGTGGAGAAAACGCTGAACTAGAATTAGAAGATTCTTCTTTTGGGCTTCTTGACGCAACAGCTTCCAGCCAGCTACACAGTTCACTGAACTTTGATTTCTTCACCTATCAAGTGGAAATGATATAGAACTTTCCCTACTGTTTTCTTATAGAGATCATAAAAATAAGATTAAGATATCATGAAAGCACTCTGAAGTACGAAAGAGTTGGCAAAGAGATTTTATTGTTATCTTTTAGATTTTTGGGAAATTATCTTAGTCTACAAAGATTCTCTCATAAAAACCATAGAAGGGATAGCTAGTTTGCCCTTAGTAGTAAAAATATATTCTCAGCAAGAACAGCAAGGTCTCTGTGAGAATATGAAAATTTTAAGTATGGCAGATAAACATTTTTTCTCTCCTTACCAACTCTTTACTTAGGATGCTTTTATTGACAGAATAAAATTCCATTAAAATAGTTTTGCAGCTTTTCATCATGTATTTCTTAAGGAAAATTTAGACTGTATTCCTCAACGCAAAAGTATCATTTCGATACCACTGATTTGGGTTTGTACTGGGAAATCAGTATTTCCTAAGTCGTAGATTCTTTTCATTCTGAATCATCCAGCAGACTGAGACTCCACATTCTGTTTTGCCTGTTATTTTTTATCTTGTCTTCATTAAAACCAAAGAGATTGATGTGTAATAGATCATTAGTGGTACTCAGAGAGTCCTGTAGGTAAATTTACATGTGGGATTGGATTTAGTACAGCATGCAGTCATAGCTGATGGCAACAACCAAAATAAATCTCATATTTACTCGTTGTCTTTTTTCAAGTATGAACTATGTATATTTGATTCTTCCCCCTTTAAAATTTTTAATTCCTTTTGTCGGGGAGAGACAGCAGGGGGATCCACATAGAAAGTAGACTGAGAAGCAGGTAAAGTGCATTCACCTTTAAAGTCCTGTCTGAAATGATAATCTTTATTAGCATCTCTTTGGCATGACCATCAAGTTAAAATGAACATATATTTACTGCTGACTGCTCTAGCATTTCTAGATTTAGTTTTTGATATGAGACCAAGGGCTGGCATCCTGTGCATATGTCAGTTTACAGGAAACAGCCAGGAAAAAAAAACATAAATCTTTCATTTGAGTGAAGTGGAAGAGCAGTTAGCAATGTATAAATAGGCCTTTCTCACTTTGAAGTAATTCATGGTAGTAACATAGAAGTGCAAAACAAAAATCAAAGCCAATGAAGCCCTGTCTGGCTGAAAGGAAAATACTCATTTGGTGCCAGGAATTATTGTACCAGCTTGCTAGTTCTTATGTAGTACATGCCTTATTCGGTCTGTAATATAAGCACATTCATTTCTGATTAATGTCTATATCAGATTTTCTAAAAACAGTCACGGAGAAAGTAGCAGAAAATTCTGTCCCTCGATTTACAGTTTTGTGTCCCATAATGCTTTGGTGAGGGAAGGGTATCCTGTTGTGGTCCTAATTATATAATCTGTAAATTCTTACAGCTTCATAGACATGTATTCCAGAGCAATATCTTTGTAGTTCTAGGTTTTTCAACTTGGACATGACCAATTTGTTCCACATTTTTTGTTTTGAATGAAACCATTGGTCTGAATGTTTAGGTAATTCACACAGGTACCTTATTGTTTGAGAAGTATTATCTTTTTAAAAACTTAAAATTAATAGGAAATTTAAGACAGATTAAACTTAACTTCACATAAGGTATGAGATCTCTCTCGTCTTTTTTCCTTCTATGAGAATGAAAATGGTGCTAAAATGTTTGAAAGCTGAAATTAATTTTGTTAGGCTTTTAAATAGTAGAACAGATTCAGACTTGAAACTCAGTCACCTGACTCCTACGGGCCCAATTCTTTACCACACTAAATGTAGCTAATTTATTTCATCCCTCAGCAAGGCCATGGCCTTCAGCAGAGAACCTACTGCATAGTACATAGTTAACAAATGCTTAATAAACTGAAAAAGTTATATTTAGGAAAAATAGACCTTCTCTTCTTATTTGTCATAGAGGAACCCTCTTGTAACAGTGTACCCTACTATGGGCATAGTCATTTTTTTCAGAGTTGGGGTGTCTCTGTGGCCACTTTCAGAATAAAAATGAAACTGTCGACCCTGTTGTCTTCACAGGAGAGTAGTATATTCAGTATTATATTAAATTAATTTCATTTGATGATGCAGTAGTAGCCATATGAATAAGAATTTATTCAAGTGAGACAGAAATGAGGAAGTTGCTAACACTCTGTTTTTTTAGAAACATAAAATGTTTAACTTCAGTGAGTATTTTGTTTTTATTTTTAATTAAAAAGTTGTAAGGGTGGAGTTCCTGTTGTGGCTCAGCGGTAACAAACCCAACTAGTATCCATGATGATGCAGGTTCGATCCCTGGCATCTCTCAGTGGGTTAAGTATCTGGCATTGCTGTGAGCTGTGGTCTAGGTCCCAGGTGCAGCTCAGATCTGGAACTTAACATATGATGCATGTGTGACCCTAAAAAAGCAAAAAAAAAAAAAAAAAATTGTAACAGTGATTGAGATGGAGATGACACTAGCACTCATTAATAAAAAGTCTGGGATAGAGGGGTTACTTTTTAAAAATAGTTTCTGGTGCTTTTGGCCTAGTCAGCCTTGTTCCTTAGATGCTTACAGAGGCCTAATGTTTGAAATCTCTCCTTATACCCCTCTGAGTGACTCCATTTTCCCTCTCTGGAGAGGGTGTACAGAGAATTGAGGCTTTTTTTTCTTTTCTTTTCTTTTTTTGGTCCTCAGGAAAGCCCTAAGAGGAAGTTTGTCGCCAGCTGAAAGAGGAATGTGGTCACGAGGGAACAGCCTCTAAGGAGAGGCTGAAACAGGCAGCATCCTTCAGCCATCTCTGCGTCTGCTGCTTCCCTGTGGCCAAAACCTCATTGTCTTTAGCCTCTTGGCTGTAGCTACCAGTTAATGGAAAAACATGTTGCCATTTAAAAGCAGATGGGAATTCGGTTCAGGAGGAAATAAGCAGTCTTTTTTGGTTATAGCTATTGTTTTCTTTTGCTTTGATTTTTGTTTTTTAAGTTATTTGCAGCAGATTCCACTTCATTTATTTGTCTTATATCAAATTATCCTCTTTACTTTGAGGAAACTTTTATCTTACCCACTAACAGGAAATCAAAAATCACAAATATATGCACATGAAAGCCATAACTGGACCCTTTACCCATGTGCCATTGTGCTTGAGAACAGAGATGATAAGTAAGATACACGATTTCCTCTCTCTATAGGAATTTACCGACAGTATCTGTAAAATTTGTGTTGAATGTTTATTTGCATTTAGATGTTATCCTTCTTTTAGTGATTACTTCATTAAGTAAAACTGACAAAATATCTAGGAGCCAGGTGTTAGCTATACATTTGATAAATAATATAGGCAATCGTAGCATTTTCATATATCAATATTTGAGAATTCAACTTTCAAGAGAGGCACTAAAGTAGAAAAAAAGAATTTTAATGTTGCAGTTGAGTAGTCTTTTAATACAATTGTAGCTCTTTCAGGGTGGTTTCAGGCAAGTTATTTAACTTCTTTGAAGCTCCGTTTCCTTGTTTGTAAGATATCTGTGTGACTGAAATTGTTTTGAGGATTAAATGAGATAATGAATGTAAAAGCACCAGGAAATAAGCCCTGACATATAAAGAATGTTTCATAAATGTTATTTCCCTTCATCCTTTCCTTTTATTATTCAGTATTTATATTTATTTGGGAAGTATTGGATGATGCTGCTATAAGACAGTTTTGCATTGTCTCAATAACCAGATAATTTACCCAAAAGCTAAATAATAATTGAATTTGCCTCTTACCCTTTTCTTGAAAATGTAAAAATCTACTTAATATGGTGATTTTTACAGTCATCTTATGAATCTAGCTTTAGAAAATCTTTCTAAAGCAACTTGTTAGAGTTCAATACACCTCCTGTTAATTTTTCAAAAAGCTTTTAACTTCATGTAAATTTAGTTTATCTCTATTTTACTAAAGCGATGTGTCTTGACCTGAATTCTGTTTTGTAGTCTAGGCCCTCCTGGGTCTAATAAATAGCTCGAGGTCTTCATGCCAGCTTGACATTAAAAAAAATCACCTTCCCGGAGTTCCCATTGTGGCTCAGCAGTTAATGAACCCGACTAGCATCCATGAGGACACGGGTTCGATCCCTGGCCTCCTTCAGCGGGTTAAGGATCTGGTGTTGCCGTGAGCTGTGGTGTAGGTCACAGACGCGCCCACAGCTCCAATTTGACTCCAAGCCTGAAAAAAAAAAAAATTGCCTTCCAGTGTGCCTCATTAATTCAAAAAAGGTTCTATTCATTGTGCTTGAGCTATTATAGCTAATAAAGGGAGAGACTTACGTTACTTTTCTGTCTTGCTGATTAATATTCCTTCTGACATCAGAGCTCTCTCTCTTTTCTCCTACACAGTAAAAACAGAAGGAACAATTATAACCATGTGGGATATCTTTACTCTTCCTACATGAGGCCTCTTTTGACTGTTTTCCTTAATCTAAAAATCAGGATCAGTATACCAGAATCTAGCATATTGACTCTATATATGAACAACCTAACAATACATCTGAGGCAGGACCAAATATCCTAGAACCGGAGTCCTTTTGGCCCAGCCTCAGGCTCTCTATGTAGTGCTCCTAGAGAGCAGCTAGCAAGCAGTGTTCCCATCTCAAGTGAATCAGGGCACCGCAGGCCTTAGCAACCACCTATAGACACACCTGCAGTCTGCTTGTCTCACCTAATCAGAAACTGCCCTATGAAAACATGCTCTTATTACCAACTGGTCTATTCTTATCTGAGAGCTTTGTTCTCTCTCCACTTTCCTGTGTGTTCACTCTAAAACTTCTGTATCTGGAATTCGCATCCTGGCTCAGCAGAAACGAATCTGACTAGCATCTGTAAGGGCACAGCTTCGATCCCTGGCCTCGTTCAGTGGGTTGAGGATCCATTGTTTCCGTGAACTGTGGTGTAGGTCGCAGACGCAGCTCGGATCTGGCGTTGCTGTGGCTGTGGTATGTGGTTTTATTTGTAAAATAAAATTCTGTATCTGTACCCCAGAATTTCAAAGTACTCTTTGCTTTCCAGCCTATTGGAATCACTGCTTTGCTATAAAATCATCATGATAACTCCACCCGGAAATAGCTTCTCCTCCGATTTCTGTTTCACTTGTCTCTTAGGATGTTTTTCCTTGCAATTATTTTAACATGAGCAGCTGCCTCTTATCCCCTCAAACAAACTTTAAGATTCTCTATGGCAGAAACCAGGTTTTGTACTTCTTAGCGTTTAACAAAGCAACCGATATCCACTGAATCAGTGGACATTAATGTTGGATGGATAATTTGTGTTGATTCTAAGTAATTCTAATAAACAAAAATGTCAATTTTAACATTCGCTAAAGTGACACTTATACTTCTAAACTTTTGGGGGGATTGATTATTTGGGTACATAACTCTATGGGAATACTGTTGTAGCAGAAGAACTAGAGCCAAGCAAAAGCAGTAGATTTTTCTGAAGTCCTAGAGCAAATAAGTGACAAACCCAGGACCAGAAATCAGATCTTTCCACTCTTCCTAAAATACTCCCCATACTCTTAACAGAAGAATCTTTGTAGGAGTTCCCGTCGTGGCTCAGTGGTTAATGAATCCAACTAGGAACCAAGAGGTTGTGGGTTGCCTTGCTCAGTGGGTTAATGATCCGGCGTTGCCGTGAGCTGTGGTGTAGGTTACAAACGTGGCTCAGATCCTGCGTTGCTGTGACTGTGGCGAAGGCCAGCAGCTACAGCTCCTGTTAGACTCCTAGCCTGGGAACCTCCACATGCCACGTGTGCGGCCCTAGATAAGGCAAAAAGACAAAAAAAAAGAAGAAGAAGAGTCTTTGTAACTGTTTCATAAGTCCCTTTGACATATCTGAATCTTTGATAAAGGTTTGCCTGCTCTTGTGAGCAGTAACTTAGCAAAGTAAACAGCAGATATGAGACGTGTGTGTGTGTGTGTGTGCGTGTGCTTTTCTTACAGTCATAGTCTTTAGCTACCTTGATGTAATTCTTGAAGATTACTTCCCAGAAATTTAAGCTACTTGAAGTTAAGAACTATGTTTTTCTTTATCCATTTAAAGTTATTTCCTGGGTATTGTGAATAAGATCTTCAGTTAAGTGGGAAAGACATATAAACAACTAAGTTTTATATAATGTGTTTATGTGGCGTGACATAAAGACGTGAGGAATACTATAGGAGAAAGAAGAGGAAGTAACTCACACCAACTGGGATTGAAGCAGGGGATAGCTGATTTGAGTTTTATTAGGTCAGTAGAAGTTTCCCAAGGAGAGAAGGACTTGGAAAGGGAGCATCCCTGATAATAGAAGGGCAAAGATGCATAAAAGAACATAGTGTGTTCTAGACTCAATTAAAAGTTGAAATAAGAATAGAGTCTGCAAGTGGAAATAATAGGTGATGAAGCAGGAAAAGTAGGTCAGACAAATATGAAAGACCTTGGACATGATCTGAACTTGTTTTTTCCTTTAAGCAGTAGAGAACCACTGAAGAATTTAATAAGAAATGTTGTCAAATTTTCATTATTGAAAGATGGGTGGCAGAGTTGCCATTATGGCTCAGTGGAAACGAATCTGACTAGGAACCATGAGATTTCAGGTTCAATCCCTGGCCTCACTCAGTGGGTTAAGGATCCAGCGCTGCCATGAGCTGTGGTGTAGGTCGCAGACACAGCTCAGATCCTGCGTTGCCGTGGCTGTGGTGTAGGCTGGCAGCTGTAGGTCCGATTTGACCCCTAGCCTGGGAACCTCCATATGCCACACATGTGGCCCTAAAAAAAAAAAGAAATATCGGTGGCATTTGTGTCCAAAGGCACTGCATAATTCACCTTTATGTGAATTAGAAAAATGTGCTCCTTTACCCCACTTGGTGACAGATTCCTGCCAGGGCAAAAGGCTTGTCAAACAGAACATGAACTTTAATGAAATTCCCTGTTTCATTAAGTCCTTATTCACTCGCTCAGCTGGGCATCCTTGTCAATGTACAATTTTCACATCTGTGCAGAGTTGTCTCATTTTTGGTTTATCCACCTTTAAATATCTCTCATAATACCTACTAGCACACCTCATATAAAGTTCACATGTATTCATAAAATTAACAAATTTAGATTTTAATTCCAAGTAGATAAACTTTCTGTAACTTTAAGATTTGCCTTATAAGCCCTTGGACAAAAAATCTTCTGTGAAAGAGATAAATGGGGATTATTAAGGATGCCTTTTATACAACATCAGCACATTAAATCTGCCATGAGATCCAGCACCTGATATGAATGGCCAGTATATTAAAAATCAAATGGATTATGTCTTCTGAGCCATATTATCACTTGTAACTTTGAATATAAGCTCCTAGAGCAGGTACCTTGTCTCTGCAGCTTTGTTTGATGGTCGAAATGTAGTTACCCTGTTGTGAATAAATCATGATAAAATCCTTTCAGAGCAAAAATCAGAATATACTAAAAGTAGATATTTAGACTCTTTAAGCCAGCCCTCCACCCCTCTCACTCCCTCTTACCATCTGATAAAGATTGAGACCTAGACTTTAGTCCCATCTTGACCACTTACTTCAGTGTTAGCTTGGCCAAATCAGTCGTTATCTTTAGAGCTCAGTTCTCATATTTTAATAAGGGAGTGGGATTGTGGTCTG
This sequence comes from Catagonus wagneri, assembly GCA_004024745.2. NCBI lineage: Eukaryota > Metazoa > Chordata > Mammalia > Artiodactyla > Tayassuidae > Catagonus > Catagonus wagneri. Next base: position 8,177,100 of record PVHT020000256.1, read on the forward strand.
TGATCATTTCAAATGCTAAAAATAAGGGTGATTATATACTTGTCATAGATTAGATTAATTGTATAAGGAATTCCTTAGGGACTGGACCTCCAGGGACATATAACATGATTTTGTTTTCCTTACAATGCTTCTAGAAACCAAGGATCCTGGGATGGTGGTAGTGTCTCTAAATACATACTGACTGTAGCCAAGCAATCCTAATCATGGCACTAGAGGAATGGGAACCTTGAACAATTCTGACTGTACTTAGAATTCAGATTTTAATAAAATTCTCCTAAGTAAACTTTAACAATTTTCCACTGAATGGAAATGAAAGTTTTACTTACTCAGAGATTCCAAGGCCCAGTGATTTTTTTTTCCCTGACACTTAGTTTTTCTGCTTTTCACCTTCCTAAAGAACAGCTAGTCAAGTTCACTATCTGTAATTCTGGAGGCGTTAGGATTAAAAGTCTTATAAAATGGAAACATACATCAGCACATTTTCCCCTAAACTCTTTGTTAGGAAAATAAGTAAAGTTACAAAGCTATAATGTTCATTTTAATTTACAGTGTTTAAAACTTCCAGTGTATGGAAACGTAGCAGTCTCTGTATTTCCAAACTTGAACTTCTACTTAAACTGGCAATAAGAAGAACCCTAATTCAGTTTACCTGAAGGCTATTTTAGATAGGATGTTTACACCAAAGTAAATTATCCTCCAGAACACCTTGTGCTGCCATACCTGTAGTACTGACTCCTTGCCAGATGTTTAAAACTACTATCAGATTACAAGAAGTATTAGTCAGAAAGGAAATGGATGTGGAATAGGAGGTTGGCTGGCAACAAACTTAATATAGCATTTTATTACTGAAAGTATAAAGTACTGAAGCCCCTTTATAAAGAGAAGCAGTATATCAAGGCAACAAATTCATCAAGACCTACCTGATAATCTGGTCCCCAAGCCTTATATCCAGGCTAAATATGTATCACTGAAGTATTATTCAGGCCAGTAGTAATGCTGATTTGAGCATTTTAACATTCCACCTTGTTTCTTCTCTTCCAAATTCTCAGTCTCTCTACTGACTTACCCTGGTTCTCCAGAATTTTTGTACAAACGTTTAATTTATGCTTCTTCATCTTCCAAAGAGTAGTAAATTTGGAGAGGTCTACCAGCTTGAAAGAAACTCATGATTTTCAAAAGAGGTGTAAAGTATGCTATTAATTCTGTAGCGTAGATTCTGGTAGAGTTGGATTCTCTTGTTTGGTTATTTGAGGCAAAGATAGGACAATTTTTAATAATAATCCTAATCTGTACATGAAAAGTATGCCACCAGTATAAGTGAAAACTATTTCTTTTTTTAAGAACAGTTTATGCTATGTGAAATGGCATTTTAGTTAAGCAAATGGGTTATACAATGAGAACGATCTAAATCCAAATGCCAAGTCTGACCATTTCCTAGCTTGTTACCAATTTCCTTAAATGTAAGTGAAGGTAGTGGTCTATATTTAATAGACACGTTTTCCAGAATAGGTGAAATGATTCATATAATAAGTACATAAGTGTTTCTATCCTAGTACACTTGGTAAGTGCTCAATTAATCATTTTGTTGTATTTTTTATAAATCAGCAAAATCAATTTAACTGATCTCTAATATAAAGAATTTACAATGTGCTTTATTTTCCCATATTTTATTACCTTAGATTTTATGAATATTCATGAGTGTTTCATGTGTATGTCATGGTTTTAGTTTTGATGGTGTATTCTTTAAATTCAAAGTGTATTTCATAGTTACATGTAGCATTTACTTCAGCCGAATTATATTTATAAACATCTGTAATACCTATTTTTATTTGTCCCTTTTTAAAAATGTATACTGGAGTTCCTGTCATGGCTCAGTGGAAATCAGTCAGACTAGTATCCATGAGGATATGGGTTCGATCCCTGGCCTCACTCAGTGGGTTAGGAATGTGGTGTTGCCGTGAGCTGTGGTGTAGGTTGTAGATGGAGTTCAGATCCTGTGTTGCTGTGGCTGTGGTGTAGGCCAGCAGCTACAGCTCTGGTTGGACTCCTAGCCTGGGAACTTTCATATGCCATGGGTAAAAACAGCAAAAACTAAATAAAAATAAATAAATTAATTAAAATGTATGCTATTTGTTGCTTTCAAATGTGTAAAACTAATGTTTATTTATGAACTGTCTACATAAAATCCCTATTTTTGTATATTTATTAGCGTAATTTTTAGTTTCTTGAGTATAACAATTTTTAATGTAAGTTTTATTAATAAAAAGTAAAAATATAGTGAACATAGCATTTCTACTAGAATGATCACTTAGAAGATAAGCATGTCTGATTACTATGCCCTTTCGTTTTAACTTCAGGCTGAAACTGAGTGTTCAGGCTCAGGAATCTAACACTAAGGACAAAATCACTGCATATTTGTCATTCAGTGTTTGATGATGACATGGGGATGTTCTCATTCTTCATCCCCGGATAACAGTTATTCTGAGTTCTCAAAGGTATCATTCTATTCAAATGTTACTGAAACTCTATAAAATAATTGCTCAGAGTTGCAATGAAATCATTAAATTTTTCTTAAATATAACTTCTATTGTGACTTATAAATTTAAAAGCAGAATCTAACGTTGCCTTAGGCTTGAAACAAAAGTAGAAAAAATTAAAATTTTCATGTCTCTCTTTTGTTTTGCTTAATATATGTTTTTAACCTCCAAATATTATTTCGGGTGTTCTTTAATAATAGGTCTCTTTTTGCTTAAAATCTGGAAAATATGTAAATATAGAATTTCCTTTTATATTTGTAGGAGAGTTCTGTTCATTTAGAAGCAAAAAAAAAAAACAACATTAAGTATAATACACTTGCCACTTTTACCATTGTGAACATTCCAAATCATAAATTAGTCATTTTCTCTTTTTGTAATTAAAAAAAAAATCAAATTGTTTTTGACATTTGGACAAGACCTTCTTTCGGTAGTAGCAAAAGTAGCCCTTTGACATATTTTTATTCACTTCAAAAGAATCCTTAAGGAGTGGTTTTATATTTAAAACCAAGAATTGTTTTTGGTTTACTTAGCGTTACCCTCTTGCCAGAATTCTTAAAAATACAAAAGGCCAGACAGTAGTAGTCCCTAGCATTTCTTTCTTTTTTTCTCTCTCTGTATAATAGACCTGAGTCAGAACAAGAGATAGGGGAGAGATGAATCCAAAAGTGGTCAATTCAGAGTGTATTTTCCTATTATACAACTGAATGGGTCATAATGAGTGTGAATTATGCATACACACATGGGTTCACAGAAGCTGATCTACCATTTTATTTATGTGTAATAAAATGCTATGAAATTAATATTATGCACCTGCTGTGTACAGCACATTAACTTTTTGCCATGTCTAATTTGCACCCTATCGTGATAGTTTTGTGAGTAAATTATATCCTCAGTGCTTTTAAATTACATATTTTTAAAAATTTTTTACAAAATTTTAAAATGCTTATTATGTAAACCAGAACACATTAATATGTTATATTCATATGAATATAAAACTAGAAATCAATTATTGAATTTTAGGAACATAATAAAATAACTCAAGTGAGTAAAAGACGAGTTATGTAACATTATAATTAATGCAACATTATAAATTATGTGCAAGTTGAAACACATCAAAGTCCAGCTTTAACTGATCTCTAGCTTTAAATTCAGTTTAATGTGGGCATGACTTGGACCCTTTCCCAAGTGATTTATTGTAATCAGTACCCTCAAGTCTCATTATATAAATAAATTTTTCTATAATATTTTATAGCATAAAGTAGTATGTACCAAGTTTTCTGTTGTTTTGAAGTTTTATTTTTGTACTCCAGCAGTGATATATCCTGAGGACCTCTTAGGGGCCCAAACATAACTTTTACAGGTGTGTGAAGAATCAGTTGACTTGATACCTGAACCATCTAAGTCTGTAAAGCTTTGTTTAAATATAGCTCCTGTGTAAACTGATCGTGCTTTATAAGCTAATCACCCATGAAGGTTGTATGTTTTCTTCTTTGATAGCTAATACTTTAAGCGATTAACATGTAATTCACATTTATAGTCATATAATAAATAAAATGCAGAATAAAATGCAGTAAAAGAGAATACTGCTTCCTAAACAACAAGGTCCAACAGTATAGCACAGGAACAATATTCAATATCTATAATAAGCCATAATGGAAAGGAATATTTAAAAAAAAGAATGTGTATATATATACACACACACACACACACACACACACGTATGTATTTCTGTGTGTGTGTATATATATATATATATATATATATATATATATATATAAAATCTGGATCATTTTGCAGTGCAGCAGAACACAACATTGTAAATTCACTATACTTCAGTTAGAATAAAAGAATGTTGCTCCCATTTTATGTGCTTTACAGAGAAAGCCTCATGCTGACTGAAGAAAAAAGAGAGATCTTAGTACCTAATAAGTTTGAAGTTTTCTTTCCTCTTTTCATTGATAATAATTGCTTATAACTTTTTTTTTTTTTTTTTTGTCTTTTTAGGGCCGCACCCATGGCATATGGAAATTCCCAGGCTAGGGGTCAAATCTGAGCTGTAGCTGCTGGCCACAGCAATCACTGCCAGATCCAAGCCACATCTGTGATCTACACCACAGCTCTACACGGCAACACTGGATCCTTAACCCAATGAGGAGGACCAGGGATTGAAACCATGTCCTCATGGATACTGGTCGGATTCCTTACCACTGAGCCACAATGGGAACTACCCACTTATAATTTTTTAAACAGTCTGCTATGAACTAAATTCTGTCCCTGCAAAATTAGAATGTTAAAGTCCTACCTCCATTGTGACTGTATCTGGAGATAGAGCATATAAGTAAAGGAGGTAACTAGGGTTTAATGAATAGATAGGGTGGGCTCCTAAAAGTCCTCCTACATATACAGAGGAAAGGCCATGTGAAGTTACTATGTTACTTGCAACTGTCTGCAAGACAAGAAGAGATACTTCACCAGGAATTGCCCGCGATGATGGTACACGATCACCAACTTGGAGCCTCCAGGCTGTGAGGAAATAAATTTCTATTTCTTCAGCCCCCCAGTATTGTGCTATAGCGGCCCAAGCTGACTTAAGGTGAAATCCATTTCACCTCACATCATTATAGCACAGGTCATGTTTTATTTGGGGTTTTTTTTTCTAACTAATACAGATGATTTCTGTTAATTTAGTCATTAATATCATCTTGAATTGTCTTTGAGAATCAGATGAGTATAGGCAGTTTCTAGTTTACAAAAAATTTACGTTATTTGCCCTTTAAAAATTCAAAGTACATTGATTTCTGAAATTGTTTCCAAAAGCAGTGGTGGATAGTTTCCAAGCTAGTCCCCTGAAATGTATTACACCCTAGTTTTAGATACTGGAAGCAGAAGAACATGCATTATTAGAGCCAACCAGAGGAAAAAGGGAGGTTTTGTTTTGTTTGTTTTTCCTTTTCTAGGCACAGAGCCAGTCCTATGCAATACTTTATTAGACAGTTTGTCTTCACTTTATCTCTTAATATAGCTTTTTACCCTTCAGCTTCCAAGTTCCCTGCCCCACCCCTAACATCCTCTAGACCTACTTTTCTGAGCTCTTTTTTTGGCAGTCTCAATCATTTGGTTGGAGAACCATCTGACTAAGTCAGTTTACTAGATAATGACAAATAATCAAGATCCCTCCCAGAGGTACCTGCATTGTTTAAAAAATTACTCCCCCAATGAATCTCTTAATTGGTGGATTTTTGGGTTATATTTAAAAAAAGTTAAGAGAAAAGAAAACATAAGTACTCTAGTCAGCTTCCTATAGTTTGTCTTGCTCTTTAACACTTTACCCTTCCTCTTCTGCTGACTTTCAAGATACTTGAAGGGCTCAAGGTTCCTAGTAAAAAAGGTTTATTATGCACCAACAATTTTTGCATTAAAAAGGCATCCAATGAATATAAATAAATTTACAGTTTGCTAAAAGGACTTCCAATCTTTTTGTTATATGCAATTATCTTTTCATATGGTTAAAGTCAAATCGCATGACACATTTTATTAACTCTATTACATTAGTCTACCTTCATCTTAAACACTGCTACTCCATTTTACTGAGCCTTATTAGCATCAGGGACTTTGGAGTGGAAGCTTAAAGATGGGTAAGTGTAATAGAAAATTCTGTAGGAAGTGATTTTATAACTGAGAAGTATTTCTATTTTAGAGAATAATTTAAAACTGTTTCTAAAAGCACCAGGGTTCCTCAGGGTTGTCTCAAGGTCAGGGCGTAGGAGTACATAGGAGGGAGAATCCTAGGGCCCCCTCACCTGCACTTGATTGGGTGGAACAGCTCCACTTAATGTGTAAGTTTTTCTTTGATTACAGGGATTCATTCCTAAAGGAATCTTAGTTTAAAGCCCCAATTGAAGAGGAAATTCATAGTTAAAAATATTAAAAACTGGTAATTTCCCACACAAGCATCAAAAAGACCTGAATTAAAGAATAAAATTAATAACCAATTTCTGCTCCCTGAGACATTTTTATACAAAGTTTTTGGAAATGTATTAGAAGACATCAATTAAAGAATTTCTAAAGAAAAATATTTATAAATATTTGGTCACCAATTAAAACATGACCCCTAAAACTTGGGAATACGTGCCTAAGACCATATTTTTCTAGTATCTGTATACAAAATTTGAAAAGTATCATTTTCTATTATCAGAGGACCAAATTTAGGGCTCTTATCTCCAGACATTTATCTCACAAGAAAAGTTAGGACTGTTTCTTCTGCATTACTAAAATATCAACTTTATTTTTATTTTATTTTATTTATTTTTTGTCATTTTGGGGCTGCACTCGCGTCATGTGGAGGTTCCCAGGCTAGGGGTCTAATCGGAGCTGTAGCCAGCAGCCTGCACCACAGCCACAGCAACGCGTGATCCGAGGCATGTCTGCAACCTACACCACAGCTCACGGCAACGCAGGATCCTCAACCCACAGAGCAAGGCCAGGGATCGAACCTGCAACCTCATGGTTCCTAGTTGGATTCGTTAACCACTGATCCACGACGGGAACTCCTAAAATATCAACTTTAGTAGCAGGAATTATCTCATACATGGCATTTTTAATTATGTGTGTATTTTATTAATAGATTTTATTTTTTGAGCAATTTTAGACTTAGAGAAAAATAAATGGAAAATGCAGAGTTCACATTTACCTTCTCACCCCCTCCTTCCAGTTTCCCTTATATTATTTTGCAGTATTGTGATACATTTATTAAAATTGTTGAACTAATGTTAATAATATTTATTATTAACTCAAGTCCATAATTTTTATTAGGGTTCACTCTTGGTGGTGTACTTTCTATGGATTTTGCCATTACTGTATCTTAATAGTTTCACTGCCCTAAAAATCCCCTGTGCTCTACTTACTCATCCCTCCCTCACCCCAAACCCTTGTTCTTTTTCCTATAGCCATACTTTTGCTTTTTCCTGAATGCAGTATAGTTGGAATCTTCTTGCACGTAGCAGTATGATTTGTTTCCTCTATATCTTTTTGTAACTTGAAAGCTTATTTCTTTTTATCATTGAATAACATCCTATTGTCTGTATGTACCACAGCTTATCGGTCACATTCGTCTACCCTCATCTTGATTGCTTACAAGTTTAATGAATAAAACTGCTATAAACATTTATGTGCAAGTTTTATTTATGGACTTAAGGTTTCATCTCTTTGTGGTAAATACTTAGAGTACGATTGCTAAATCATACAGTAAGAATTTGTTTAGTTTTACAAGGAGCTAACAAACTGTCTTCCAGTGTGGCTGTGCCATTTCACATTCCCAACAATGAATGAAAGTTCTTGTTGCTCCATATCTTTCTCAGCGTTCGATGTTGTCAGTGTCTTAGATTTTAGCCATTCAAATGTATGTGTAGTGCTATCTCATTATTAATTTGCAGTTCCCTAATGAGGTATGATGTTTAGCATCTTTTCATTTGCTTATTTACCATCTATATATCTTCTCTGGTGAGCTATATATTCAGATCTTTTGCTCCTTTTTAATTGGGCTGTTTTCTTATTTTGGATTTTAAAAGTTTTTTAAAAATATTTTGGATACCACTGCTGTATGTTGTCTGAAAGCCTTTTTCTTACTTTGTAGCTTATCTTTTCACTCTCTAAGCAGCATCTTCCATAGAGCAGAAATGTTTAATTGTAATGAATTACCTATTTTTTTCAAAATATATTTAATAAGGTATTAAATGTATTCTTTCTGTAAATATCTATTTGGAATCAATTTCTGCTTTGTAAATGTTTATAGATAAAAACCACCGTATTTATTCAATAGTTTATTTTTGTCCTCATTTTATAATTGTGATGATTTATAACTTTTAATAGCAAGGAAGAATTATTCCCTCATAGAACTGTTAGCCATGAAGAAAACCGTTGTCTTTTGAACATTATGCTACTGTATTTGGATCAGATATTTCTGCCTGCATGAGTAGAAAAACATTCTTTTCAGAAACTGGGACTCAGAACTCAACAGGAGTGGTTTTAGCTTGGAACATACAGTTTTTTACATGTAGATCACATACTACACAATGGCAGTACTATATGGCCATGTTTAAAACACAGGATAATTGTGCTAGGAGGTGATAGATGAGGGGAGGGAACTTTTAAACGAAGAAGTACATTATATAGAAAGAAGTTTTTACATTCTTAAAGTTTTTTCTGATTCAAGAACCTTGTCACATCACACTTTGGCACTGAGGCAATGGAGTTTATATATCCAGCCATCTCTTTTTAATGACAATTAAAAATATATCCTAACAAAATATAAATAATACAGAACAATCTACAATAATTTTTCTTTTTATATTGACTTAGTTTTACCTGTATTTTGTGGGTTTTTCTGTTGCCACAGTGCATGTATGTGTGTGTGTTCACCTAAACACTGAGCTCATACACAGATCATAGAAATTAGAACTTCAAACAGCTAAAACCTAAATATTTTTCTTTATTTTTTTAATATCTTCAACTTTATTTTTTTATTCTTTTTTTAAATGATTTTTTTTCCATTATAGCTGATTTACAGTGTTCTATCAATTTTATGCTGTACAGCAAGGTTACCCAGTCACACATACATATATCATTCTTTTTCTCACGTAATCCTCCATCATAAGTGACTAGAGATCCCAGTCCTATACAGGAGAATCCCATTGCTTATTCATTCCAAAGGCAATAGCTTGCATATGTTGATCCCAGATTCCCAGTCCATCCCACTCCCTCCCCTTCCCCTTTGGAAACTACAAGTCTGTTCTCTATACCATGAGTTTCTTTTCTGTGGAAAGATTCATTTGTGCCGTATATTAGGTTCCAGATATAAGTGATATCATATGGTATTTGTCTTTCTCTTTATGGTTTATTTCACTTAGTATAAGGGTCTCTAGCTCCATCCGTGTTGCTGCAAATGGCATTATTTTGTTCTTTTTTATGGCTAAGTAGTATTGCCTTGTGTATATGTACCACATCTTCTTAATCCATTCATCTGTCAGTGGACATTTATGTTGTTTCCATGTCTTGGCTATGGTGAATAGTGTTGCAGTGAACACACAGGTGCCTATATGTTTTCAAGGTAAGTTTTTCTGGATATATGCCCAAGCTTGGGATTGCTGAGTCATATGGTAGTTCTATATTTAGTTTTCTGAGGTACCTCCATGCTGTTTTCCACAGTGGTTGTACCAATTTACATTCCCACCAACAGTATAAGAGGGTTCCCTTCCCTCCACAGCCTCTCCAGGATTTGTTATTTGTGGATTTATTAGTGATGGCCATTCTGACTGGTGTGAGGTGGTACCTCACAGTAGTTTTGATTTGCATTTCTCTAATAATCAGTGAGGTTGAGCATTTTTTTCATGTGCTTGTTGGCCATCTGTATATCTTCTTTGGAGAAATGTCTATTCAAGTCTTTTGCCCATTTTTCCATTGGGTTCTTGGCTTTTTTGCTGTTGAGTTGTATAAGTTGTTTGTATGTATTAGAGATTAAGCCCCTGTCAGTTGCATCATTTGAAACTATTTTCTCTTATTCTGTAAGTGTGTGTGTGTGTGTGTGTGTGTATGTGTGTGTGTGTGTGTGTGTAATTTCCCTTGCTGTGCAGAAGCTTATTGGTTTGATTAGGTCCCATTGGTTTATTTTTGCTTTTATTTCTGTTGCCTTGGGAGACTGACCTGAGAAAACATTTATAAGGTTGATGTCAGAGAATGTTTTGCCTATGTTCTCTTCTATAGTATTTGATGGTGTCTTGTCTTAAGTTTAAGTCTTTAAGCCATTTTGAATTTATTTTTGTTCATGGTGTGCGGGTGTGTTCCAGTTTCATTGATTTCATTGATTTACATATGGCTGTCCATTTTTCCCAGCACCACTTACTGAAGAGACAGTCTTTTTCCCATTTTATATTTTTGCCTCTGTCAAAGATAAATTGACCATAGGTGTCTGGGTCATTTCTGGGTTCTCTATTCTGCTCCATTGATCTGTATGTCTGTTTTGGTACCAGTACCACACTGTCTTGATTACCGTGGCTTTGTAAAGCCTGAAGTCTGGGAGAGTTATGCTTCCTGCTTGGTTTTTGTTCCTCAGGATTGCTTTGGCAATTCTGGGTCTTTTGTGGTTCCATATAAATTTTTGGATGTTTTTTTCTAGTTCTGTGAAAAATGTCATGGGTAATTTATAAGGATTGCATTGAATCTGTAGTGTACAGCATGATGATTAGATATATACACTATGAAAGGATTCCCTCCACCAAGTTAATTAACACATTTATCACCTCCAGTACTTTGCGCATGTGTGTGTATGAGAGAAAGTTAGAGAAAATTTAGCTTCTACTCTTACCAAATTTCAGTTACATGGTACAGTATTATCAGCTTTAGTCATCATGTTATACATGAGATTTTTGGACCTTTTGTATTCATCTCATTACTTAAAGTTTGTACCCTGTTAGCAATGTCCTCCTGTTTTCCCAAACCCTTACACACTGGCAGCCACTTTTCTACTTTCTGTTTCTATGATTTTGACTTAACTTTTATTATTATATATTTTTAGATTCTACACACAAGTGACACCATGAAATATTTGTCTTCCTCTGCCTGTCTTATTTCACTTGGAATAGTACCTTCCATATTTATTTATGTTATAAATGGCAGAATGTCCTTTTTTAAAACTGAATTGTCATTCTTCGCAACGTAAGGAATCAGGTTCTGTTACCTATGGTAAAAAAAAAAAAAAAACTTAACAGATGCCAAATAGAAGATATAATAGAACAGAATGTAACTTATGATCTAGGTTCATCTTTTGCATTTTTTTAAACGAGTAATTTGGAGGCTTTTTTTTGAGAACAGGTAAGCTTAAGCAAAACGAAGAAATAACGTTGGTCTTTTAATTTGGGAGACTGGCTTGTTTGACTTTGCTTAAGATTGGTCAGTTTCTTATTTCTCTGAAGAAATCCAGGAACTTCATTTGCTGGCCTAATTTACAGAAGTCTTCATTTACATTAGCATGTTGAAGGTTGAATATTCACCTGATGTCAGCTTCATTCCTGTGTATTACCTTGTCTTTAAAGATTATGCTTTGCTTTTCCTGCTGCCTATCAACTGCAGAGCTGCTGTTGTCTCCTTTGCTTTAAAGGACACATCCTCCCCACCCTTAAGTGGGATAAATTATCTCATCAGACAAGGAAAACATGTATATTTCAGAACATTTTGTTGTATAGCTGCAGCTTCCTAGAACTATTTGAGTCTTTTGTAGCCACTCAGTTTAGGTAAAACATCTTCTGGAAAGCCATTTTCTAACCACCTCTAGCCCAGATTAGATGCCTTTACTATGTATCCCATAACATCTTGCACATTCCCTTTTTTATCTAGATTTTTTTTTAAGCTTTGTTGAGATAGAAAAAAGTAGCTGTTGCTGGTTTTGAGCATCTTGACTCATGAATTAGGACCACACAGGCCAGGTAATTTTGTTAACTTTAAGCTAAAATGGATTCTTCAACTTAACACTTGGTGAAGATGGGAAAAGTTATTGAAAATATTTTAAGACATAGTGTAATAAAGCTCAGGCAGATTTAATTTTCATGTCTTTCTTGTAATAGTTTCTTATTTCTCTACTATGAACACGGTAAATATTTTGGTTTACTTTGGAATCTCAACAACATGTCTTGGTGCTGTTACCTCATATTCTCTGTGTCCACAAGTCCTCTTTTCATTTCAGGGCTGTTATTGTAAAGTATTAGAATGTGTGCTTC
>PVHT020000256.1:8190403-8268750 GCA_004024745.2 Catagonus wagneri
AGAATGTGTGCTTCCTCGGCATAGCCTTTGAGAACAAAGCCCTTAAAAGTTAATTTCCAAAACGGCTTTAATTCTCTAGCCTGCTCACCAAAATGCTTATTATGCCTGTGTGGTGCTACAGCTCTGTCTGTGACTGAAACCCTATGTCTGGGGCCACTTGGCAGCCACAGCCTCCCTTCAGGCCATCATTCATCTGAATACTGCGACAAAAGGAAAGGTGTTACCATACCTTTAAGCAAAGAATTCCTTCTATGTACTCAAAACTGAAGTCAAATAACACTACTTTACAGATATGTGCAGATCATGTAACTTGCAGTGTGATAGTATCAAATATGTCCCCAAAATCAGTTTATCCAGCTATTATCCAGAACTTCATGACTTCTGTTACATGGGCCGCAGGAACTTGCTCAACTTGCTGTGTCCTGCTTATCTCTAACACTGAATCATAAGCTTCCCCAAAACAGGATCTCTGTCATATCTTTGTATCCCCAGAACTTAAGCACTTAAAAGATGCGTCGTAATTTTTTAAATAAAATATTAAATGACTGAATGAAAAATAAACTGCTGTGAATTTCAGACTGACCCTTTCTCATCTCACTTTCTTCAGAAAACATCACACACACAGCAATTACACACACGTGCAAACACACGTTTAAAAAAGGGGGGGGGGACGAACCAGCAACTCATTGTATGCTGTCTGGTGATTTTATATACTTTATGATATATTAACATATTAACCTATCTTAACAGAATAGTAGAAAAAGATTAGTGGGAAAGTATTGCATCATGCAGAACCATATTGGAAAAGCTGTTAAGAGCAACTAAAATATAAGCACTTTGTATCTTTTAGCCACTGTTCTTTGTTAAAGTTTTATAAGCATTATCTCATTTGTGTCCTTCAGCAACCCTTTCAGATAGGTACTACCTTATACCCTTGATTCTAAGATGTCATCAATTTAAGAGACATCATCAAATTAATAATAGTTGTACAATGACTCTGTGTGTTGGAGGCATAAAGCCTTCCACTTTAATGTTCATGTCTGTTTTATGACAGATAGTAATTTTAAATGTTAAACATTTAGAAAAGCATATCTTAGTAATATCTTTAAGAACTTTAGAAATTAAGGTCCAGGCCTCAAGATCCAGCATGTTGGTATGGTTTTTTACATGCAGTTGGCTCAGCATGTTGAGGCTAAGTTCTGAGACATTGATTTGCTGAACCTGTGGGGTAACCTGTAGAAACTGAACATCATTAAATAAATTTATGAAACTTCTCATTAAACGTGGTAACCTAAACGCACTCATTTATATCTGCTCCCTCCTGAATCTCACTAAAACAGAGGTAAATAATAAGAATTGCATAAACCAGTTAACGACAAAGAAAATGAAAAAGATGACATCTGATGAAAAGTATAAATAAAAATTTTGAAACTGGACAATAAATGAGCAGGTTAAGGGTATGATGTAACTCTGTAGGCAAGAGAAATGAATAAGAAACAGTTGATTGGAATTCTCTGGTGGCTCAGTGGGTTAAGGATCTGGCATTATCAATGTTATGGTGTGGGTTTGATTCCTGGCCCCAGAAGTGCTGCATGCTTTGAGTGTGGCCAAAAAGAAAAAAAAGAAGGAGGAGAAGCTAATTTCCACAACAGAACTCAAGACTCAGTAAAGGAATTAGAATACAAGGCACCTCGGAAGAAAAAGGGGAAGGGCTGAGAGCAGAATCTGCTTTAGGTCTTTACATATAAGTGGTAGACTCCTAGACTGTTTCCCAGGTTCCTCACAGACAGATGATCCCCAGCAGAAAACTGGAGCTTTATTTTCGGAGAAGTTGAAATTAAGATATTCTGGACATGAAGATACTATTCCATCTGAAGATGAGGGAGGGATGACATGTCAAACCAAAAGCAGTATATTAAACGAAAATCTTTATACTTCATGCTGAGACTCCAGGCCCTTTTCCTTGCTCTGTTCTTGTCAAGCTGGCAGAGTACTGGAAGATTGCTCTCTGGACAAACTGACTATTATTCTGATCGAACAATTCTCCAGATACTTACATTTGGGGAAATTACAGTGGTGAAGATGACCAGCTGACAAGCCTCACCCATGCACACTGAGTTTCCAGTGGGCATTTTAGTCTCACATTCCTAAATATGAATGGAAAACTATGGATCACCAGTATTGGAAGAAAGCCCCCAAAATGGAAAAATACTCCAAAAGAAACACAGGGAAAATAGAAACAATGAGAGAGCAGATAAAGAAAAAAAGAGAGAAAGATTAGAAAAAGATAGTATACCAGGAAACAAGCAGCAGAGGTTCTAAAGAAGAATATTTAATCGTTCCTTAATTGAAAATTTAAAATGTTCTTGTAGAAATTGTTTTAATGCAATAGAAGCCTTGAAAGTGAAAGTTGAGTAAGTCTCCCAGAAAATAAAACAAAAAGACAAGGAGATGAGAAATGGAGACCTATGACTAATAGGAGTCTCAGAAAGAGCAAATAAATCAAATGAAAGAAGACAATCAAAATTTCTGTCCACGAATGGAAGAACATAAGTCTCTAGACTGAAAGGCTCTACTAAGTGTCCAGTCCCAACCCATCACATACAAAGGACTAAGAATTTGGATTGCCTCAAGATTGTCTTCCAGTAGTAGAAGCAGTAAGACAGGAGAACAACTGTGGTTTTAAATTTCTGAGAGGAAATGATTTCCAACCTGGAGTTCTTTATCGAGCCAAACTATACAATCAAGTGTAAAGATGAAATAAATACATTTCAGACATACAACAAAATATATCCCACACACCTTTTTTTAAGAAGCTACCAATGAATGTGTTCCACCAAAACAAGGAAAGATATGGGATCTAGGAAACAAACAATTCAACACAGGAGAGTGGTGAAGGGAATTTCCAGGGTAATGTTAAATAGAAGTTTCAGAAAAAAATATCGTTAAGCTTCTCTATATAAGTTCGCAAGGAAAAGTTATTCTTTTCAGGTTGTCACTATTTGTCTAACTTTGCTTTTCAATTGAGAATCATTAAAAGGACTACTAGGTGAAGACTGTATCAGTTACACTTGGAAATTATAAAAGCAGAATGTTGTCTCAAAAAAGTATGTTCTTTCCACCTCTTCATTCCAGTCCAGAACTATGTTTTTCCATGAAAACTTTATCTTACAATTCAGTTTTAATCTTTTTCTATTATTGTTGAAACTAAAGGAGAGTAGTTTCTGTAAGATTTTAAAAGCCAATCCTTTTTCCCTCCCTCAAATAAATACTTATATAGGAAGACCATTATATGAAAAAGATAAAAATGAATCTGCTTTGGTTGAGGCCTGTCCCACCCGCGTACTTCCCCTTCCTCCTCCAGCTGTGACCTCTGAGGCACCTTGGAGACTCTGCAGAGCAGTTTCAAAACTATTTCACTAACTAAAAAAGCTACTGAACACATGGCTTATTTCATTTCTATTTCTCATAACTATAACCTGAGTACTCTTTATTTTTAAGAATTCAAGAAGCAGAACATTATTGTGAGGTTATGTACCTGCATATGTGTGAAAATCACACTAAAATTCCATCTTGACAAGTTTGCACCGATGTAACAGTCTTGTTTTTAATGAAATGTCTTTGCTTTAGTTTCAGATAAAAGTTGGAACTTCCAAATTTACATTCCTAGGATTTTAAAATTTGAAATTAGTAACTCATTTCTTTTCCTTTGTAACCATGAGCTGAGGCAAACATTGAGCATCCAAATAACACTATATTTGGGGGGGGGGTAGGGAGCCTGCATTTCAAGTACTCCTTGTACTACAGATTTTATCCTTCTTAGTACTGTCCTTTCTTCTTCTCATGTCACCTCTGTAAAAGAAACTGTTGACAGATTTATAGTTTTAAATAGTTTTCCAGATACAATCTTCTCTGGTAAATAAAACTGAAAGATGAAGTTAATAAAAGCGGATAACTTAATGCTATGAGAATCTGGGTTTTTATATAGTGTGGTCATTATGGGATGTCTTTCACATCAGAGTGTAACGTGCCTACTTACACTGAAAATGTGAAATGCAAAGTAGTAGAGCCTGGCAATAACTTTTCAGTTTGAAAAATAATTTATCACTGGTGAATATTAAGAATGTCAACTTTAGGGAGTTCCCATTGTGGTGCAATGGAAACAGATCCGACTATATCCATGAGGATGCAGGTTTGATCCCACCTGGCTCAGTGGGTCAGGGATCTGGCATTGCCGTGAGCTGTGGTGTTGGTCGCAGACGCAGCTCAGATCCCACATTACTGTGGCTGTGGTGTAGGCCAGCAGCTACAGCTCTGATTCGACCCCTAGCCTGGAAACTTCCATATTCCGCAGGTGCAGCCCTAAAAAAAAGCAAAATAATTTTTAAAAAGTGAACTTTATTGTTTCTGTTACCTGTATGCCTTCTAGGGAAAGAGTAGTCCCTAACCAAGCATTTTGTGAACTGGGTAATGTTTAATATTTATTTGTAAAGCTGAGAAATATAATGAAGAAATAGCTGTAAATCTTGCATGCTTTGTGTATCAAGGAATTTAGGTTCATGTTGCTTCCCATTAATCTATTCTTTTTAGTTTCTTCAACTAAATAATGCAGAAAACATAGCTTATGAAATTAAAAGAGGAAAATAATATTTTAAAAACTCCACCTTGTACATCTCTACCTATAGTTTTGGGAATTAACTTTGAGTAAGTGTGTATCTTGGCAAATTATTTTATACTGAAACTTGATCAAAGTTCAGTAGAAGACCACTGTGAATCACAGCTGGATATTATTATGCTCAACCTAAAAAGCAGATGCACAGATTGCTATTTCAACTCAGAGGATGTTTTTATCTTGAAGACCATGAAAAGTAAGTTACATGAGAAAATCAATAGGATAGCCCAGCATTTTTAACCCTTCGTCATTCTCCAAGGAGAGTTTTTGTGACACCTGTGAAGAAGGAGTACAGTAGAGTTATGTCTACGTAGATAATAAGCTGTTGGAGTTCCCATCGTGGCTCAGCAGAAACAGATCTGACTAGGAAATATGAGGTTGCAGGTTTGATCCCTGGCCTCTCTCAGTGGGTTAAGGATCTGGCATTGCTGTGAGCTGTGGTGTAGGTTGCAGACGCAGCTCAGATCCCACATTGCTGTGCCTGTGGTATAGGCCAGTGGCTACAGCTCCAATTAGACCCCTAGCCTGGGAACCTCCATATGCCCTGAATGCAGCCCTAGAAAAGGCAAAAAAGACACACACACACATACACACACACACAAAACTTTGTCCTCTTTGCCTGTAATATCTACTACTACTCCTTTCCATCTCCTGAGAATGGGTCTCAGCGTGAGCCTCAAACAATACTTGTCTTAATTTCACTTCTGCAAGGTTTAGGATTTAACTAAATACCTCTGGTTATGGTGTGAAGGGTAGATTTAAGATAGACTTGACTAGAAGCCCAGGTAATAGCCCACTTGAAGGAATGTTAGGGCCTAAACTTGTATTGGTTAAGGATGGTAAAGTGAGGAGTGATTCATAAAACACTTAGGAAGCAAGACTTAAAGTTTAATTAGCTAGGAAGATAATAAAAACAAAAAAGGAAAGGTGATTCTCAGGTAGCTACCTTGGTTGTTGATAGTGCCACCAAGTAAGAGAAAAAAATATATAGGTCAGTTGGTGTGTAAAAGTAATAAATCAAGTTTGGGACATGTTCAGTATCAAGGACTTTTGAACCAACTGAGAAGAGATGTCAGTAGGTGGTAGTTGAGTATACAAATTAGGAGATGAACCAAGAGAATAAAGGAAATTACACTGTAGAATATATAAAATGAGAAGGGTAATGGTCCAAGAAGGAGACTTAAGAATACCAAAATCTAAAATGTGGACACAGGAAACAGAAATTATTGGGGAGGGATGGGTTCCAAAAGCCAGTGAGATTAAGAATGTTACCAAATGCAGCTGAGAGATTCAGGTCTGTTGGCTTAGCGATATTGATTCGTTAGTGACTTCATTGAGAACAGTTTCAGTGGTAGAATAAAAGCAAAAACTAGATTGTACAGAACTGAAGTTAAAACAGAAAGTGCAATTATTGTAGATATCTCTTTCAAGAAATTTGAGTGAAAAGGGAAGGGAGAGATTAGATTGGTATCTAGAGAAATATTGGTGGGAGTGGGAGCTAGGATGGGAGAGAAGAGCATGTTTCTAAGCTGAGAAGGAAGAGTCAGTAGACAGGGGGAATGAAAATACCCAAGAGAGAAAAATGAGGAAGGGGATAGCTAATGAAGGGGGGTCACAGAGGGTTGGGGTCATGGGCCCAAAGAAAGATTTGGCCTTCAGCTAAAGGAAGGGAACATACTGACTTTGAGATGTCTGTGGAACACCTTTATAGTTACTATCCAGACTGGTTTTCATTTTGTTTGAAAATGTGACCCAAAATTTAAAATTCTAATTAATATAGGTCTATTGCATGAAAAGGAGAAGTTCTGTATGTATGGATGGTCATGTACTTATGGAAGATTTTCTACTATAAATATAATTTTCTAGATAAGAAAGATTGAATATACTGAGATAACAAGTAATTCCTTAGTCTTCTGGCTTTATATAATTACTCTTTAGGTCAGGACCTATCCCTGTTACTGGTCTTGTCTATGTAACATTTTTGCTCATTAAGCTAGAAACTCAAGCTTTGTCTTTCTGATCTGCTCGATTTTCTAGTCTCATATTCACTATCATAAAGAATTAGCCTGTGTAGTATGCTAGTTGTAACTCTGTCATTTTAAAGAGTTTTCTGAATTATTTTAAAATTTGCCATTCTGCAAAGATCTGAGAACCATTTACATTTTCCAGAAATAATACCTTTTGTAATACAGTGTCAAAGCTCTGGTACCTTCTAATGAACTGACGGATCGGAGAAGACTGTCGGTGCCTGGCCCAACAGTTTGCACTTAATAAATGTTTGATGAATGAAAGACTGAATGCAGGCACTGTTATTTTTGTGTAAGTTTACCACGCTGAACACTTTTCCATCTTCTCTGGAAATAAATAGTATATGTTCTTTTTGGGATATCTGAAACCATTGTATCTTAACTATAGTAACAAGTGCTTTTGTGAGTCCCAGGCACTCACCAAGGCAGTCATTGGAGATAAAGAGACTTCACTCACTTCATTTTACCTTGGTTTTGAGTTTTGATATTTGATGGTAACAAGTTTGGATCAGTGCTGGGTTGGGCAAGGTTCAGATTAATTATATAAAAGAGTACATAATTTTTTAAATCCTATCCCTTCTCCCATTTATCTAATTCAAGTGCTTTAGGCACTGATTTAATCTGGAAATGATAATTGGACTTCTTGCTAGAATAGTCCATGTGTTTTGAGAGGCTGTCTGGTAATGAGGATGTTCTTAAATGAAAACTTGAGGTAAGAATCTAGAATGAAAAACTCTAGTTGAGGAGTTCCCGTCATGGCTCATAGGTTAACGAACCCGACTGGTAACCGTGAGGTTGCGGATTCAATCCCTTGACTCACTCAGTGGGTTAAGGACCCAGCATTGCCATGAGCTGTGATGTAGGCCACAAATGTGGCTCGGATCCCTCATGGCTGTGTCTGTGGTGTAGACCGGCAGCTGTAGCTCCGATTCAACTGCTAGCCTGGGAATGCAGCCCTTAAAAAAAAAAAAAAAAAAAAAAAACTTTAAAGAACAAAACAGTTGACCTCACCAAAGTACTGGCAGCTCTGTGATCTGAAACATTTGGTCAAGCCACGTTTACCAAGGGTCATAATTTCCAGTAAGAAGAATCTCAAAGTAAGTTGCTGGATAGGTCAAAATTCAAACACAACTCATAGGCTGCGTGACTGAGCATGTTTGCTTTTATTTATTGAGTTTTGCAGATATATTAGCTTTCATATCCAAGTATACTGGAAATAGTTTGTGTTTTAATTGAATTATGTTCACCTTAATTTTCTCTGTAATACTTTTTCCTCAGATAGACCCTTGGATGGTTATCTTTT
The DNA here is from genome assembly GCA_004024745.2 of Catagonus wagneri. Lineage (NCBI taxonomy): Eukaryota > Metazoa > Chordata > Mammalia > Artiodactyla > Tayassuidae > Catagonus > Catagonus wagneri. Next base: position 8,198,406 of record PVHT020000256.1, read on the forward strand.
TTTTTTAACCCCCTCCAGTTTCTGCCACTCTCGCCTCGTGTGTTCATGTGTGTAAATGTAAATAACCACAAACAGCCACACTCTGTAAAATATCCCATTTCTACCCTTGAATCTGCTCATTTACTTTTCTGGTAAATGACTTTGGGTCTTAAAGAAACCAAGTGACAAAACCCTTAGCAGTAGTACAAATGAATTTGCAGGCAGTGTTTGCATAAAGTTCTGGTAGCCTTTTCTGTCCGTGTTTATTTTTTTAAATTGCAGTACCTACAACTGGGTTTTTTTGGTTGTTGTTCATTTATTTATTTTTATTTTGGTCATTCTGGAGCCAGGGAAAAGACTTGAAGAAAAAAGAAAGTCCTATGGCAATCCGGCTTATATTCTTAGCTAACTGACTTAATTGGCGTAACATAATTTTTGTTTATGAAACTATGAAAATAAAGCATATGAAAAATCCATAGTTACAATACTGATATTTTTTCTTATGTACATTGCAGAAATGAGTTATATTTCCACATTAGGCTGAGTTATATGCTAGAATTTTAAAAGGAAATTTTAATCTATGTTATATAAATATCACCCTGCATTTTTTTGGACACTGAAAGAGACCCCAGAATTTAACATGATAAATAATTGTGAAATGTATTAGTTTTTCCCTTTCTGTGAGTTCACATTATCTCTGGCTATAAAAATAGTTTCTTTTGTCCAAGTTGTTTTACATTTAGATGTGTTTTTTTGATGCGTTTGTGGGAGAAGGTGAGCGTGACCTTTTACTCCTCTGCCATTTGCCGCCTCCCCCCAAAAATAGTTTCTTTTAAAGCTTTAACTAGAAGCAATGTATATAAAAAACATGTACAAATTGAAAGTGTAGCAGAGAGATGAAGAACTCAGTCTGTGGAATTAGGCAACACTGGATTTGAATCCCATCTCTGATATTTACTAGCTCTGTGACCCTAGTAGTTTTCTACTAAGGTAGTTTTCTCGTGTGTGTAGTAGTTCTAATAATAGTACTTACTTCCTAGAGTCACTGTGAAGATTAAATTATTACCTAACTAGTTTGTCTCTGATATTAGGAAGCAAATCACTGGCAATATTTTTAAAAGCTGTGTAAGTCATCTTTTTTTGTAGTACTAGATGCAGGCAAAAAAAAAAAAATGTAAATGTGACTTTTGGGGTATTAAACCTGGATTAAACATTCTAATCCAAAGACTAACAGACGTTTAGACCTGCAGGCTCAAGTGAGGAGACCAGTACCTTTAGGTAATGAGAATGGGCTTAGATAAATGCACAAGGAAACAAACAATGCCATAGGCCAGTCACTAGCCCTCTGGGCTTCAGTTTTTTCATAGCTGTTTTGAGAATTGTATGTGTTGCTAATTAAGACCCTATCTAGTTTTGAAATGTTTTGACTTTAAAGCAGAAGAAAGAAATTAAAATAAAAGAATGATTATAAAAAGTGTGGAAGCAACCAAGATGTCCTTTGGTAAGTGAGTAAATAAACTGGTACATCCAGATGGAATATTATTCAGCACTAGAGAAATGAACTGTCAAGCCATAAGAAGACATGGAGGAGGAGTTCCCTGGTGGCCTAGCAGTTAAGGATCCAGTGTTGTCACTGCTGTGGCACAGATTCAATCCCTGGCCTGGGAACTTCTGTAGCTGCGGGTTCAGTCAAAAAAAAAGACATGGCAGAACCTTAAATGCATATCACTAAGAAGCCAATCTAAAAAGGCTGTATATTACATAATTCCAACTATATACGTTCTGGAAAAGGCAAAAGTATGGAGACGGTAAAAAGATCTGTGGTTTCCAGGGATTGTAGGGGGAAAGGAATGAACAGGCAGAACCCAGAATATAAAACACCAAGAGTGAGCATAAACTCTGGACTTTGGGTGATAATGGTGTGTCAGGGCAGATTCATCATTTATAACAAATTTACCACTTGCTGGGGGATGTCAATAGTGGGGGAGGCTATGTGTATGTAGGAATGGAGAGTGGCTCTATTTTCCATGGGTTTTACTGTGAACCTAAATAAGAAAGTGTACTAAAAATAGTAATAACAATACAGGATAAGAGGAAATGAAGAAACAGAGAAGAAATTAAACTGCTACTCACTGAGCCTGCCCTCATTGCCACTGCCTGTTTTACACACTTAGCCTTTCCACTCTCTGTGACTCTACCTCTCCTCCAGCCTCAGTCGTTCGCATGTGAATGGTTAAGGCACCGTATTTCTCCACAATGAATTCCTAGAAGAAGTGCTATATAAGCAGACCACCACAAAACAAATCAGTGAAAGAACTGTATTTCCTTATACAGACAATATTATAATAGAGGATTGCATTCCTGACCAGAAATTGCTATCAAATCAAAAAGTATGTTCCAAATGCTCTAAAACGAGCATGAGTATACGCCACACATTGGTTGGGATCCTGTATACCATGAATGATTGGTCCATAAAAATACAACTCTAGAAATAATCATGTTTTACAACTATTTGGGGGTAGTATGTTCCTTTTAAACCTTCCTTGGATCATTGCTACCCATAGGATACAACCTGTCTAGACCAGCTAGGTGATACACCTACGGCTGTGACCAGATAAGCTGGGTTGGCGTGGCTGAGGAGCAGTTCCCTAAAGGGTTGGTGTGGCTGAGGAACAGTTCCCTAAAGAAACAGGTCTCATTTGTTCAGATTACTAAGGAAAGTACTGGGGATATCCAAAATGAACAGACAAAAATAAGGAGAGAAAAACAGAAGAATGCTGTTTCCTATCAAGGTAATGAGACACCCTCCAGGATGTTTTATAAGATCTTCTCTTGTAATACAGAAAGGGAAAGTCACTGTTCTATAACAGAACATTTAATGTATAAAAGTTATTTTGCTTCACTAAAACTGTGAACATAGATGCCTTGTACTTGTATATTTCCTTTGTTTCTAGAAGTCTAGGTCAAATGCTCCATAAAGTTTTTATCACCATGTGATCTGTAAAGCATATGTTCTGCCAAAAAATCCTTCTAGTCACCAGCTCTCTGGTTACCGTAGAGGCAATGATGGAAATTTATGTGTAATTCTGAGCTAGCATTATGCTAAAAAGGATGCTTATAAAATATTAACTTCTGATAAAGGGGATAATATTTTAAGACATTCATTTTGTTTCTTTTTTTTTTTTTTTTGTCTTTTTGCCTTTTCTAGGGCCTCACCCGCGGCATGTGGAGGTTCCCAGGCTTGGGGTCTAATCGGAGCTACAGCTACCAGCCTATGCCACAGCAACAGCAACGCAGGATCCGAGCCACGTCTGCAACCTACACCACAGCTCACAGCAACGCCGGATCCTTAACCCACTGAGCGAGGCCAGGGATCGAACCTGCAATCTCATGGTTCTTAGCCAGATTCGTTAACCACCGAGCCACAACGGGAACTCTTAAGACATTCTTGATTCATGAGTAATGCTGTATATTAATGGTTACATGGCATTTGGCTTCAAAATTTCTTCCCACATAAACTTTGATTTCATGCTTATGTAAGTTTCCTGCTAGGAAAAAGTAGAGATGCTTGTTTTTTTCATAGGGTTAGATAGAATCTGCTGTATCTTTCAAATAAATGCTTTCAACCATTACTACCATTTTTTTTGTTCAGCTACTGACAAAAGGAACAGTTTTTATTACCCAGAACCCCAAATTTGAGTCAAACCCAGATTTATAGAAATGTTTATCTAAATCAGGGGGTCTGCAAACTACAGTCTGCATGTCAGATAAGTTCCACAGTCTGTTTTTATAAGGCCCATAAGCTAAGAATAGTTTTATGTTTTTAAGTGATTGAAGAAAAATCAAAAGAAGAGGGAAAATACATGAAGTTCTAAGTTCAGTGTCCGTGTGTCCTGGCACAGCCACAACTCATTCATGTACATACTGTGTCTGGCTACTTATACACAACAGGAAAGATTCAAGTTGTTACAGGAGGTGTCCTTCACAAAGCCTACAGTATTTGCCCTCTGGCCTTTTACAGGATAAAATAATTGATCTAAATAATTTCTTCACCGTCTGCCACTCTACCCACGTGTAGTCATTCATTTTCTCTGTCTCTCCCTTTCTTCCCCTCTCCCTCACTCCTTTCCTCCCTTCCCCGCCCTCCTTCTCTTCCTCGTCATGCAAATATATCATTTTGAATCTGGCAGTTGCAATTACAAAGAAATCAAATTGTGAGCCTACAGTAAATGCTAAATGGAAACAGGTTTTAATTTCCCTTCAGCTTGTCAGCTCTGTCCTCCCTGTCTACTTTCCCTTTCCTCTACTGCCTTCATATAGAATTTCTAAGGCCATGCCATTTTCCATACATATTTTGTTTTTAAGGTGGGGGTTATATCTTGATACATTTTTTAACTTCCATGGAAAGTTCCCTGTTAGTATGTGGTCCCATTTTTAACCTATTTGTAGACACCCCCGATTATCTAAAATCACTTTCACATGGGGCTGAGGTTAAGCTTTATTTCTCTTGGCATGCCCCTGCCATAGCAGACACTTCCTCTTTGCCTTGAAAGGACAAAACGATGTTCAGCTGTCTGGGCTTAGGCCCAGTATTTGATTTATACATTATTTAATTTCCTCCTGAAAATTGGAAGCAGGACTTTTAGGAATGGAAGTCAGTATTTTTCATTTGTTTAAGAACACTTTTAGGTCTAATATAATCATCAGTAGTAGATGTCAGCATGATTAGGGGGTGACTTAAGGTAAAGCAAATAAAAGATGAATGCGAAGGAAAATTATTTGATAATGGAGATCTGAAGTTTTTGAATAATCATTATTGTATGTTACTAGGTTTTTTGTGTGCTAGTGTTCATTCAACAAACTTTTCTGTGCTACATTTTGGGTACCTGTCTTTACCCACTGGAGGAGAGACCTGTAACCATTGTGCAGAAATTGAAATTGTTGGGGGATTAAAAGTTTGAGGAGAACAATGTAACCATGCCAGTAATTTTACAAAGGATTTTTGATTTCTGTCTGTGCTGCTACTGCATTTATCTCCGCTATTAAGTTCATCCACATGCCAGAAGATGAATGCTAAAATGGTTTGGAATTCCTACAGCGGAGAACTCAGGAAATTAAAAATTAACTCTGGAAATACCATTTCTTGTTTTACACCCACTTTGGGAGAGTGTGTTCTTTTTAAACCTTCCTTAGATCGTTGTTACTCTTAGGTTACAACCTGTCTCCTTTTTCCCACCAAAGTTCTTAAGGTCTGGCACACCTTCTGCCTCTACTTCCTGTCTCCTAATTTACTTTTCAAAGCCTGGAGGCCTCACTCTCCCTCCCTCCACACGCTGACTGCTCTCACCAGCTATTTCCTCATCTCCAATCCAGTCTAAGGCCTTGACCTCCCTGGCCGTTCTGCCCCATCTGCCAGAAATCAGACCCTCTTCCTGAAACCCTCTTCCAGTTTTCATGTGACCTATCTTAGATTCTTCTACTTCCTGTCTCTTCCAGACTCTGTCCTATCGCACTAAGCTGAGGTATTCCCTTAGATCACTTCTTTCCCTCAGATCATTTCTGTTCCTACACTCTTAGTCTTTTCCTTCGTATCCTTCCTCGGTGCCTAAGACACTTGAGGAGGAGACGGAGGCTGCAAGGAGCACAGTTTGGAAACCTCTCCAGTCCTGTGAGACTACTTTTGAGTCTGAATACAGCCCACCCTGTGCCACGTCTGTGCCTTGCTCGGGAGGATGCCTTCCATGGAGTGCCCCGCTGCCAGTGCCACCGTCTTCACATTCTCATATGGCTTTAAAGCTCGTACCTAACGGTCTACTCTTTGTTGTTACTGAGCTCCCGTTAGGTATTTTTCTCTTCCATACCTGAGCTACTGTGGGGGGCAGCCTGATATGGTTATAGAGAGAGGCACTGGAGTCATGCAGATAGGGATTTAAATCTAGATTCACCACTTTCCTGATGGTGTGATAATGGGCAGATTTACCTAAATGCTTCAAATGTCAGTTTCTTGACTCAGAAATGGTGGGGAGGGTGAGGGGGAATGCTGCCTACCTCACCTGACTGTTGGGTAGATTAGACAGGTGAGGACAAAGAACACTAGGAATCAACCGGTGGTGGAGGAGGTAGTAGTAGTGATTATCAGTATTATTCTCCCACCCCAGCATTGTTTGTTTCTCATATGCCAGTTACTTCATTTCACTTTTTAAAAGGCATTTATACAATTGTCTTATTCCTCCTCCTGAATCCTTACTACAGGTTGTCTTTATTTCTCTTCTTCCCCAAGAACATTGAACAATCTCTTGTTCGTAGGTTTTCCTAAGTGAATTGAGTTGAATTGAATAGCCCTTCTCCTTCCCTAAAGAAATACTGGCTTCACAGTATTCTTAGGATTCAGAGCTGGTGTATTTGTATAGCTTCATATTTCAGTCAGATATTAGCATACTGAAAAGTCTTTTCCTGTTGTTATAATTTGTCACACTGGATCTTGAAGCTAGCCTCTAAAAGTATTGCATTTTAATTCCTCAAAGACTTAAGAACCTATATTTAGAGCTAGGTAGTCTGAAGTCATTCTTATTTTGAAAAAAACTACTAAACCACTTTATATTTGATACATAAATGCTGTTAAATAAGGTAAGTTAATATATAAAGTTCTTACTTTAAAATGTATCTATCTTTTTATTTTATACTTACTGATTTATAAAATCAAAGCCAATTGCAGCTTTTTCTTAAATACCTAGCAGTTTTTCTTTTTACGTAATGTTTTTTCTTACAAACATTTTTCTTACTTTTTTCCCTTTTTTAAATTAAAGCATAATTGATTTACAGTGTTATGCCAGTTTCTGCTATACAGAACTCTTACTTTCCATCTCTGAACATATTTCTGGAAAGTAGATTTTCTGCTTCTCAAAAATGTCATTTTTTCACAAATCACACATTATCCTGCTTACATACAATAGCTTGTAACTGCTTTGTTTGTTGTTCAGAGGACCAGGAATGCAGATCAGGTGCTGCTGATGTTTTTTGAAGAAAGTAGAAAAGAAGTGTTGTACTGTTGCTGACCTGAACTTCTGTGACGGGGGAGTCTGAAGCTAGCAGATTTGACTTACAGACCAGGCAGGCATTGAGGCCTTGGGAAAACAGCATAAAATCACCTGGAGTTCTTTTTTAAAGTACCAACACCCCTGATCAGTCATTCATCAGTCAGAAAGCCTTTTTGGAGCTGTAGTTTTGCAGAGCTCAGTACTGGATGGTGTTCTTAGAGCTTTGAACTAGCTGTGCCTCACCTAAGTTAAGGATACCTCTGCAGTGAGCCCTGGGTTAGTGTGCTCCAGGATAGTTGATGGGATCAGGAAAGAGAGGGGTAGCCAAAGGACAAACTGAATTTACACTTTGAATACTTTCAGAAGTTATTTGCAACCACTCAGGAATATAAAATAGTATCACAGCTGAGGGCTTTATTTAACATTCCATTTAACTCTAATCTCTACTTAATCTCTACTGTTTTTATTTGGTTACTAGGTATTTAGTGCAACCCCATTTTGTGAAAGGCTAGCCAAAATCACACTTCAAATCAATAGTAGCCAAAGCTAGCTCTACTGAACCTAGATTACAACATGAACGTACAAGTTCATTGGTTCTGAACTTTGTGGGATAGTTTTTTTGTTTATTTTTGTAGTTTTTGGTAAGACTTAACAGTCTGTGTAAGCAGTATATACAATGTAAAGTTAAATATAACATCCGTTCTAAGCCGTAATCTCCAATTTTGGTCAAAAACTAAGCTGTTAGGACTGAAGTCCTAACTTTAGTTAACATTAAGTCAAATATCAGACTTGCCCTTATTCATTCATTCAACATATATTTGTTGAGCACCTACTATTTGCCAAGAAAGTTTCTAGGTACTAGTGTACGTTAGCAAACAAATTAAAGTCTGTACTCTTTGTGGGCTTCATTTTTGTGAGGTGATTGGGGGGGAAGAATATCAACAAAATAAGTTAAAATGTAATACTTTAGATAGAAGTAACAGAGAGGGGACAAAATAAAGCTGGAAAGGAAAAAAGGATCATAGGGAGGCACCTTCCCTGAAGGTGGCCAGGGAAAATCTCACTAAAAAGGTAACATCTGAACTTTGCTGTGCTCCTGAAATTAAAACAACTTTGTGAGTCAACTATATTCCAATAAAATTTTTTTAAAAGGGGAGTGAAATCTGAGTGAAAACCTGAACTAGGTAGTTAGCCAAAAGAAGAGCATACCAGAAGGGAAACAATAAGAGCAAGTGTTCTGAACAAAACAGAGCTTTTCGTGTTTAAGAACAGTCAGGAAGCCAGTGCAGCTGGAGTAGAGAGAGTATGGGGTGTTCTCGTGTCCACTGAAGAAACTGGGAGAGGGTAACTGATATCAAATGATAGATCAAGTAAATTGAGAACTGAGGACTAACCACTGGATTATGATTTTGCCGGAGCAGTTCAGTGGAAGGTCAGAGGTCTCATGGGGTTGGATTTAAGTGAGAATGGGAGGAGAAGTGGAGAATGGCACATAAAGACACCTCTTCAAAAGAATTTCATTGGTGGTGGGTTGAAGCAGATATGGAGACAGATAGTTGTGCTTTAAAATGAGTAATTGCAACATATTCTTATGCTGGTGGGAAAAATTGATTATATGTGGGGAAGTAACTATGGCAGCAAATCTACGGTTAGGAAAAAGGGAATGGAAACCAGTGTATAAATAGTAGGACTTATCTTAGGAACCCAGGTAGTTCATCCATTAAAACAGAAGGAAAGTTAGGTAGTGTGCAAGTACAAGTAAAGGAGATAGGGGAGATTTGACAGTGGTAGCATACCTAAAGTTATTTTCTGCCATATAAACAGACTTTCTTTCCAGTATTTGAATAAAATCTGTAGTATCCATGTCGTATGATCATTTATTCACTATCTCTAGAGCTATCTCCATATTTGATTGGCTTATAAATTATTCATGTATGTCTTTCTTTTACTGAGCAAAAACCTGACACCTGCCTTCTAGAGGCTCATAAGATCAACAGTTTTAATCCTGCTCCATGAGTGCTTTCAAATATTGAAAGTTGACATGATTTCTCACTGTGGACCTCATTCCTTCTGGCTATCGTAATACCTATCTTTTTTTCTCCTAGACTTTTTTTTTCCCGCAAATATTCATTAGTTCTAATAAATGTTCACACTTGACCAGCATACCAGCAAAGTTTTTATTTCATGTGTGTTTCCATTGGATGCAGCCAAGGGCAAAGCACAGCACTTAAAGAATCCCTTCCAACCTAACCTTTACCCAGTAGTTCCCCCCTTCTGAGTAAGATTGTCATTTCCCATGGCTCCAAGTAAACCAATATCTAATCCAGGACAGGTAGTCAGATTAAGTGGTATGGGGCAAAGAAAAAGGGATATATTATTAGTGGATTCGAGCTTGGACAACTAGAAAAATGGTGTATCCTTGAAAATGAGTTAGTAAGGCAGGTGGTTTTCAAATCAAGACAACACATGGTGTGGAGTTCCCTGGTAGCGTAGTGATTAAGGATTCAGCATTGCCATTGTTGTGGCTCAGGTTTGATTCCTGGCCTAGGAACTCCCACAAACCATGGGCATGGCAAAAAAAAAAAAAAAAAGACACATTGTGGACACTGGGTGGGAGGTGCCTGGAGTGATGTCTGAGCTGAAAATGAACATTTCAAAGGCATTTGCATGAGACTGATATTTCAAGACCTAAGAGTAGATTCATTTTTGAGAGGGGATAATAAGTAAAGACTTAAAAACCAGGAGCCAAGAATAATATCTCTATATGAGAAACCTCTATGGCATGTAAGCATGTGATCTGAAAATCAGAAGCTAGTCCTAGCACAGTACCATGTACATGAAAAATCGATTTTGAGGACCACACTGTTTTGAATCACTAGGATAAATGAGAGTCCTGATTTTCCTCTTATCACTTCCTAAGTCCATGATCGCTGCTGCATGAGAGCTGACCTTAACCCAACAAGCAGCCCCATTAGCGCTGCTGCTGCCCTTACCACTACCACATTAGTGTTAACAGTGGCAGTGATCACCAGAAGGCAGTGGCCGAATATGAGTCAGCTTGAGTCACCAGACTTCAGAGAAAAGACAGGTCAGTTCTGTAGCATGAAGCCTCTTAGAGATACGGAGAGATTGAGCTGTGACTACAGCTAGTAGAGGCTGGAGGCCTTAAAAGGCTGGTTAAAGCAGAGCAAGATGAAAAGAGAGGCAAATACAGGCAGCAGAAAATATGATTTTGAAGACTCACCTTTTCTAAAATTTTGAACAAGAAGTAGTTGAAAAGCAAGATTCTGTAATCATATTCATGCTTCAGTAAAGAGGAGCATCTTACCAGATTTTTTTTTCCTTTGGTAAAATTTTACTTTTGTCCTCCATGATCATCTTTAGATGATGATTAATATATAAATGAATCCTTTTTTTTTTTTTTTTGGTCTTTTTGTCGTTTCTAGGGCCACACTCACGGCATATGGAGGTTCCCAGGCTAGAGGTCTAATTGGATCTGTAGCCGCCGGCTTTCTCCACAACCACAGCAATGTGGGATCCGAGCCACATCTGCAGCCTATACCACAACCCACGACAACACCGGATCCTTAACCCACTGAGCAAGGCCAGGGATCGAACTCGCAACCTCATGGTTCCTAGTCGGATTCGTTAGCCACTGAGCCACAACGGGAACTCCAAAATAAATCTTAAAAATTAAAAAGGAAGAGAAGACTGGAAACAACTCCAGCGTACATTACTTGGGACCTGGTTGGATAAATATGCAGCCATAAAAGGAATGAGATACAGTTCTTTGTATAGTTATGAAGTGATTTCTTGGACAAATTTTTAATTGAAAAAGTTAAGGCAGAGAAAAATCTGAATCGTATGCTAACATTTATCTAAAACAATAGCAGGAAAGGGGTAGGAGAGCTTCCCTTTGTAAATAACATCCCAGTCAACAAATGAAGAGGGAATACCAGAAATAGGATAGCACCATTTTGCAACCCTAACGAAGTAAAGGACTTAGGCAATCATGAGTGACTACTAAACCATAAAAAGAGGGACAACCAGACATTATGTGCATCTCAACATCCATGACATATTTGCTCCAAAATAATCAAAACTTGAATACTCTCAAGCCTCTAGATCTTATTAGGAATATACAGGAGATAAGGAGACAGGGGAACATGTTAAATCACACTATGGAGATGCTGTCAGGTAAATGAAGAATGTAGGAAGCTATATAGGACATATGATACAGTTTCTCCAACATATACTATAAGAGGAAAGAGGGAGAAAATCCTTTAGATATGAGATATATTAACTAAATGCAATGTGTCTTATTTTGATCCCAACTCAAACTAGCTGTGGATATAGTTACGAATAGTGGGTAAATTTTTAACACTATTGATAACATTAAGGAATTACTACCATGTTTTTAAGGTAGAACAGTGATGATGTGATTATGCTTTTAAAAAACATTTTAGAGCTATATGCTGAAATATTTGTGGATTAAATATTATGATTCTGGGACTTGCTTCAAAAAATGTAGTGCGGTGTTAGGGGTAAGGATTGCAGTTTAGATAAAACTGGGTTGGCCATGAGTTGATCATTGTTAAAACTGAGTAACAGATGAATGACAGTTCACTGTACATTATTCTCTCTACTGTTGTATATGTTTGAATTCTCCCTGGTCCAAAAAAGTTCTAGAGGACAAGAAATATAACATTATTCTCTTCCTAAATGTTCACTAAGGATCTAAGTCTCCTCTATCTCCCTTTTCTCCTCTGTTCTCAAGAGAAAGAGTTGATCAGATTTACAAAGTGGAGTGGAACTGGTGTGAGACACTTAAAATCATTTTTCAGACACTTAGAATGGTAGAATTAATGCAGTTTTACAAACTTGGAATGCTATCCACTTCATTCTTCTTCTCCTTAAGTCTTGTCAGACGCATTTCTAGTTACATGCACAACTTTATTTGAATTTGGGGACTGTCTCCAAATAAAATTTCCATAAACTACTAAACTAGGCAGCTCCAGACTCGAGCTTTATAGTCTATTAGCTATGTGACCCCTCCCCCCAAAAAAAGAAGAGGTTTTGTTTGCTTTCTTTTCTGATTTTCATTGAGACTTCTCCAGCTGCTAAGAAAGAGAATGAATTCAACACAAAGATAACATCCGTCTTTGATCTTGACCCACGTTAGAATCATCATTCAAAAAGAATAGCTTTAATTTTTCCTATGGATTCCATAATCATTGCCAAGGAAATTGGCTCTTGAGATTTTTCAACTTTATCATATTTTGGATGATAACCTGTGACCTGATAATTAGTTGCACAGAATGTTATCTGGACTCCTAATGAGCAGCATGATCTAAGAAAATGGCAGCTGTAAGCAGCTGGCCCTACTGAGGTATGCTGAGTACTGTTTTGTGGCAGTATGAGTGGCAAGGAGCAGGAGGGCAATTGCACTGCTGGGCACAAGATCCATTTGGCACCTTTACAGCAGAACATTTTCAAGTATGTGTTGCCAAGACAGCGTTTGAAGCAATGTATAAGTAACACAAGTTTACATACGCACAGGGAAGGGTAGTTACTTTTTATATCCTCTCTCTCATTCCCTCAACCAGCCACCACAGGCCTGCCTCCAGTCATCTATACTTCCAGCTCCCCCATGGATCTTCACCTTTTCCCCCTCCCCCCCCCAAAAAAAAGCTGCAGAGTTGTCATGTCATCACAGTATGAAAACACACACATGATTGACATCGTATAGAAGAAATGACCTACCTCTATTTGGCCCCATCTTAATATCTTTTCCGTAGCCTCAGTGACTGGGCCAGGCCATTCAGAGATTTCCCACAGGAGTTTTGGTTAGTGGGACTAAGAAAATGAGGACTTTCTGGTGACCAAACTATAAGATATGGAATATAGAAACTGTGCATTGTCGTGTTTTCTACCATGTGGACAAAGCCACTCTAATGAGAGAGGAATAAAGCTGAAGTACAGAGAGAAGGATAGGTCAAAATTATGGAGAGAGAATCAGTTTCTGGTTCCAGTTGGTCTGCTGAGGCCCAGACACTGTACTGTCCTCAGGTTCCATTAGACCCAGTAATAAACTTATAATAACTTTTCCTTTTTGATTCAGATTAAATGTCTGTCCCTAGCAGTAAAGGACTAATATATAGCAGATGTCACAAATGATTGCACATATTTGGAGACATAAGAGAGGCTGAGGCAGAATTTAATCTTCCTTACTAAGAGGCATTCATATATGTAGTGTGAAAACTACTCACAAGTCCCCTTTGATTAAAGTTAGCCTAGTCGTGTTTGTTACAGCAATTAAAAATACATGCCATAAAGTCTTTTCAAGACTTGGGTTTCTCCTTAAAGAAAATAAATCAAGTGTTTATTTTAAAAAGTTGATAATTCTGAAGTTAACCCAAGACTTAACATGATCTTTTGTGGGAACATTTGTATGTGTGTGGGGGAGGGTGTTTAAATTCCACGAATATTACTAAAATGAGCAATCAGGAGAAAGATATTTTAAAATATTTTGTTTCAGCATGTAAAATCTCGTTTTGTTACAGAATTCTTTTGTTAAAGGCACAGCTATTTTGGGTCGCTGCCAGAATGATGGGATCTTAACAGCCTAGTTAATTTTAAAAGATTCATAAATGCTGGGCTTTGAACTACTGAGAGTAAAATATACTTCACAATTTAATATAGTGCTTAAACTCCTGCCACATCTTGTGAACTTAACATTGCATCTTCAAATGAGAGAGAGAGAGTACATATGAATGTAGATATTTTTCTTTCAAAGAAAAAAAGAGTTGGTTGGGGGAAAGCAGGACAGACCTATAAAATCATTCAAAATTTCTCCTAACTTTCATATTCGTCAGTGTAATTATAAAGTATGTACAAAAGATATCTTGAACACACTGTATCAAAGGTGGTATGAGTTTATTTCCAGTTAGATGCCAACATAATGAAACGGAGGTGCTTGTTACCAAGGCGTAGCCTATCTAAAGTGTGGTGATTAGATCTCCAAATGAAAAATACAGCCCTTAAGAAGAAATTCTTGGCACTTGCTCCAATTTTCTCCTCTTTACAACATTATAGGGTGGTTTTATGTGTATATTTTATCCTTCATAATAGAGAATATCTTGACTAAGATTGAAAAACAGTTTCCATTGTATCATAATCCCCTTGTGTCCAGTTGACTCATCTCCATGAAAAAGATTTCTCTTCAGTTAGAAATACCTACTTGTCTCTTTCCATTGATACATTTTAGATGGTTAGAAATTTGATGGTTAGTTTAAAATGATGACATAAAATGTATGGATACAGTCATGAGGTTTAACACTAAGCACACAGTCATATTCACTCAATTTTATATCTTTGTGTTATAAAAACTAGATGAATAATCTATGCTTTAAAAATTCACCAAAAGCTCTTTAAATATACCAACTGCTGCATTTCTGTTACCAAACCAATCCCACCAAGTGATAATTTAATACATCTTTTAAATCTAAAAAATTTTCTGAGTTCTCTGGTGGCACAGTGGGTTAGGGATCTGGCATTGTCACTGGGCAGCTTGGGTTGCTGTTGTGGCCCAAGTTTAGAACCTGGCCTGGGAACTTCCACATGCCTCAGGCATGGCCAAAAATTTTTTTAAACATTATTTGCTCATTTTCAACAAATTGTTTCATCTATCCTCCCTGTCCATAACCCTTCCTATATCTATAGATTGCTATTATGGCCTTTCTCATATTTTTAGTTTACTCTTTCTTTACAATTAGACATTTTTCATTCTTTTTTCTAGCTCTTTTCATTGCTGAACTTGTCAGAAGACTTTTTCTCTCATTAGAATTCGTATAAAGGAGTCGGGTCACATAGTTAAGAAAGAGTGCTTAGGTTTCATAGACCATTAAGTAATGGATAGAAGAAGAAAAACATGAATACTTTGTTTAAACCCTTCATAAACTGAATCATCTTTATTCTTCATCCTGACCTCGATTAAGGGTAAACCTAAGGAAACTGATTAGCTGATGTTGCTTTTACAAGTATTTATAATTTATTTTTAAGTTATATCACATACATAGTTTTTTCTAATTTTTTTTAAATTTTTAAAAAATCTTAAAAAGGCAAGTGCTGTATCTCACTACTGGCTTTCAAATTAGTAAAATCAGATATCCTTTTTATTTTTTTCATTTTAGTGGACATTCAGGAAACAGTTCAAAGTATCTCCTTATAAGACAACATGCCATATAATTTTTTGGATAAAGAAACAACTCCCTTAGTTTCTAAACACCTCAGTGGGTAATGTTATTACCAAACATCAAAACCATCATGCATTTAAATGTAATAATTCAGGAGTTCCTGTTGTGACACAGGGGAAATGAATCCGGGCACAAGAGGAAGGTCTAAGAAAGCAAAAACACCTTGTCTTTACTATGATCAACTGTACTTTGTAACTCCTGTACTCCCCAGCTGTGGTAGGTAGTTCTAGCCCAATTGCAATCTGGCCTGAGTCATCTGGAAAGGGGAAGACATTTTTATGAAGTATTCATAGGATTTAAGGTTTGGAGTGTGGTTACTATAGAACAGTAGTTCTTAACCCTTTCAGGGTTATGGTTCCTTTTTTTTTTTTTTTTAATGCATCTTTAGGGCCGCATCTGCGGCATACGGAGGTTCCCAGGCTAGGGGTTGAATTGGAGCTACAGCTGCCAACCTATGCCACAGCCAGAGCAACACCAGATCCGAGCTACGTCTTCCACCTACACCACAGCTCACAGCAACACTGGATCCTTAACCCACTGAGCAAGGCCAGGGATTGAACCCACATCCTCATGGATACTAGTCGGGCTCGTTACTACTGAGCCACAACAGGAACTTCCGGTTCCTTTTTAGAGTATGGTGAAAACTTTGACCCATATCTCTACATACAAAAGTTTCATAGATTTCACTATATTATTAGACCCATCTAGTTATCCACAGACCCTAAGTTAAGAACCTTTCCTTCTTTCTGCCTCATAGTTCACAGAAATTCCCAGGCCAAGGATCAAAACCACGCCATAGCAGCAATCCAGGCCATAGCAGTGACAACACCAGATCCTTAACCTGCTGAGCCACAGAGAACTCCAGAATTTTTCTTATATAGCTAATAAACACACAAAACTGGTCAAGTAATACCTGAAATAGCATCTAGTTCATGTGACAGACAAGACAGTGTTGCTTTATTGTCATTTGAGTTTAAAATAAAATAATATAATGTGAGCTTATTTTAAAAATGGTTTAGGGAGTTCCTATCGGGGCTCAGCAGAAATGAATTCTACTAATATCCATGAAGATGTGGGTTCAATCCCTGGCCTCACTCAGTGGGTTAAGGATCCTGCATTGCCACGAGCTATGGTGTAAGTCACAGATACAGCTCGGATCCTGAGTTGCTGTGGCTGTGGTGTAGGCTGGCAGCTGCAATTCTGATTCAACCCCTAGCCTGGAAACTTCCATATGCTGCAGGTGCAGCCCTAAAAAGCAAAAAAAAAAAAAATATATATATATATATATATATATATATATATATGTATGAACAATGTAAGTACATAAGCATTATCAATCGGAGAAAACAGAGATCACCTTAAAAATGTAGAAGTAGAGAAGATATGTGAATATATACTGTTAGGGGTTTTTGAACGGTGATATTATTTAATTTAAATCCTATGCCATTAGGAAAGAAGAGCTTTGAGAACAATACTACCGTCGATGATAATGACATCTGTAAAATAAGTGTAGGATAAATAATCATGTTGTCTTTTCACTCCCTGTCGTGAGCTAATGGTATACTTAGTGTTTGCTCACTGGGACCTGTCTTCAGATTCCCATTAGCTATCTAAATATTGTCAAGTCATTTTTTTCTGTTTAACACAGATAGCCATTAACACCATACCATACTCTTTAACGTGACTTTAAGGATGGCAAGCAAGGCTGCTGATCAGGAAGGATCGGCCTGCAGCTCCTCAGAGAATGAGAGAAAGGAGCTCATTATAAGTTAAAACTGTGGGTATAGTGTGGGTGAAATGGGTGAAGGTGGTCAAAAGGTAAAATAAGTCCTGGGTATGTAATGTACAGCGTGGTGACTGTAGGTGATAACACTGTATTAAGTGTTTGAAAGTTGCAAAATGAGTAGATCTTAAAAGTTCTCATCAAAAGAAAAAGAAATTTGTAACTGATTATGGTGGTGGATGTTATATTGTGGTGATCATTTCACATATACATATATAGTGAACCATTATGTTGTACTTCTGAAGCTAATATAATGTTATATGCCAATTATCTCTCTCTCCAAAAAAAAAAAAAAAGGTGTAAAAGGTTCTAATTCCCAAATACTCCATTCTGCAAGAGCTCAGAGTTCAGAGTCCCAAGCTAGACAAGATTCAAGGAAGGCTACTCAGGGTATCCCTGAAGCTATAGAGTTTCAAAGTAAGCATTTTTTATGTGTGTGTTGGTGGGGCCCAATGTGGGAGCTGGCAATGAAGACAGCTGACAGGTGATGAAACACAGGGTATGTTAAAATTGGCTTAATACCTCTGCCTTATACTGTCCCCCAGCCACTGCTCCCCAGGCTCCCATAGCACTGGCAGGGAGGATCAAACCCTCCATACCTAGAGAGAAGTCCTAGAGCTCGCTAAACTTTGCTTTGGTCTCCTCTCCATAGAATATCCCCTTGTGCTCTTCTCTCCTCTTTGCCCAGGGCCAATCTCTCCCATTCCTGAGTGTTTTTACCCAAAGTTTGATGCCTCTTCCCTGTCTCCAATAGCTTTCTGGTCATAGCTTGGTCATCATCCCCCGAGGGCTCACAGATACACATCTGACTTACGATGATCCATTGTGCCCCAGACATTTTTGCTCTTTTAGTCCATAGTAGACAGTTATCTTGACTGCAGTTGTCACAGTTGTGTGTGCAGCCGTCACGGAGTTGTGTGTGCGTGTGTGTGTGTGTGCGTATGTGCGCATGCGTGTGTTTAAAACAAAAAATATAAACCTAGTTTTTATCTCTGTTCCGAAATGCTCAGGGAGATGACCTCAGCAGTAGTTTTGTAGACTCTCAAAGGTCAACGTATGTGCTAACTTAATACGTTTGGGGAGTAGAGCAGGGCCAAAGCTGGAGAGCTTTCATGGGACTTCTAATCTAGTGAGGGAGACAGACATTTACCACTAATAACTCTCTATCCTAACAATTGTGATATAACAGAACAGTAGTCCAGACTGCTACCAGAGCATAAAACAAGTGATCCTAAAAGCAGTCAAGCCTGAGGAGGTAGTGAAGTTGCCTCCAGGAGTGCCTCCCTTGAAAACATTCACACTAAACCTTGAAGAGAAAGTACATTAGCCAGTACTTTGCACATCTTGTTCCGGGAAAGCAGGACTTTTTCTTCTTCACTGCTCAGTTCCCCGTGGCCTGGTACCTTGTAGGATGTCAATAAAGATTCCTTCAATAAATGAATGAATAGGGGGCCCCCAACATGTTTGCCTTCTCACCCTGCTCCTTCCCTACCACATGGTCTTCTCTCTGTATGCATACCAGTTGGTGTATTCTTTTCAGAACCAAAAATACATCTTTTTATCTAGTTATGCTTCAATTAATGTTACAAATATTTAAAACTCTCACAGCTGCAGATGGTTGTAGAAACAATAAGAAAAAAAAACGCCAGATCTTTCTCTCTGGGGGATGATTAATTCATTTGTAAATTTTTAAAAAACAAAAACTGTTCTGGGTTTCTCCATGCAAATAATGACTGGATGTGCGTATACTCCAGCTATATATTTTAGAGAATTGATAATAACTTTAAATCGGCAAAATTAAGCAAACAAGGAGTTTTTCCCCCTTCTCTAATGTCATTAGTCTTTGTGTCCCTACAGAAATTCTTTTCTTCTGATTCAGTACTGTGTATGGCACTCTAGATAGTATGACCTTAAAATAACCCCAGATGGATTTGGTATCATAAAGCTTATTTTGCAGAAAGTCCAAAGGCAATAGTTAGGTAGTTCCTTAATTTGACCTCCAAAATTCTCCCTTCCAGCCTCCATAAGTAAAAGTATGTCAGTGAGGTGGCATATTAAAGGACTTGAAGTAAGGGCCCCTTGCGTCCCTCGAATTCCGTTCCCTGGTGCTGTTTTCTGCACTGATCTGTGTTCCTGGCAGTTTGGGGCGTGCTTGGCAGTGCGTGCCTGTGACAGTATGACTCCATCAGCTGCTCTGTGGCCAGGAACCCGCTGCGCGCCCTTCATCACATCATTCAGTCGCGGCCATTCAACCACCTTTCAACGCGTCTCAATGGGGCCGAGGAGAATGGTCCTCAGCGCCCGCATGAGCACATAATCTCCCAGGTAGCCTCCTCCTTGAAGCACCTCCAGTGCAGGCTATTCGCAAACAGCAGGATACCACTCTCTACTGGGCTCCTAATCCCTCAGTCACACAGGGGAAGGAGGTCGCGGGCTGTGAAAGTGAAAAGAAAAGCTAAGTGGCGGGGGAGCTGAGCGCACACAATGTCCCCCGCCGCTGCTGCGCCACAATCAGCGCCAGCTGCAGCCCAATTAAGCTCAACAGGTCACAGGTGTTCCAGACAGAAGATGCTTTTAACAAAACCACTTTCTTGAAAATACCTAAGACTCTCTAAAGCGTTGCAGCCCATTTCTTTTGGTAGATTCTTTAAAGCTATTTAGTACACTTGAAATACAAAGAAGCTGAAAAGCACATTTAGGCCTCACTGGAAGGCGTGGTTTCTTCTTCGTGCCAAACAGCAAGAGCCTCAGCCTGGAGGGCTGTGGCCACAGGGCCAGCAGAGAGGAACCCTGACTTTGCCTGGATTCAGGGCAGAGTCTCCCAAAAAAGGGCTTATGAGCATTTCTCTTCTCCAGCTCCATCTCGCCATATAGTCTACTCTGTACCGTGCAGTTCACCTACTCAGATGCTGCATGGCCATAACCTTGGACCCATAAATTACTGTCCGTAGGATACAGTTGTAAGTTTCCCTATGAAATTCTATAAAGCAGCCCTTCCATGTGCTGGTTAAACTAGGTAAATTCAGGGAGCCACTTTTCTCATCATCTAAGGTCGCCACGTAAATTAGCCTCCTCTTCTGGCACATTTAAAATCACTGGCATCTATTTTTCCACAGTTCTGGGTTTGCTCTGTGCCTGCAGGGTGGAGGCAGTGGTAACCAAGCAGAACTTCGGTTGGTGTTTAAGCTACCATCAGAAGTTTGTTATCCTTCCTCTTTTTTGAAGGATACAGATAATCTCTGAGTGGTCATTAGGAGCTTGGTGGTAAAGGTCATGTTAGAATGTCAGCATCCTTTCTTCCCAACCTTACATGCCGCTCAAGGGTATGTGTTCCTGTTGTCATTCTCATAATCTGTTTACAGTCAATAGAAAAGAAGTACAGATACTACCCAAGCCTTATCTGGAAGTGGCAGTAACTGTGCTTAAAGTTGCTCTTGGGTTCCTCATTTCTCAGTGCATCAGGAAGGAAGGTAGTGCTGCTGTGAAACTGAAAATAATAAGGAAGGGGCTATGGCACAGGAGGAATGAATAGTCAAAATAGTGTCCAGCTATTTTTTTTTTTTTTTGCACTTTCCTTCCTGATCATTAGTTTTTGGTAAACAGTTTTTGCCTTGACTATCATTCTTTATCACATCGTTTTAAAAAATTGCTGCTGCCTGTTTAGAAACCATGTTAGTTTTGATTTTCGCAATACGCCTGTTTCTATTTTACTAAGCTGAGCCACCTGTTTAAACTCTTCTTGTCTCATGGATTGGGGGGAAGAACTGTAGGCTATGTATAAGAGGTTTCATTTTTTTTCCCAGTGAAGTAAGACATTGTTCTTATTCTTTGTGGCATTCAGAATTCTGCACAATTGCCTCTTTTGCCCTTTTGCATTTAAAAGTGAGGTAATTAGATTTCCCAAGGTTCAATGGTCAAGAGCCTTCTCATCCTGGGAAGTTGCTTCCCCACACCCCTCATAAGTGGAGTTATCTCACATAATCCAGTTATTGCTGTATTGTTCTATGCTTTCTCAGAGGGCAAGCATAGCATGAAAATTCATACTCATATGTCCTTTTGCTTATATTGCTGTGTTACTTTTTTTCTGCAATTGAAAACAATTACTGTTTTCTCTAGTGGCTTTGTTTTGAGGATTTCTAAACATTTTCATAAAAATCTTTTCTTTTCCTCCCTTGTAAAAGCTCATCTCAGATATGCCTCAGTCTTTCATATAGAGATTTCCTGCTTATTTTACGTTATTTTTCAGATATCTGATGGATCTATTATCACTGCTGAATGAATAGAAAGAGGATATGTGACATGTTGGCACCAAATAAATGGTTGTCACGGCCACTGAAATACAACCTTAGTCACTCTGACAGTGAGATTTTGGGCCCACTCTGCTAGTCTTTTGTCTTGTTTACTCATTTTCCCAAACAGACAATATTTTTATCTTTCAGCAAAGCACATATATGTTTTTTAAATTTGGGTATTAATTTTTTAGTCAAAAGTGAAAAAGAACACAGAATACATACTCTCAGTTTTACAGAGCCAACCAAAACAGCCTAATGGCAAAAGCAGCCTTACTGGTAGTTGGCTAATAATCCATTTAAATGATGTAGTCTGCAGCCTATGGGGAAAGTGGATGAGATGGTGAAGGGATTAAGGGAAAGCTTCCAAAATCCTTTTTACCAAAGAAGTTAAGGGACTCAAGTGTTTTCTATCTAAATGGGTTAGTTTAGCATTCCTGACAGTCTGTGACTCAAATTTGTATGTTCATGTACACTTCTTCTCACTGAGGTTCTTCTGTGGCCTTACGGGGAAAAGCCATCTGAATACACCCATCACTGAAACAATCACAGACTCCATGTGATTTTGAAAGGGATGCCAGCAGAATAATGAGCTGTATGATCCCTGTATACACTGTAGGAAGATATACACATGTACATACACTCAGTTTTCTTACAAACTTTAGAGAGAGTAGAGAAAAAGGCCCAAGTTTAAATTGAAGGCTCTACTTCTCAGTTTCTGTAGTATTCATTCTCAAACAGAGAGGTGTGTAGTCAGATTTATCTGAAAAGACCTCACCTTTCCAAGCTTCATACAGACAAGAAAATCATTCAGTGATTAATTGATGCCAGATTACTTTCATCAAGTGAGACAACAGAAAACCATTTGCACAATTTTTTAAAACTAATCTTCCATTTTAATTCTCTAAACGAATATATATTACCGTGTTGTTGGTAAATTTGGAGGAAACGTTCTCAAAGTGCAGTTCCCCTCCCCATGACAACATAGAAAAAATTTTCTGTCCTTGTATAATAAATTTTGATACCGAAGGAAGTATGCCTCAAAATAACAGACATACTTGTATTCTTGCTAAAATTTCTAATTTATGTTACCTCTAAGGAAAGAAGTAGATTCAAAGTAGTGCCCCAGACTGAAGCTTAGAAAGACTATACATCACAGTGTTAGTTTTTCTTACTGAGTTTATCATTCCAGAAACTTAAATATAACTGACAAAGTAGAGGTCATATGAAGCATAAGGTAAAATATTAGAGGATATTGGCCAAATAGTAGGAAGATATATACAACATGCACTTTTTAAAAGCTTGTTTTTAGTTAAGGAACTGTTCCATTCAATTCGACAAATGTGCATAGATTATGTACCTGTCCACAGCACAGTCTCTCTTGCTCAGCCCTATCCCTCTACTCTCTAGTCTGGAATAGGGGAGAGCAAAAGAACCAAAAGGATATAAGATAGGCAAGAGATGTATTGTGCCTGGACTGAGTTGTTTGGTACAGATGAGCATCTCTGAATGTATGCTGCAGATCTGCAGTAACCCCAAAGATGGCCATTTATAGGTGCTCTGCCAATAACAGGACAGGGGTAGAGTTCTCTGGGAAACACCAGGCTAAAGTAAATTAAGCAGATCATTGCTGTTAGACTTCATAGAAATCTTTAACATTCTACTGTGCATTGTGGGAATCAGAGCCTACGCACTGTTAACTAAAACGTTTTTGATCATGAAATGCCTCTTACTCTGAGAAGACTAATATCTCAAGGGACTGTGCTGGCATGGGCCGTGAAAGCAAGCAGAAAACTGCACTTTTCTTGGGAAGCATGGTATCTTGGAACTCATGCCAAAGTGACCCCAGGCCAAATAGAAACTAGCCATCATGAAATGGACCTCCTAAGAAGACTTGCATTTTCAGGGCTACCTTTTTATTGGAGTTAGGAGAGGAGAACCAGTAATATGATTAATTATTTTCCTTTTGGAATTTCTAAGAAGCCCTTTTATGAGCAAAAAAATAGAAGCAAAGGAACTTTTAGGAGTTATGTTAGCTGCTAATGCATCAGTGCTTGTGAATTGTGTTTCGAGTTTTAGAAGACTGTCACTGACCAGCCTTCACTGTCATTTGGCCCGTGTGACTTCTGAAAACTATCATTGCTATTTTTTTTAGTGACATTTTGATGATAGAATTACTCTTTTATCCCCTCCATTTTGGATACTGAGGCAGATCCATGTAATTCCTGGCCTCTTTCTTACTACTTTGCTCACTTTATCTCTTCTACTCAGAATGCCCTTTCCTTTACTGTATCCACATCTAAATTGTCTCCCTCCCACTCCAGTTTATAAACAAGTAACTTTTTTCTTTTTTCCATACCAAAACACTTTCCTTTTGCATTGCTAACAGTACCTCTCAATACTATGTCTTAGACATCTCTGGATCCTCCACTCCGCCTCACCTAGTTGTTGCACAGAATAGCTATTTCATAGGTGCTGACTGTTGAAAGAGTGCCTCGTTAATAATGAGTAGCGTTCTGTTTCCTCTTGGTCCCTTGTTGTATATTGCTAAGCAAATACGATAGGAAAATACAAGTGGCAGAAGGGATTGTCTAATTGACTGGTTCTTTAGGGCATGCCTTGTAAATAAAAAGAGACAGGATAAGGTTTATTGAAGCAAGTGCTGAATTTAGGTAGCCCTCAGCCACCCTAGAGTTGTGAACAGCTAGGCTCTACACAGCGGAAGACACTTTCAAACGAGGTGCTTTAGAGTCAGTGTTCAGCGGCCCTGTTTCCCTTGTCATCTAAAGGTCATCTCTGTCTAATCCAAACATTGCTTAGTGCTTTAAGTCAAAACTCTGTCCAAGTTCTCTGTGTCTCACAATTCTGTAAAAATTGTTAAGGGTCAGGCCAATACTAAATATAGTAGGAGAATTACTGTGAATTGTTAACATATACTGGAGGCCCCACATTACTAATATCCAGCTTTCAAATGGCAGTTACTGCTCTGAACACCACCAGTGTCCCTTCTGTCACTTCCAAGGAAGCTACCACCTAAGATCAAAAAGTAATTTATGCTTAGAAGTAAATCTATAGATGCAAGATATGAAGGAAGCAAAGCTAATCTGCAGAGAGGAATTGCTCGGGAGAGCTGGCCCCAAGGACAGCCTTCGAGGCCTCAGTGACCTCACTTCACACACCTACATTTTCCTACCTTGCCATGTTAGGCCACTGGAGATTCCAGTTATCAGGGGAGTGAGTATGATCGCGTCTTCTTTTCCCATTTTGATTTACTGTGTATTGAGAGAGAAATACCATTGGTTTACTTTCTCAGATGTGCCAGTAGTATTAGCCACCTACCATCTGTCCACACGAACCAAATTCCAGGCATTTTGAGAGATTCCAGGCAGCCTTGCACTTCCCCTTCTTTCCTCAACCCAACCTAGCCTCCCTGCCCTGCTGCCCAC
Organism: Catagonus wagneri; assembly: GCA_004024745.2. Taxonomy (NCBI): domain Eukaryota; kingdom Metazoa; phylum Chordata; class Mammalia; order Artiodactyla; family Tayassuidae; genus Catagonus; species Catagonus wagneri. The sequence continues at coordinate 8,223,195 of PVHT020000256.1, forward strand.
CGCCACTCCATCTGCCATGCTTCCATCAGACCTCACACGTACCTCTACTAGGGGATCACTGCTGTGTATGAAACCTAGGGGCACTAATCACAGCAGTTAATTAGTAGAGCCATTAGTAATTGCCTAGCTTGTTGTAGGTATTCAATAAATGTTTGTAGCCATTACGCCCTGGGTCTAGTGTTCTCTGAGGTAAGTGTCAGGTATGAAGTGTGCAAGAAATAGCATCGGTGGTAATTTCTTTACTCCACTCAGCCTGAGGAGAAGCACAGTGGAAACACCCCTGTACTATCTCAGAGAAGGAGCTAGAACTGTACCAGTGAGCAGGAATTCAGTCCTCCCTGCCTCTTCCAGTGACACTTCTTCCAACATTTCAGCTTTGCAGCCATTGCTTCAGATTCATGTGCAGATGAAGGAAGTGCTGCTCAGATGGAGGGGACTAGGGGGTTGAGCTCTCCCCACTGGGTCCCTTCACTTCCTTACGGAGGTCTCCGGGGTCTCTTTGGAACACAGATAGCCGGTTTGCCATGCTGGGTATTTCATGTACTTTTACTGAACCTTACTATCACATCTGATTTTCAGAATAGCTCTTTGCACCAGAATATGTGATGAGGTTGTTTCGCAAATCCCTAGAAGTTTTGTTTTTTCCTTCAACAAGTTGGTAGCTGTTCTTTCTGGAAAAGCATTAACATGCATAACCACTATAGTCGACTTCAGTGCTCATTAATGAAGCCCAGAACTAACAGTTACATTGTCGTAATTTGACAAAGCCATCTAAATCTATGCATGTTTTTTTGAAAGCTCCCTAAACATGCTGCTAAATCCCCTAAAAAGCTACTAAACTGCTTTGGCAGCCATTAGCCCAGCATAAGCAGAGGAACTCTTTTCAGTAAGTGAACAAACAGAGAAAATATGCTGAATGGCTGGACAAATGTGTTTCAGCTGGCCCTTTCATTTACCGATATAAGGGTGCAGTCAATATCAATCACTGTTTTCCCTGTTGCCCTGAAAATCACAATATCTCTTTTCATTCCACAAGCTCTTTTCACCACAGTAATGTGTCTTTAGAATGACACTGGCATCAGCCCGCTTCCGCTGTCTGAAGTCCAAAGAGCCTGAAACACATTTCAGGATTCAAGACTTGAACCTTCCTCCCTTCCGTTTTCCTACCGCCCGCGCTCTTCTCCCTCCCTCTGCGGCCACAGGGCCCCCTCCCAGATGCTTTTCGGTACTCCCAGCTTTCCTCACTGAGTAAACAGGATTCAGGTCTCTGTACTAATGCAGCTCTCCAAAGTAAACGGAGACAACTCTATCTGATATTCCTAAGATTTAAGGACTCATTAAGGAGAGACACAATAAAGAAATGCTCTTACATGTTGGTAATACATCAAAGGCTGAAAGGAATGCGGAAGTGCTTTGCTGCGACAAGGTGCGCTGGTGCGCTGGACCCCTCACTATCCTCCCTCCCGCCTGGTTCCTTCCTCCCTCTCCCAACACAGGCACACTCTACCTTGGTCCCACTGTGTCAGAAGTTTACGCCTGCACGTCTGCTTCATCTTTATACTTGTAAGCTCAAGAGCCAACGCCATAGCTTATGTATTTTTTTTTGCTGCTCCTGCATCGCAGTACTTACTATGTTGTTCTGAAATGAAAGTGATTACTTTTTGTCTTTTTGAAAATTTAAGTGGAATGACTCTTGAAGGTACATTTTAAGGATATGCATGTAGTTTTAGAAGTTACCACGGGTGAATATTTTAAATGTTAACATTTCTAAAAAAAAAAAGCAGTATCGATTGTTTTCTCTCTCCTTTTTTTTTTTAGGGGGGTGGCTTGGGTTTTGTTTTTATTTATTTGTATTGTTTCAGATTATAGCGGTCTGTAGAGAAGCAGCCCTTCTGGCTCTGGAAGAAGACATTCAAGCCAACTGCATTATGAAAAGACATTTTACTCAAGCCTTGAGCACCGTGACACCCAGACTTCCTGAGTCATTGAGACGCTTCTATGAAGATTATCAAGAGAAGAGTGGGCTGCATACACTCTGAGAAAATATACATATTCATTATACTAAAAATACTTCATAGAAAAAACTTGGTTCTGTTTTAAAGCATGTCAAAAAAGCCCTTAATAAGCAGTGTCTGAAATATGTTAACTAGATTGAGGGGCTTCGGTTTTCATAGACATTTTAAATCATATGGCTACAATGAAAATATACATGAAAATCTCTGAACAAGAGTTTAAATCAGTTTTATCTGGAGATGTGGGCTGAGTTTTACAAAGCAAACTTTTAGTTTTTTCATTTTTGATTTGGTTAATTCATCCCATGAAAAGCTTTTCCGACTCAAATCTGTTTCAGTGCATTTCCGAATACCAAAAATGTGGGCATCAGTTTTATACAAGAACATAGAAAATGCATGTAGATGAAAGCACAGTGAAAAATGTTTATAAATCTTTAATTTTGAAGGTCAGCCAGTGAAATGTTTAAATGCACCAACCAGGCTTATATGACCTTGCTTCAGAATATGTATTTGTTCTAATTATAATTCAGACTTACATTTTCACTTTAGCCTTCCTAACCTGTACTTGTGGCAATTTTAAAAAACTGAGAGTTATTTCATATACTGTATGCCACTTGGAAATTTAAAACATTGGAAATATATGCCCAGTCCAGGCCTAGAGAAGTAGAATTGAGGTTTTTTTGTAAAATGCCATAAATAAACCATATGTTCATGTTTTAACTTATACACGTTTCCAGGTTACCAACAAACTTTTTCAGTTCAAAGATAAACCAGATTGTACGCTTAATCATATTATCTTATATTTCATTTCTAATCTCTGTCTTTATGCTACAAGTTATTTATCCTTGAGATTTCTTGATACTTTAATGCTCCATAAATATCCTTGAAAAAGCTGTTGAAATTGATCATTTGACTTCTAGTTCGGAAGCTGATGATGGAAAGAATGTGCACTTAAACCCAGTCACTGTAGGTCTTTGAAAATTCCCAGAAAGACAAGTCAGGTGAGAAATACCTGATTATCCAAATAATATGGTTTTGTGCTGATTGATATTCTGAACTGTTTCATCTTTTGACTGTTAGATCTAGGTTTGCAAGGGTTTTTCCCCCAGGCTGCCTTGGTTTATTAGTACATAAAACCACCCAAAGAACTAGGAATATCACTAATATTTAAAAATGTGCTCTCAAATATAATAGACACTCATTGCATGTGGCTATTTAAATTTAGATTTTTAATTAAAATTACCTAATATTAAAAATTCAGTTCATCAGACATGTTAGCCACATTTCAAGTGTTAAAAGGCCACATGTGACAAGTGTCTGCTATATTGGACAGAATAGATTGTAGAACATTTCTATCACTCAGAAAGTTCTGTTGGACTCTGCTGATTTAGAAGATAAGATTTGCACATTAAAATAAATAGGACCTCAAAGTTACTTCTGTGCTTCCCATTATCCTTTTAGTTATTAGAAGACCATAACTTCTTCCCTCTCAGTGCTGGGGCACAAAAAAATAAAAGAAAAATTTATCCCCAAAGGCCTAAAGAGGAAAGTTAAGGAAATCCCATTGCCAGTAAACTAAAAACCAGAACGGTAAGCTTGAACATTGAGGCTCTCAGGCTGGGGGCTGGGTGTTGGGGAGCAGGATGGCAGTCTGAGTCACCAAGGAGTTAGATGTTAATGGCCACTGGACCATTCAGCCCGTATGACATTTCAAGTTGTGACTGAGCCGCACACATAATTTTCAGATCTTTAAAGATTAATATTTTCAGTGTAAGTGCAGACTGAAAATCCTCCTGCAAGTCAAGAAGACCACAAGGAACTTCTCTTGACTGTGCTTTGGATTTAAAAAAGAGGATTCTGACTATTCTCTATTCTGACTACCTGACCATGGCTTCAGTTTTAAATTCACACAGACTCTGACACAGAAGCTCAAAACCTCTAGGTTATATGAAAACATGGATCCAAACTGGAAATATCCTTTGGATGACTGGCAGTTGCACTAATTGGAGGAATATAGCCTCACCCTGGTCATAGAGGATGCCAACAGCTAAAACCCTGCTTACAGAGTTTATAATCTCAAAGGATGTGGAGCAGTGGATACTCGAGCCCTGCTGGTGGAGTAGAGATTGGTACAGCCACTTCAGAAAGCAACTGACGTAACTACTCATGTTGAAACACCCTGTAATCCCATCAGTTCTCCTACGCGTATATCTCAGAGCAAGTTAGCACCATTATTTGTAAGTAGTAAGAAACTGGAAATAATCTAAATATCCATCAGTAAGAGGGTGGATTTATACGGAATTCTTATATAATACAATACCTATGGCAGTAAAAAATAGAGCTCTGTGTAAAACAGGAATCTCAAAAATAAGAACAACATTTCAGAAGGATACTTAGGATATTTAAAGTTTAAGTTATGCAAAATAAGATGTTGTTTTGGGTGATATGTGTAGTAAAAGACGACGTGGATGGATACAAAAAGCACCAAGTACTGGGGAGGAATTCTTTCATGAGAGAAAACTGAAATGTTTCATATCTTTTTTTTTTAATGATTTTTATTTTTTCCGTTATAGTTGGTTTACCGTGTTCTGTTAATATTCTATACAGCAAAGTGACCTAGTCACTCATACATATATACATTCTTTTTCTCGCCTTATCCTCCTCATGCTCCATCACAAATGACTAGATACAGTTCTCAGTGCTATACAGCAGGATCTCATTGCCTATCCATTCAGAGGCAATAGTTTGCATCTATTAACCCCAGATTCCCAGTCCATCCCACTCCCTCCCCCTCTCCCTTGGCAACCACAAGTCTGTTCTCCAAGTCCATGAGTTTCTTTTCTGTGGAAAGGTTTATTTGTGCTGTATATTAGGTTCCAGATATAAGTGATATCATAGGGTACTTACCTTTCTCTTTCTGACTTACTTAGTATGAGGATCTCTAGTTCCATCCTTGTTGCTGCAAATGGCATTATTTTGTTCATTTTTATGGCTGAGTAGTATTCCATTGTGTATATGTACCACATCTTCTTAATCCATTCATCTGTCAGTGGACATTTACGTTCTTTCCATGTCTTGGCCACTGTGAATAGTGTTGCAGTGAACATATGGGTGCATGTATCTTTTTCAAGGAAAGTGCTGTCTGGATATATGTCCAAGGATGGGATTGCTGGGTCATATGGTAGTTCTATGTATAGTTTCCTAAGATACCACCATACTGTTTTCCATAGTGGTTGTAGCAGCTTACATTCCCACCAACAGTATAGGAGGGTTCCTTTTTCTCCACAGCCTCTCCAGCATTTGTTGTTTGTGGACTTATTAATGATGGCCATTCTGACTGGTGTGAAGTAGTACCTCATAGTAGTTTTGATTTGTATTTCTCTAATAATCAGTGATGTTGAGCATTTCTTCATGTACTTGTTGGCCATCTGTATTGGAGAAATGTCTATTCAAGTCCTTTACCCATTTTTCAATTGCGTTGTTGGTTTTCTTGCTTTGTTTTGTATAATTTGGAAATGTTTCATATCTTAAACTGAGTGATGGGAATACAGCCCTTGATTGTGATACAGTCTACACTTTTTGTATGCCTAAGTATTTTATAATTTTTAAAATTGAGCCTTAAAATGTCATATTATGGTACAAGGGCAAAATGCATTTATGGCAGTATTTCCGTTTTAACTAACATGACAGTCATAGTCACTGCATTCCATGGACTTCCAATGCAATCCACAATGCCTACAACCCCATGTATCTAAAAAATCAGGAGTCCCAGATATGGTGGCATAAAATGCAAGTAAGCGAGTAAGAGGTCAGGCTTTTAGGACCCAGAAAACAAGTTGAAAGAATTTTTTGGTTTTTGCTAGCTTCATTTTTTTAGCTTCCAGTTTTGTTGAGAGGTATAATTGACCTACAGCTGTATAAGTTTAAGGTATACAACATAATGATTTGACTTACATACATTGTGAGATGATTACCACAGTACATTTAGTGAACATCCACCATCTCAAACTGATACAATATTAAAGAAATAGAAAAACAATACTTTTTCCTTGTGAAAATGGAAGAAACTTGCTGGTGAAAGTTAGTGTCTGGGTGATATATACGCAGGTGGGAGGTGGGAGGAATTAAATCTGGGAGTCAGACATCTGTTTCTATGGCATTGTGATCATGCAATGAGTTGGAATTAAAGAATTTTGAAAGCTTTTAGAGTACTACATCTTCAGTCGATTCCAAACCAGTTATTTTTTTATATCTTTAGGTAGCTAATTATTACCATTGAAAAGGCAGTAATAGTCTTTTATGTGAAGTGTGTGTCCTTTCTTCAACAGTAACAGTAAGGGTCTGAGTCACAAAAAAAGAGCAGGTCAGGTGTTGCTGGCAAGAGTTTACCCAGCTTTATCTGTATGATGGTTTGACTTCTAATTCCAGAGTCTCATGGTTATGGATTTAAAATTAGTGTATAATCCTATTATTTGGGATTGTCTATAATTGAATATATAGTATGTAATTCATAGAAAATTTAAATTCAGCAAGGAAAGAAAATGTCCAGCTTCCTGCCTTAAAAGCAATTTGCTTTTTTAACATCTGTTTGGTGAAAAGTTTGTTATTGGTTCAGATTCTTTACAGGGTTTGGGGATATTCACACTGACGCATATTTTGCAGTGTTCCAAGTGATATTAGTTTGAACAGTGCAATTAATGTTTCCTTCTAACAAAAAAATTAGAAGAATAGCTTCTAACCTTTATTTTTTCATGACCAAGAAAATTTATTTATAAGCTTAATCTTGACTGCCCTAATTTAGCTTTAAAAATCTTCAGTTCTGTATTATTTCTAATGTGTAAAACAGGTTTTAAAAATAATGTGTAAACTTTCCATTTTGGAAAAATAATTATTGAATTTATAGAAAAACCAAACCTGAGTATATGTTTAATATATCTTAATTAGGAGAAGGCTCTGTAGAAAAGTTGCTCTAAAGATAAAATAAAAAGGCAGTCATGGCTCAGCGAAAATGAATCTGACTAGCATCCTTGAGGATGCAGATTCGATCCCTGGCCTCACTCAGTGAGTTAAGGAACTGGCATTGCCATTAGCTGTGGTGTAGGTCGCAAATGCGGCCTGGATCCAGCATTGCTGTAGCTGTGGTGCAGGCCAGTGTCTACAACTCCCATTCAACCCCTAGCCTGGGAACCTCCATATGCAGAGGGTGTAGTCCTAAAAAGACCAAAAAAAAAAAAAAAAAAAGAATAAAATAACTTCCCTAGCTTGTTTCTACTTAAATTCCTGAATATGAGGTTATTAGAGTCTTGGTCATTTTGTTGTGTTTCCTTGAGTCCTCCCTTCAAAGATGAGTACACACCAATCTTTCCCCTAAAGATAGATTTCTCTTCTACCTTGAGAAAGCAGTAAATAACATCAGGGAAGTTTTAAAACTGCTTTTAGATTATCAGGGTTCCAGAAATATTATATTCCAGTCTTAAAGGAGCCTATTACCTTTAGAAGCACTAGAATTCTATAAGATGGATCTTGATTAGTGTCTCCATGAAAGGGACAGGAAAAGGAAGAGAATATAGGGAGCTGAAAAGAAAGCCTTATAAGTAGAGAAAGAAGACATTTTTTGGAGTTCCCGTCGTGGCGCAGCGGAAACGGATTGGACTAGGAACCATGAGGTTGTGGGTTTGATCCCTGGCCTTGCTCAGTGGGTTGAGGATCCAGCGTTGCCGTGAGCTGTGGTGTAGGTCACAGACGCGGCTCGGATCTTGTGTTGCTGTGGCTCTGGCATAGACTGGCAGCTACAGCTACGATTAGACCCCTAGCCTGGGAACCTCCATATGCCGCGGGTGCGGCCCTAAAAGGACAAAAGACAAAAAAAAAAAAAAAAAAAAAAGACATTTTCAAGAAGCAGCAACAAAGGGTCAGTGAGAAGGGGCCAATTCAGTAAACATCTTTGGATTTAGTTCCCAGTAATTCACAAATGAGCTTTAAGGAAGCAATATCAATGGAGTAATAAAGGTTAATGGTGATGTTACATTGTGATGTTACATACATTATGTGGCTTTAAAAAAAAAAATTTAATACAGTAAGTATGCCAGTTAGGTTCTTTTCTCCCAACTCCAAACCAAACCTTCTAAATTTTGCTTTGTGGTGCTGTGGTTTGTTCTCCACCTACCACTGCATTTCTTCATTGCCAGCTGATGCCCTAATAGGCTGTGCCAGTAGGAGGCGCTAGCGGAAGACTGCAAAGCTGCTGTAGAAGACAGGACTGGTTCTTTTCTATTTCCTGTGGACTCCCTTTGTCCTCCCCGCCTACTTCCTGAACATCACCTGAGCATAATTGCTTTTTTTTTTTTTAAATCCCAACAGTGGCATTTCCTTCCTACAACAATTGAATCCAATGTTTGCAAATGCAGATTCATTGCACATTCCTTTGGCTCAGAGAGCTGAGCACCAGGAGCATGTGGGTAGAGCCTAAGGACATTAGACCAAGGAGCATTTAATTTAACAGTGGATTGAGCTAGATGGATGATCTAGGTATATTTATAATAGATTTGGGGTTAAATGTGTTAAATTTCTTTAGCTGCAAGTGGCTGTAATAGGCTACTTCTTTATTTTGCTTGTTTATTCATTTATTGTCTATATTGCCCCCACTGCTTCATGTGTGTGCAGGAGTTTTTTTCTGTTTTGTTCACTGATGTATTCTCCCCAATTTCCATTGTAAGTGAAGGAAAAATTTTTGGCTTTCATTGCAAATTTTTTAAAAAATCCTTTTTAATTTGCATATTTCTACCAAAACAAAAATTTTTTTTGTAGACTTCCTGTGCTTGGCCCCTCTGTATAACTTCTTGGTAGTAATTCTTCAGAAAACTTGTGATTTTCTGTGATTGAATGAAGGCAAAAGAGCTTACTGGCTGAGAGTGAAAGGATAGTAGTTCTCCATTTCAACTGTTCCTACTAAGCTTCTGAGGTTCTGTCAAGAGAGAAATCTGGTTATTTGTCTCCTATGTTCACCTTTAACAGTTGACCACCTTATTTCTCCATGTAGCTCCCCTTTAGTAATAAAATATCTTGTAAAAACTAGGAGTTGGTAGAATCATTCAAGTAGATACATTATTATTAACACACATCTTTTTTTCTTTTTTGTCTTTTTGCCTTATTTGGGCCACACCCGCGGCATATGGAGGTTCCCAGGCTAGGGGTCTAACAGGAGCTGTAGCTGCCGGCCTTCGCCACAGCCACAGCCACAGCAACGCAGGATCCGAGCCGCCTCTGCAACCTACACCACAGCTCATGCCAACGCCGGATCCTTAACCCACTGAGGAAGGCCAGGGATCGAACCCGCAACCTCAAGGTTTCTGGTTGGATTTGTTAACCACTGAACCATGACGGGAACTCCATTAACACACATTTTTAAACATTTTGTTCACAAAGGCCCACAATTCTGGAAAATGTTGAGATTTTGGTAGGTTTTCTCACCAAAAAAAATCTGGTGTAGCTGAAAAAAATATTACAGTGAAGTTTTAGCACAGAGCCAGGCTGTACCAACCCAAGGAACAGTAAGGATGTTTCCAGAGGCTTCTGGGGTAATTTGTACTTTTTACCTCTGAGGGCAAGTTAGAGTTCATCATCACAGAACCCACCACCCCCAGAATCACAGGAATCACAGCTCAGAACCACAGGAATTTGTCCAGCGCTCTGCACAGAAGTTGTGTGTCATTGCTGCTCAGGGCCAAGCTTCTGTGGTCTCAGCAGAGGTAAGTTCCATAAGGCTCTTCCCTCTCCCTTCCCTTTACCATGGTCTTAACTGGCCAGCCCCGGTAGACTCCAGGTGAATCCATCAGGAAGCACACTGGGGAAGAGGGCAGGAGAATTTGGGCAAAATGTGGATAATAATACACTGATTGCTTTGGAACAGTCACCCATCTCATGGGGGTGCCATGAGAACAAATTAATGTTTGTAAAGGCCTTTGAGTTCCTTGGAGGGAAGGTGCCACCAGAGTGCTAAGCATTATTGTGAAGGGATTATGTGCACAAATAAAATACCAGGAGCCAGGATATTACTAAAAATAAAGCAGAACTTTCTGTGAGGAAGGTAAGGAAGGAAATGCCTCACTGAAAAAAGCTTAACTGTCTTTTAATACAAATGCTTAGGCTACCGGGTAATGGAACAGCAAATCTGAGATTCTATTCTAGGTAAAGGATTATGTTTTCTCGGCATTGTTAAGGTGCTGTGGAACAAAACAAAATGACTGCTTTACCAGAAAGAAGGTTATAGTCTTTGAATAAGAGATTAAGAGGATATTTGGCTATTGCACTGTGTCCATCCATGAGGAAAAAGGCAACAGAAAAGCAAATGTTTGTTTGCATTTGGGGTGAAGGGGTTTTAAAAAATTGGAAGAAAGGATACTGCTTCAAATTAAAATAACTGTTGGTGGTGACTCCCAATAAATCTAGTGATCAAGATTAAAGCATGTTAGAAACCGAAATATATTTTTCACTTGCTTCTCTTTCAAACAAGTGCTTAAAAGCCCTGTTTGAAATAGCAGAAGTAATATATTCTTGCTTGTGCATTTACAGAGACTGACCACATTAGCTATGTTTAAAAAAAAACTCTTGCTTCATCTGTATGATAAGTAAAATATGCTATATTTGTGGAATAAGTCATGAAGTGTTTTCAAAGCCCTCATTAGGCATTGGGTTAATAAAACTCAGAGCAAAAATAGGAATGAAAACTCTGTCTCTTCCCAACCCCTCTTTCTGACCCTTTTCTTCTCCTCCACCTGCTTATTTTATAATAAGGCCTCTGGAGTCTGAAGCAGATTAGCAAGCAAATAAATCCTTTAATGTCATGGAATACTTTCCCCAGCATAAATGGGATTAATCTGCCAACCCGGCAAATTCTACATTTCAAATACCTCAGCTGCATAAAAAGCCATTTAGGCCAACCCCCTAATTTATGGCACAAAGTTCATTTTATTTCAGTGTTTGCACTGGTTAAATTTTCTTTCTCCATTCTTCCCTTCCATTCTATCTCCCACTCTCAGTTTTCCACCTTTGAAAATGTCCCAAGTGTAGCCTTTAGAAAAGCATCAAAGAGCACAAATAATAACCTGCGGCTCCCAGAGAAGCCGGAAGAGTGGAAAGAATGTAGAACCTGAACAGCCTTCCACCAGCGCCAGAAGATCCATCTCCAGAACTTCTCGGTCTGACTCTGGCTGTGCAGCAGCAGCCCGTGAGGCCTGAAAATCACAGGCAAACACAGGCCTCTATACTTGCCAAACCTTGTTTCCCCTCAGTTTTACCAAAATAATGAGGAAAGTCTGGGCTGCTTCCGAAGACCCCCATCGGACCTTTCAAGAACTGGAAATGGGTTGAGATTTGTGTGAATGGAGGAGGCAGGCAGTACAGTCTCTGATCTAAGAATGAGAAAGAATCTCCAAGCGCCATCAAATTCTGTGACTGGCTCAAGGTCACAAGGAAAGGGGTTGGGGCAGGCAGGTGGTTTATGGTCACCAGTTCTTCACCTGCCTGAGCCATGCTCTTCCTACCAAACCGCACTGCTTCCGTGAGCCAAGGATCACCATGCTGCTCCTGTTCAGGAACCTGAAGAGGAAAAGACTATTTGGGGAGCTATTTACTCAAAACCATTGGGTAAATTCTGAGTCATATTAACATTTCCTTTTACTCACCCTTTGAAACTTGAGCAACATGAGTCACCGAACTAGTCTATCCTCTCAGTTGGTGACCAAAGGGAAGTGCTTCATTTTAAGAAGTAGGGCCTTAGGGCTGTTGTGGATACATTTCTGAGAGTCACAATGAACAAAGTTATGACGAATAGTGAGGCCGGAAGATCCCTGCAGCTGTGAGCCAGGGAGGATCCTCTTTCCTGAAATACAAGGTCTCCTTCAGGCTTTTAGGCTAAAACAGTAGGAACAATGGGGAAAGGAAGAATGAGAACATAAGTGTGTTTCTAAAGAAGAGTCAGGACATCAGGCCCTTTTATTGCAAAACAGAAAAGGAGCCTAACAGATGAAGTACCAGCATGCAACACGATGGAGGCATCTTAGCAATAGGATGTCAAATAAAAAAGGCCCCAAAGATTAGATACCATGTGACACCCTTGATGTAGGTTAAAGCACCCAAAATTATTTAAAACCATGAGCAATTTAGGAATACAATAAAACTATATAGGAAGAAAAGCAAGGAGTTGACGAGTTCAGGATGATGGTGGGGAGGGCGGGTGATGTTGGTGAGGGAATGTATGACTAAATGTGAGTTATTTTCCTGTCCTATATTTGTTTGGGGAGATAGGTTCATAGATGCTAAGTGCATTTACATAAATTATTTACATAACTCATGTGGGGCAGGTATGTTATTTATACTTAAGTTATGTAAGTAATTTATGTACTTAATTATGTAATAAAAAAGTAAATAGCTGAATTCAAGCTGAACATTCACAGCCCAGTGATAACAACGTACCGTGAATCAAGGGCCCTTGGCTTGTAGCTCGCCGTCTTCTCCCTGTGTCTTCTCACATCATCTTCTCTCCATGCAGTCACTGTGTTGAATTTCCCCTTTTTAATAAGACTCTGATCATACTGGGTAAAGAAGAACTACTCTAATGCCTTGATTCGACTTTGATTACTTCTCTCAAGACCTTTTCTGGAAATGATGTTACATTCTGAAGTTCTGGGGGTTAGGATTTCAACATGCCTTTTTGTGGTCAGACACAATTCAGCCTATATCAGCAATGCCCAATGCTTGACTGTTAGGATTGGGAAGGGAAGAAAATAGTTATTTTAATTGCACATTTAAAACACAGTTTTCGAAGTTTTTTTCTTAATTTTTACACTACTGACTTAAACACTGTGAATGGAAGAAAGCATAGAAAGATTATTGAAATTCTCCAAACTTGTTACCCAGAGAGACAGATAAAGACAGAGAGGAATTTCATTCTCTGAGTCTTTTGTTACCTGAAGTATAGTTGATTTATGATATTATATTAGTTTTAGGTGTACAGAATACTCATTTTTATAATTATTCTCTAAAGTTATTATAAAATATTGGCTATAGACTCTATGCTATGCAATATATCCTTGTATCTTATTTTATACATAGTAATTTGTACCTCATATCCCTTCCCAGCTCACCCTGCCCCACTTCCCTTTCCCCACTAGTAACCACTAGTTTGTTCTCTATATCTGTGAATCTGTTTCTGTTTTGCTATACATGTTCATTTTACTTTTTAGATTCCACATATAAGTAATAACATAGAGTATTTGTCTTTATCAGTTTGACTTATTCTTCTAAATATTCTGTGGGTTATTCTTCTAAATATTCTTCTAAATATTCCATGTTGCTGCAAATGGCAGAATTTCATTCTTTTTTATGGCTGAGTAATATTCCATTGTATATATGTACCACATCTTCTTTACCCATTCATCTGTTCCTTGGCAATTGCCATATCTTGGTTATTGTAAGTAATGCTGCTATGAATATTAGGGTGTATGAATCTTTTCAAATTAGTGTTTTCATTTTCTCTGGGTCTTTTTAATTAATTACAGATATTGATTCCAAAAAATTAAGCCAATTGATCCATTCTCCTCCTTAAAGCACCCCCTCAATCCTAGGTATATTTTCTATTGTGCAACATCTATCAAGACTTAAAGGCATCAGCTTCTTTCTTCCTGGAGTCTCTTTAAAGCTTGAATTTGTAAAAGGTGTCCAAGGCTATTTATGGCAACATCGTACTAGAAAAAAAAGCAAAACACAGGAGTTCCCTTGTGGCACATTTAGTTAAGGATCCAGCATTGTCACTGCAGTGGTTCGGTCACTGCTGTGGTACTGGTTCGATCCCTGGCCTGGGAACTTCATGTGCCTCAGGCACAGCACCCCCAAAATAGCAACCTTATGGACACTGCCCATATACAAAAGCATAGATAGCCTAGACTGTCATAGATCTAAGGTAAAATATAAAGCGTGAATATTACTCCAGAGTAAATCCAGACCTTTTATTACACCAATCCCTCCATGATTGGCCTTCTCATTCTTGAACTGAACCCCTTCCCTGGCTGAGGCCCCAGACCAGCTGCCAGATTCTCAGTGCTGCCACCTGCCCAACTGGACTTCTACCAGAGTGTCTACCTAGACACTACCCTGGATTGGGGACTAGGTTTGGACCTTTACTTAATTTCGCATATACCCTTTACTTATAAGGATTTCTCTCCTGATTTTATACCTCATTTGGGATTCATAGCAGAGGATTATTGGAATCTCAAGTTCTGCATTTCTGTCCTTACTTCACACCACATTTCATGTCCTTTTCTGAGTTTGCCCAGAATACCATCCCCACTGTCCACAGCCCGACCTTTATTGCCCCTGAGCCTCTCTGAACAATTGCAGCTGGAAACTAGACTTGCACTAAAGTGATAACTGCATAAGAAATGGAACAATTAAAAGCTTTTGAAGATTGAAAGAGAGATTGCTAAAGCTCCTTGACAAAAGAAATCTGCCCTGTACAGAATGAGGCCATAATCAGATGGCCAGAGCTTGGTCAGAGAGTTTATCTTGGTGTGTGAAGTGGTCTTGACCCCACTGCCCAAATTAAAGTGTAAAACTGACTTGTTTACTCAGTGTCACATCCAGTCGTTCAAAATTTTCAAAATTCTCAAGTGTATAGGCTCAAGATTACATGAGGTCTTTTCTCAAGGACAGGTCATTAGGGGAAGATAATCAGAGTCAGATTAGGGCACACGGTGGTAGGAACAGCAATGGTGAGAAGGAAGCAGATGCTGGGCCTTGGCTTCTAACCTGCAGCACCAAGATGACGGTGCCTTCCACTTGGGCAGCCTTCACTTCGATGACCTTGACTCTTGTCTTCTAGGCCTGCCCATCCTGTCCTCTAATGTTGACAGAACGTGAAGAGAACATATTCTAGTCTTCCGGTAGGAGGGACAAAAATCTCCATGTAGCACAGAAAGCATTCCTGACCTACCACTCCAAACACTTGAGATCAAGGTCATCCTCCTGAGAAGGCAGGCAGGGCTGTAGTCAAGAGCAACCTTAGAGAGTTCTCGCCATGGCTCAGTGGAAATGAATCTGACCAGCATCCATGAGGACGCATGTTTGATCCCTGGCCTCACACGGTGGGTTAAGGATCCAGCGTTGCCGTGAGCTGTGGTGTAGGTCACAGACTCGGCTCGGATCCTGCGTTGCTGTAGCTGTGGTGCAGGCCAGTGACTACAGCTCTGATTCAGCCCTAGCCTGGGAACTTCCATATGCTGAGGGTGTAGCCCTAAAAAGATTAAAAAAAAAAAAAAAAAAAAGAGCAGACTTAGACTTCACTTTCTAAGCTCTGGATTTGAACCCCAGCTCTATCATCCAATCCCTCTGGGATCCCTGATCACACAGTCTTCCCAATACAAATATCTTATTCTGTTCTACTAAGAGTTTTCTGTTGTCACCCACAGAATATTTCTGACACCAAATGTGTGAGCTTTCCATACCAAGCAATTCCCTGTGGATACCAACTGAGTGTCCTGTAAGTCAATTAAATTTGGACACTAACTACCTGGAATTAGTACAAATACAGGAGGTGAAGAGCTTGTCCAGTAAGATTGAGCCCCCTCCCCTTGAGTTGCCAGTTGCAAGTCTGAGTCACTTGCATTTCTGACTGATGGGTTCCCAATCAGAGGTTCCCACAAGCCCCTCCTCAGGTTCGGTAATTTGCTGGAACAGTTCACAGAACTCAGAAAGATGTTTCACTTACCATTACCTGTTTATTATAAAGGAAACAACCCAGAAACAGCCAAGTGGAAAAGCTGCACAGGCAGGGAGCATAGCTGTGCTCTCTCCAGACACACCACCCTCCCAGCACCTTGATGAGCTCACCAGGCCTGAAGATCTCCAAACCTGGGGTTCTTGGTGGTTCCACTATGTACATATGATTGATGAAAGCATTGGCCATGGGCGATTGACTCAACCTCCAGCTCTCTCCACTCTCCAGAGATGAAGGGTGGGGCTGAAGGTTCTAATCACGTGACTGTTTCCTCTAGCAGTGGGCCCCAATCCCCAAGCCATCTAGGGGACCACCCAGAGTCCCCTCATTAGCAACAATGTCAGATATGGTTGGCAGGAGCTTAAGACACTCATCCCTAATACTCAGGAAAGCATGAGGGTTTTAGGAGCTCTGTGCCAGGAACCAGGGATCAAGACCAAATACACATATTTCTTTTTTTGTTTTGTTTTTTGTCTTTTTTTTTTTTTGCGGTCACACCCATGGCATATGGAGGTTCCCAGGCTAAGGGCTGAATCAGAGCTGTAGCCTCTGGCCTATCCATAGCCACAGCAGTGCCAAATCTGAGCCGCGTCTGTGACCTACACCACAGCCACAGCAATGACAGATCCTAACCCACTGAGCAAGGCCAGGGATCGAACCCGCATCCTCATGATTACTAATTGGGTTCGTTACCGGTGAGCCACGACAGGAACTCCCACATATTTCTTATTATACCACATTATCACACTCTGAAATACAAAACACGTAACATCTACATTTAAGGTTGTGAAGGATAAAATGAAATTACGTGTGTAAAGTGTGACGCAGCCCTCATCCTTAATGAGAGCTCGGTGGCCCTCCCACCTCCCTTCCAGCCCTGGTTCTCAGCACAGGGCACGGCCTCCCTGAGTGTACATCCTTCTGCCCTTTAAACACATCCTGTGGAAACTCAAACAGTTTGGAGAAGTTTTTTCTGCACAGCCATCACCTGTTCTTTTTCACAGGGATTATTAATGAGTGTTCAGTCTGACACTGGGGTGGGGGTTTCTTGGTAGTTGGTTTTTTATTTTTTATTTTTTTGGTTGTTTTGCTTGTTCATTTGTTTTTGGTCTTTTTTTCTTTTTTCTTCAGAATTTCCCTTCTTGTGAATCATATTCCTGGCCAACAGGGGCATACCTATCATTTTTCTGAACTTTCTAAAGCCTGTTTCCCAAAGTCCAGACTCACGTCAGCAAGCCTGATGGTCCCTTTCCTCTGTTTGACCAGGAATGACGCAGTCGTTTTTTCTCGAGGTTCCTGGAAATTACACAATAGCCATCAAGTTCTTTTTCGTCAGAATTAAGTCAAGAATAGAAGTTCCCTTGTTGTTTCCTCTGTCTTGGAGTGAGGCTATCATGGAGACTGGCAAGGACTTATCATGCTGTTTTCTTTTCCTACCATTTTTTAAAAATTGAGGTATAGTTGATGTACCTCAAAAGTTAAACATGGTTTAACTTTTAGCAGAATAAGGCTTCTGGTAAAAGCTGAACCTTTGAAGTTGGTCTCCATCATCACCTAATTTACTTTCTTTGTACTCAGTATTGATAAGGCATTTTTTCACTTCACTTTTAGAATAATAAACAGAGAAAGACAAATACTGTAACACTTGTATGTGGAATTGTTAAAGAAAAAAAGTCAAACTCATAGAAGCAGAGTAGAAAAGTGGTTGCTAGGGGCTGGGTAGTGGGGGAAATGGAGTTTGGTAAAGGGTGTAAACTTTAATTTTGATTCTAGTTAAATAACACCGCTAAGAGAATAGAACTTAAATAGTCCCACCAGTTTTTTTTTTTAAAGGCAAACACGTGATGCCATGGATGTGTTAACTTGATGGAGGTAATCTTCTCACAGTGTATATATACATATATCATCACATTGTATACTTTAAATATTTTGCAATTTTATTTGCCAATTATACCTCAAAGCTAAAAAAAATAAAATAATTTAAAAAACAAAGCCAAAACGAACAGGTAGGTGCTATTAGCATTTCACATTTTACAGATGTGGAAACTGAAGCACCAAGAGGTTGTGTAATTTGCCTAAAGCCACATGGCTTGCAAATACGGGGGCGGGGATTCTTACCTGCCTCCCAAACGCTACACTATACCATTTCTCCTGCTTGGCTCAAAGACCAGCTCTCCAGGGTTCCCACTGTGGCTCAGTGATAAAGAACACGACTAATATCCTTGAGGATGCGGGTTCGCTCCCTGGCCCCGCTCAGTGGGTTACGGATCTGGTGTTGCCAGTAAGCTACAGTGTAGGTCACAGACAGGCTCTTATCTGGCGAGTTGCTGGGGCTGTGGTGTAGGCGGATAGCTGCAGCTCGGCTCCAACCCCTAGCCTGGGAATTTCCATAAACCACAGGTGCGGGGCAAAAAAAAAAAAAAGGCCAACTCCCTAACCCAGCGGCTTCCCACCTTGGAGAAGCTGCTTACTGTCTTGGTCTCAATATCCTCATTTGCAAAAATGGGAATAACAATCTCAAATTCCTAGGGATTGTTATGAAAATGAAGCGAAGCAGGTAGCACCAGTACCTGTCCTGGTAAGCGGGGTGTATGTCCGCTCGGCTGCCAGGAGTCAAAGCATCCTCACTATTCCTGCCGCCCCGCGTCTCCTCTGCTCCCAAGCTGCTCCCTTTCTTCACAGGTTCATATCTCTGAAGTCAGATTCCGTCATATAATCAATACATACACTTTAGCTTTTCCCCTGCAAAGTTATTACTTGATGATGTGCCTTTTTCTAAATGGCATCTGTGAATCAAAGAAATATATCATTTCCGTGTGTACTTGTTTTGACCGGCTAGTCTATTGACAACTTAAGGTCAAGAGGCAGTCTTGAATTGGAGTTAGCTCAACGCCCAAGACCGAGTCTCACACATTCTAAACATTCAATAAATAGCTACTGGCACATTAGTTTTTGTCAAAAGCGAATTGAGCAGTTCTGCGCTGTGCTGAGTAAAAGGTGCTTCTCACCCCTCCCTCCCCCCACCCCGCAGGAAGCGAGTCGAGTTGAGGCGGGCAGGTTGTATTTTCCTCCAGGGTCTTTCTTCCTTCCAGCAGAGAGAGGGCCCCCGGCGCTTCCTGGAGGGAGCGAGACAACAGCTGCCCGCAACAGCTGGGGTCTCGGCAGAGCCCTCCGCTGGGCTTTCCCAAGAGATGCTGTCTCTAAAGCCGAGGAGCCGAATTGCTAGAGGGCAAGGGGAAGTGCATTTGTCTGGGCCACGGTGCTGAGCTCCAGCGATGAGACGTCCTCGGTAAGAGGAGGAGGGAGAGCTGGATTCTCTTCTCTGCGGTTGAAGGCGCGCCCGTCGGGGACTGGGACGTGCGGATGCAGGCGCTTTAGAGGGACTGGATGGGAGAGTGAACGCGCTCAGGAGGCGGCGGCCGTCAGAGGAGCAGCTGTGCGGCCCAGGAACAGAACCAGTTCGGGCAGGAACTTCAGGAAACGAGGGCACGGAGATGGTGTCATTCGGCTGCATCAGCAGTGTTCATGCCTCGCCTTTTCAAGACTTTGATGCTCCAGAGCAAACAAATAAATACAGAATAATTCATCTGAAAACTGGCCTCTGAAACCTCAAGCTGGAGATCTTTTTTTCCCCCTGAAATTAAGAAAGCTTCCAACTTACTGATCTATAAACAAGTGAAGTCACGTCCTGACTCTGGGTACATTCCTACTTGTTCTTTAATGGTTTCAAAATTAGAAAGAGTAGATTGCCCATTGTATACTCCTCCAGGATCACCCTTCTTTTTATTTAAAGGGGTTACAGAAACAGCATATATGTGTAGCACAAACTTCTGTGGCATATATACTGGTTCACAAATATTTTACAAAATTTCACTCTGGATTTGAAAAAAAGTCAAGAGTCGTCCAGCTTCTTGACTCCACAGAGAAATGTCCCCCTGGGTTTCCAGGGGTTTTCTTTGAGTTTGTTCCTTTAGTTGTTGTTCTGACTGACAAGGCCCAATGCTGGAGCTGCTTATCGTGTGAAAGCTGCTTTTCTTTGTGTCTTTGTGTACTCGTAGAAACTGAAGCATGCTTCTGGGTGAGCTCCCTGTCCTAGTGAAAGGGAGCTGTATGTTCTGCTTCTCCTGTCACTCAGCTCATGTTAAGGGCAGAAGTGGCCCAGTCAGTCCTCCCATGGGAGCGACTCTTGGGTGAAGTGCAACCTGTTGCCCCATCTGCTAGGGATCATTTTGGTAAATAATAAGAGATAAAATACTTTTCTGCACTTTTTACTAGAAATTTACAATTATGGCTCTTCTCAAATGCTCCCCTCAGCCCTCTTCTTGTCCATCCTGCAGGGTGACTGTATTGCCAACTCCAGGGCGGGGTCCCTCTGGGATCCACGCTGGGAGTCTCTGGGCTCTGCAGCCCCTGCAGTAAAAAACGTAACTGGTCCTGCTGTGTGGGAGCAATTGCCCTTCTTCTCTCCTGAGAGGTTTCTTTTCTTTCTGATCCCATTCCCTCGGGTCCTGCAAAGCCCCTTCAGCTCTTCTTTCCTCCCCTCTCTGGAACTTTCCCTCTTCTGCCACAGCCATCCCCGAGGCCCAGCTTTACTGCATCTCTCCTTGGAAGAGTCTTAAACATCCTGACAGATTTTGGGAAAGTAGTCAAGAGTCAGGTTTTCCAGAGTGTCTGCTTTGGGACTTTAGTTCTGACAAATGCTTCTCTATAAAAGGGTTTTATGGACATTTTTGGAAAAGTTTCATGACATATCTTACTTTTGGGTAGTTAGTTAACCTTGCTGGTCAAGGTTAAAATATGCCTGGGAGAAGTCCTGTGCCTAAAAAATAAGGAACGAATGAACCAATCAACCTACCAATCAACAACAGCAAAAATAAACCCAATTTAATTATATTTAACCTGGAATTTCCCAGATGATCTGTAATCATTTGTTTCATGACACTGGTAGCCTCTAGGACAGGCTTTGGGAGTTGCTGTCCTAGAGCATCCTGACCACCTTCTAGGCCCAAGGAAGTTGTAACAGTTTGGTAAAACTGTTTAATCAGATTCTAGGGAGCTATATATGATCTCTATTATGTTTAAACTTTTATGTTGTTGTCCTAAAGTAGGTAACACCTAGAAATCCAGTTGGATTATTGTTCTTCAAGCCCCATTATGTAGAGATCATTCTGCCAGTGAATGTGAAAAAAGACAATTGCTACACTTGTCCAAGTCTAGGAGGTAAGATTGGGGACAAACTTGAAATGTTATAAACTAAGGGCACCAGACCCAAGAATGGCCTCCTAAGGAAACAATGGCCAGATCTGGTTCTCCAATTGCATTCATGTAAAGAAACTGGATTTGGTCAATGCACTCGGGTGATCAGGCGTAAAACTATTGACTTTCATTAAGAAACCTCACACACAATACCAAATGCTGGTATGGACTGGAGCAACAGGAACTCCCATTCCTTGGTGGTGAGAATGCAAAATGGTGTAGCCACTTTGGAAGACAGTTCGGCAGTTCCTTACAGAACTGGGTTCTTATGCTACAACCCAGTAATTGCATTCCTTGATGTTTACCTAAAGAAGTTGAAAACCTTTGTCCCATAGAAACTTGCACACAGATGTTTATAGCAGCTTTATTTATAATTGCCAACACTTGGAGGCAACCATGATGTCCTTCAATGGGTGAATGGATACATCCAGACAATGGGATATTGGCATAATGGTCTCTATATAATGGAGCCTGAGGAACAATAAGGTTCTGCTTATTCATCCCTCCACCCCAAACCCTGGCAGCCATTGACCTTTTTACTATCCCACCCCAACTTGAAGTTTTTGCTTTTTCCTAATATAGTCGGAATCATACAGTATGTAGCTTTTCAGAATGGCTTCTTGTACTGAGTAATAAGCATTTCCTCCATATCTTTTCATAGCTAGACAGATCATTTTTTTTAGTACTGAATAATATCTAGCGGGGGGGGGGGTGAGGCAGTGAAATGACTCTGTATGACACTGTAATGATGTCTACATGTCGTTATACATTTGTCCAAACCCACAGGATTTACAACACCAAGAGTGAACCCTAAGGTAAACATTCGCCTTTGGGTGACTATGATGTGTCAGTATAGGTTCACCAGTTGCAGCAAAGGCACTGCTCTGGTGAGGGATGTTGATAATAAGGGAGGCTGTGCGTGTGTGGGGGCAGGGAGTATATGGGAAATCTCAGAACTGCCTTAAAAAATTGTCTTAATGAAAAAGAATGCAACTCAGGAAGAAAAGAAAAAGAAAGAAAGAAACCTCATAAACCAGAATGCTGATGATTGCTGTTTAGTAAGAATAGCAATACCAGGGGTTGCCGTATGGCCACTTTGGCTAGTCAGTACACTTTCTTCCTGTTGGAAAGCCAAAACTATCATCCTAAAATTGCTTTGTGAGCAAGAAATATGAACAAGGAATATTCATTGGGTAGTGGTGTTCACTAGAGGGTAGACTTGCCAAATAGAAGACCATGGGGCAACCCAGACATACTGCTCCCCGAGAGGCTCTTAATCATTCTTCCTTGAGAGACCGCTTTTCGCTGCACTCTGAAGTCTGAATCTCTTGAGAGAATAGAAAGAAAGTTTCCAAACTGGACTCCAGGTCTGACTTCCAGCCCTCTTGCTCTAATTATTTGGGTTGCACATGGTTCTCCTCCAGATCGCCTTGACTTGATATTTCCAGACAGTCTTCCAATGGTTGTCTTTTGTTAGATGGCTGATCCCTATCACCACCCTCACTTTCAGAGATTATTTCCATATTGGCGCTACCTCATTTCACCCAATGTGTCCTGACTATTCTATAGTCCAGCCTGAGTGGTCTTGCCTGATAGAGACGTGAGCAGAGATGGAGGCATCTGTGTGGATCATGCTCCTCATAAATTTGCCACCCATGAACTTTTCTATACAAACAGCATCTCCTCCCAGTCTGTTATGCTTCCTGGGCTAATTCAAGTCAATAAATACAATAAACATCTGTTTACCAAGTGTAATAGGCTAAATGTTTATGTCCCCCCCAATAAGCTGAAACCCTAACCCACACCCTCCACAGGATGTTGTTGAAAGGTGGGGCCTTTGGGAAGTAATTAGGTCAGAAGGGTAGAGCCCCCATGATGGGATTAGAAGAGGAGGAGGAGAGCTGACCCTGTCTCTGCTCTCTACCACTTGAAGATACAAGGGGAAGTAGGCCATCTGCAAACCAGGAAGAGGACTCTCACCAGACACTGGATCCACTGACACCTGGATCTTCACAATATTTGTTGTTTAAGTAACCCAGTGTACCATATTCTGTTACAGCAGCATGAATTGACTAAGAGACCAAGCAC
Organism: Catagonus wagneri; assembly: GCA_004024745.2. Classification (NCBI taxonomy): domain Eukaryota; kingdom Metazoa; phylum Chordata; class Mammalia; order Artiodactyla; family Tayassuidae; genus Catagonus; species Catagonus wagneri. The sequence continues at coordinate 8,246,322 of PVHT020000256.1, forward strand.
CAATTATGTCTAAAGCAGCATCTTTAGCACTGTTGAGGAACTGGAAACAGAAAGTCAGGAATTCCAACCTATACACCAGGATTGTTGTTAAGACATCTTCAGTGCACACAAATTCTATTTGCACTGAAAAATCGAAACTGCTGCCTCCCATCTGTATCATTCCTTTCTTCTGTCACCTGTTCAGTTCCAGTCTTGTTTCATTTCTCTCCTAGCACTGGACCTGGAGAGTGTTTTTACCTTTAACTTCCATGACAGCCCTGTCTAAAGCAGTGTTCCATGACTCCTCGTCCTTATTTTATTTTTAGAAGTACTTATCATTATCTGAGATGATTTTGTCCTTTTGTTAACAGTTATTTCTCTGTCTTCCCCATCTAGGAAATCCGAGCTCCATGAAGGTAAAGACTGTCATTATCTGGCTTATTTATGACAGTATCACCATGTCCCTAGTCCCCGGAGCAGCCTTAGTACACAGTAGGAGCTCAGTCAACACACACTGCAGAGGAGGAAGCAGTTAGTCGCTGAGGCTTGTCAAGTCATCAGTGCACATGAAAGCTTCCATCAGAACCTGATTAAATGCGGAAGGCAGGGCTTGCACATTCCCTTGATTCCCGCTTGACAGCATTGCTAGCAGGTGGTAGCAGGGGTGCTCTCTGCTCCATCCACCAGACGCATCCCCAGCCTCTGCTGGGTCTCTGGCCCTGGCAATGATGGATGCGAGTTGAAGGGGAGGGGAGCTGAGGGGGAGGATGAGTGAGAATGTGTCTGTGCCTCGTTCAAGGGCAGAAAGGTGTTAACAGGAAAGGGTGGAGGGAGAATGACCTAAAACTAGGGAATAAGGTAGAAAGGGTAGGAGCAGGGTTAGAATAAAGAATTATTCAGTCATCATTGTCAAGAGCCTTCAAGGACTCCAAAGGCAACCCTCTTTCTACCTTGGCTATTTACAATGAGACTGAGAAGTGGCTGCCTTTTCTTAGCACAAGTTTGCCCCATCATGGGGAGTTTAATACACAATTACTAACAGCAGCCAACATTTATTAAGTGCCTACTGTGTACCACACTGAGCCACCAGCTCTGCTGTACAGCAAATGTCCTGCATTTGCAGTTTGCAGTGACCGTGAAGTGAGCCACGGCTCCTGACGGTGGGCAGCAGGGCCCCTCACCTGACAGTGTTATGAAGTAACACGTGGCACAGCCCAGCCAAATAGGCACCTGGTGATTGGTGGCAGGGCTAACCCGCAAAGTCACACCTCCTTAAAGTGGAAATCTGAGCCCTGATACCCACTGCCTCTTCACTTCTACCTGGTGGCCTTGACCCTACCCTTTGAAGACCCCCAGAATCCTGCCAGCCCTTCCCTTTGCTAGACCCAGGCTCCCCCCACCACACACACCCACCCATCTGCGCATCTTGTTGATCCTTGACTCACCCTGCCCATCTCCCTGTATCTGGCTTGAGCTGCCCTCTTCCTCGCTTACTTCCCTGAAGCCACACTATTCTATTCTACTCTCAGATCCAAACACGGCAAACTCTTTGTCACCCAGACCCTTTGCATTCTTGGGCCCTCTCCCTAGCGTGCCCTTAACCTCCCTCTTCACCTGCCCGTTCCCACTGTTTGTTTGCTTGGTTGGTTGGTTGGTTGGTTTCTTTGTTTATTTTTTAGTTCTCAACTTAATATCACATTCCTGGGGGGGCTTCTCTAACCGCAATCCCTAAATATTCTTATGGCCTTTTCTATCTCCTACCTACGTCTTTTCTGTCTCATTTTCTTCTTTCCTTCCCAGGATTTTAAAGCTCATGTGAGGCTTTAAAAAGAATAACTGGAAGTTCCCTGGTGGCCTAGTGGTTAAGGATTCGGTGTTGTCACTGCTATGGCTCATGTTTGATCCCTGGCCTGGGAATTTCCACATGCTGCAGGGGCAGCCAAAAAGAATAATCTGCTCATGTGTTGTTATCATTCTCCTCTACCTGGATGTAAACTCAGGAAAAGAAACACTGCATCATCTCATTCAACGTTGAATCCCCACTTTACCCATAGACAGCATTCTATGAATATTTATTGAGTATATAAATGGATGGATGAATGCCCTTTAAGTATTTGTAGACAGTTTTCTATCATGAGTCCATTCTTTTCCTAGACAGGATGTGCTCTGTCATTTCAAGTAGTTTTCATATGCCATGGGACTCCCTGGGCACAGAGTAATTCTTCCCTCTTGTCCTTCAAGTACAACACTCCAGGTATGACTGAACTTGCACTGAACACAGTGGGATTGTCTCCTGGCCCTTCTAGCCATGCTTCTATCCAAGCCCAAGAATTAGCTTTTGTTGGGGAAGCTAATTGAAGGAGTTAGTGAACTACCCCCACTGAATATACAGTCACTCCAGATGTTGCCTAGACTCCTGCTCCTTTCACATATGCGCACACACACACGCACACAGCCGAAGCTCTCATCTGGAGTGCTTGCCAATTCAGGGGTGTAAATACCCCCACCGCGACTGATTTCAGGCCACCAAAGTGAGGTCACTGGGCGTGGATTTAAGGAGGTGGCTAATTCTCAAAGAGCCAGTGGACACACCACTGCTCCTCCTCCAGCTCCTGACCCTCCCCTCACACATCCGCTCACCACCCCCCATCTCCATGCTAATGGAGAAACATCACCTAAGAGAACCTACACATCTGCCTCTTGCAAACACTGCGTTCCTCCATAAAAGCCAGAGTTCTATAAAAACCAGACATAAAGGGAGCCGGAAGGGAAGGGAGGAATGTATTAAATCTCTTTCAGGTCTGCCGCGGGCATCTCATTAGACCTTTGAGCAAATGGACACGTGCCTGTTTTCATGGCTTCCCTAAAACTTGTCGACTTATTAAAATTCTTTGTTTTCTTTTTCCAGCCAAAACCAGTGGGCAAAAGAGAAGTATGACTCAAAAAGACATAATTCAGCATCAAGCACTTCAATGAATATATGGAGGTGAGGTGTTCCTCACAGAGGGCTGTGATGTCATTTGAATATCAGGCTCTGAGTGTGTGTGTTTGTGTGTCTGTGTCTGTGTGTGTTTTTGAGAATATGCTTCAGAACTGTAATTTATTTACTGTGTTTTTATTTGGGTCAGTGGGAAAGGACGGGCAATTACTTATTTTGGCAAAGGTTCAGTTATGCCTGAAAAAGGAACACAGACTTAACATGTTATATAATCACTCTTAAACCACCTCTGGGAAGTTCTCCAAGCCCTGTGTATCAGTCTTCATTGTGCATGTCTGGACACAGCCTCTACAGGAATTCCTATTTTATGAAGCAGGGTGGGGAAATGCTGGGAGACAGAGCTGAGTTTATTTGTGAGGTTGGCTTGTTATGGTACAGCCTAAAGGAAGAGCTTAGCTTATCCTGAAATCCACCACATTAATCGTTCGACGATGCTGGGGACAGAGTCTTCCAGACCCCTGGATTCTGTGTTGTAAAATTATTTGACTTCAGAATCAAGTTATGTCTATGGGTAAATTTTCATTTTTGGGTGACAAACTTTTTACTTAAGTGTAAATGCATTCAGAAAGCACAAAGATGGCAAATATACAGTTCTATGAATTATTACAAAGGGAATATAGCCTCGGAACCATAGAGATGACCGTTAGCCGAAGCTCTCACATGCTCACCCAGGCACCCCCTCCCCACTCATCCCAAAAGGTGACCACTGACATCCCTAGGGAGAAGTTTTCATTTCACTTTTTCTGATTCTAATTCAAAGTTCTGATTTTTTTTTTCCCTGTAATTGTGTAGAAGGGCTCAAACTTACTCGTGATTTTCAGCTAGAGACTGGGTGTCGGGCAGCATGTGTTGGGGGCATCACTGAGTCAGTTGTTGAAATCTGTGCAGAGGTCAGGCCCATCCCTTGATCAGGCAGAGGTCTGGGCAGACATTTTTTGCTAGAACCCCATCTTTATAAACAATTTAACTAAAGAGTGTACTACAAAATTCATGGTGCCACGTGAGGTATAGTGATTCATCATGAAGATTTACAGCAGTGGTTGAGAAGAAGTAGTTATGTGTTTTTTTATTGTCCAGTCGGTACACCTGGAGAGTCTTAGTACTGTCCAGACGCCAACTCTTCCTCTTCAGGTCCAGGAAATATCTCTTCCTGTTCTTTATTGTCAAATGCCTTGTTTCTGGCTCATTTCATATCTCCCACTACAAGAAAGGATAGCAGTGCTGCTAGTCCTCACAAATCGCATGGTTCTTCTGAATCACGAAACAATGGAACTCTTCTTGCTCTTTCCTAATTCCATTTATTTAATTCTGGCGACGTCATTACTTGTGACCCTGCATCATCCACGATGCCATCCATGAGTACTAGCTTCCAAGGATGCTCTACAAGTTTCTGTGCTTTGTTGATAATGTCCGTGAATGCAGCTCTTTCCCAAAGTGTGCAGGAAATTGTGAAGGATCATGATTTGTTTTCTGGTTGTGTTAATTTGCCATTAGGAATTTTACAGCATTCACATACAACACATCTTCCAACCATGCCTTTGTGTGTGTGTGTGGGGGGGGTCAGTTAGTCTCTCTTCTTTAAAGCCTTTCCATCTTCTATTCTCATTCCTTAAAAAACAGCTTCAAAGAATGTCTTAAGCATCATGCCCCCTCACCCCACCCCCAAAGTTCTAATCATTATCTAACATACCCTGTACTTGTACTTCACTCCTCTATCCTGTTTATTGTCTGTCTCCTTCTATAGAATGTAAGCTTCACAATGACAGGGACTTTTTACTGTTTGTTCACTGCTATAGTCCTAGGATCTCGAGAAATGCCTGGCACAGAGTAAGCACTCAGTATGTATTTGAATTATTAAAATTCCACTTACTCTGTGAAGTTCTCCTTTACACTACTACCTTTTTTTTTTTTCTCAAATACCTAAGCATTTGGTCTGTTTAGCACCCAATCAGGCTGTAATTATTCCACGTGTTCTAGTTTGTTGCTCTGCATTGTAGGAGTATTTGTGTTCGTTTGTATGTGTCCGACTTCCTTTCTTCCCCATTTGTTCTAGAAATGTTCCCGCCACTGTCTTCCACCTAACTCCACGGACATGGACCTGTGGCCCAGTGTGGGCAGAATTCCATTCCCCTAACCATAGGCTACGGTCAAGGGATGATCACCAATTACAGCATGTAGGTAGCTTTTCCCCAGATCCCCAAGCAATTCTCCGACACCAGCTGAGTGTCCAACAATTCAACTCAATACTGATGCCGTCTATCTGGAGATAATATCAGTTCTCACAGGCTAGGAGTTCAGTCCTACACGACTACCTCCTGCTCCCCCAGCCGCTTCAGACACCAGTCACAAGTCCAGGTTCCCACTGTGCTTCTGGAGAACCAGCTATAGATCGGAGGCTTCCATGACTTCCTCCTCAGAGCTGATTAATTTGCAGAACTCAGAGAAACAAATGACTTGCTAGATGACCAGTTTGTTACAAAAGGATATAACTCAGGAACAGCCAGATGGAAGAAAAGCATAGGGAAATGTAGGGGAAAGGGAGAGCTTCCAGGCCCTCTCCATAAATCTTTAGCATGTTCAGCAGCCTGGAAGCTCTCCCAGAGAGGCCTTTTGGGTTTTTGTGGAGTCTTCATCATGGAGGCATGATTGATTGGCCCAAGATTCAATCTCTAACCTCTTTCCTCTCCTTGGAGGTCAGGGGATGGGACTGAGGGTTCTAACCCTCTGATCACACGGTGGTTCCCCTGGCAACCAGCCGCTATCCTTAGGTACTTTCCAAAAGTCATCTCATTAACATAAATTCAGGTGTGGTTGAAAGGGGTTTGTTATGAAAGTCAAGCCCCCTTTATCACTCTCATCACTTAGGAAATTTCAGGGGTGTTAGGAGCTCTGGGCCAGAAATGAAAGGAAGACCAAAAACATATTTCTTGTTATAAATCACAGCATCGCACACCCCATCCCACCTAACTCCACAGAAGGGGCCTGGGCTGGGTCAGTTGTAGAGGCCCTCCCCCTGGCCACAGACGATGGTCGAGGGATGGGAGGAAGACTCAGGCAAGGAGAACCGGAGGCCTTCCCATGACTTCACTATTCAGGCTTTTGTGAGCTTTTCCTTCAATCCCACTAGATACTCTTCAAGAAATTCCCTCTTTTTTTGCTTAAGTTGGCCTGAATTAGGTTTCTGTCATATGAAAATTGAAGACTCTGTCTTGCATATTTCTTGTATTTTTCAACTTGCAGGCCAATACATGCATTTGGTTGTGTACAGATGTCTATGATATTCTAAATTATAGGTTATTCAATACAATATCTTTCTCCCCTTGTTATGCAAGCAGTGAATTACTATAATGAAAAAGTATACCTAAAACCTGATTATGAGGTCCAGCATAATCTATGAGAAACATAAGATAATAACAATGGCAATAAAGATAGAGGGAAAAAAAATAAATGCTAAAGGCTACTTTTAAGTAAATTGTAGATGGTACGTTTTATGGTTCCATTTTCCAGATAGAAGAATTTGAATTTCAAAAAAGCAAATATAAGGTCCGGCTTTGTAGGTACTTGTTGCAGCTTTCTGAGTTCTATAAGAATGTCAGACCTGTGTGAATTCTGGTTCAGCTTTTTAATAACTTGTCTAGGTTATTTACCACCAATATTCTCATTTTTTTCATCCATATAAATGAAGACGACAAGCACATATTTCACAGGGATATTTAAGGATTTTTTTTGAGGTAAAAAATATACCAGATTTAGCCTAATTTCCCTAGAACACAGAGCTTGGGGCAACAGCTTATGTGCTAACACGTTTAAGGGGGATGTGGTCCCCCTTAAAGTGTTAAACGTGGTCTTTAACACGTTTGAGAGGTAAAGCACAGAGAGGCCAGGAAGTTGGGAGACCCAGCCGCCAGCGCCAGTATCAGGAAGCCACAGCTTTGAACCAAACACAGCTGATTGCTATTCTCATGATTCTACTTCCCCACTGCAAGCAACACTTGGTACAGTCTATCTGGGTGGGGGGAGGGAGGAGAAATTAGTGTTGGTTCCCACTCCTTTAGGTCAAAGTTTACCCCCAGGGCGTCTGCTCCCTGCACTTCCAGGGCATCTGACCTACCCTCTCTGGCAGATGATACAGAGGCTCTGTGTGTAGTTCGACCCACGAAAAGTCATCGGTGCCCCCATGTGCCTGTCCGCGCACACTCTGCAGCCTGGTTGGCCAGTCAGGGGAACTTTGCCAGCGTGGGCATGGAGAGGGCTAACAGAGCCTCACATCTCAGCGACAGCGAGGGGTCCCAGAGCAGGAATCAGGAGATCCGTGCAGTGTGTGACAGCCGGCCAGCTAAGCAGGTTAGTGCTAGCCACATTCCCACCCCGCAAAATTAACCTCCCCAAATTCCACACAAGATGCCCCAAATCCGGCCAAGCAGTATGAATTACCAGCTTTTCCTGTAACTTAGAATTATTTCTTGTAGTAGTTATAAAAACTACCTCTTATGACTTTCCTTGCAAAAAGAAAACAGTAGGACTTAAAAGGTCCAACTGTTTGAACATTTTCTACATGAAAAAACAATAAATGAATTAGGAAGATAATGATACAGGACTCATGGTAAACAGACATCAAACACATATTCATCATTCTGTACAAAAGTCAGGAAATTACATGAATCTATAAAGGCATTTTCCAGAAAGGAAAAATGAAGGATATTCAGAAGACGAATTTGAAGGTTTTATTTTTTTCAAATCATCAATTTGTATAACTTCAAAATCTACATCTATCAGAATCAGTCAGAATATGGATATAAGAACATTTTGGTATCTTGAGATCCACCCCTGTTCCACCAAGTTGAGTTTTAGTTAATTAAGTATCTATTTATGAAAGTCTCCATTAACTTTTTACAGTCTGATCAGATTCTGAATGATTAGAATTATAGTCCATCGCTCCTAAAATAAGCAATGTTACTACAGTCTGTTGAGTACTAACTGTATATCATGCATTCTTCTAGATAATGTGTCAAACAGGGTGTGTAAGTTATCCTTGCCAAGACAAAGTGTATGTAATTACATTTGCCTTGAAAATTTTCCCAAACTACAACTATATTGGTCAGATAATTAGCAATTCAATGTACATTTAGGGAGAGCCTAATATACACCAGGTAGTGAACTAGACATAGATGCAGTTGTGGAATGAGTCAAAATTTTACTTATTGAAAGCTTAGGTAGAAAAACAATACTCTGAGAGTATATACATTCCATCCTCTAGAGCAATGCTTTTCAACATGATTGTGCATACAAATCACCCTGGGAAGCTTGTCAAACTGCAGATGCTAATTTCATAGGCCTGGGGTGGGGCCTGAGCTTTGTCATTTCCAACAGGCTCCAGGAATGCTGATGCTGCTAGCCTGAGGACCATATATTGAGTAACAAGGCTCTAGAAAATGTATTTAAAAGTCAGCCCCAGCTAACACAAGTGTGTGTACCTGGGATGCGATCTCAGCTCTCCACTCTGCCCTCCTCCTCGACATCCACATACCTGTAGAATGAACTACTTCCTAAAGGTTTTGTGGGCTCTCCTTGACATATATTGAGAGGGCGATATTAGAAAACAACCCTAGAAAACTCACTCTTGTAGCTACTCTAACAACGTCTTCTATAGGGCGTCGCTCATGACCTTACTTGCTACCTTCTTCCACCACGGAAGAAATTCCTCTTTGCTCTTCCTCTCCACAGCAGTTTCACTTCTAAGCCCTTGGTACGTTTTTAGCTCATGCACATTATGAATCCAGGCATAACTGCCTGGACCTTCCTTTTGCATAAGTAATAGAATGCTTAAGGTGCAATTTTGTTACCCATCTAGAGTATCACTAAATATACATTTTTGCTCTCACTTAATTTCTGGTTCTAATTTTGGGCCTATCTTATTTTTCATCTTTCAATCTGAAGTATTTGCTTTTGATATTTTATGCAACATTGCAAACTACTTAAATATAGCTATATATTACTAAAAATCATCCTATATGAGAGTTTTTTATAACTTTGAGCAACATTCTGCCATAGTTCTGTTGTTGACCACCGTGACTCATCTCCAGGAGGGGATATGTCAGATTACCTCAGGATACAGGAATTCCTTCCTTGTTCCAAGCTAGCCCCCGACCCCCAGTTTCATGAAAGATGGAGTTTTCACATTATCCCACTTATTTAACTAGATCAAGAACTTTCCAGCTATCACAACAATCACTGTGATAATCTTAAAAGCAAGACTTGTGTCTTACTCACCTTTGTATTCCTAACATCTAGGACAGTGTTTAGACTGTAATAAATCCACAATAAATATTTGTGGAGTGAATGGATAAATGGGTAAATTCCTTCACTGAAGGATCTGGGCTAGAAGACATGCCATCTTCTCAAAGACACTGAACCCTACAGCCTCTAGTCCCTCCAAAAATTGTGAATGTAGATCAACAGTGAATCAAGAAACCAAAGGTATCGCAAACCATTTTTAACGTAACTCATGTGAGACTCATCAAACCGATCATCAGAAATTATCAAAAATGAAATGAAGTCTTAGCAAGATAGAGTGATTTATGCATTCACGTTCCTGATTATGAGAAATTATGAAATAGATTTCATAAGGCTGCACGATGTACGTATTATAACTGCAGTTAGCTGGAGAACTTGTGGCTTAGGAAGCTGACCTCTTGAAAGTTTGGTGCAGACCTCTAAGACAGGCATACCTGAAGGGGGGTGGCGAGTACAGCTTTTGCAGGGCTGGGTCACTGCATCTCTGGGAACACGGTGCTGCTCACCCTTACAGAACCCTGTAAGGGCAACTTGGAGGAGAACTAGGGCACTCTGACAGTTCCTGGAAAATTAAAGGGCATCTTCTGCAAAGAGGCCATGAAGGCCATGGTGGAAGGACGGCAGGGCAGGGATGTGTGCTTTCTGCCTGTGTGGTTGGTGATAGAGAGAGACACCTGGAAAGAGGACAGCTTTTTTGCCTGGAAATCCTAAAGGATGTGGTTCCGCAGGGTGGTGGAAACCAGGAAACACAGAAGAGGTGCAAAAAGGCGGAGAGGACAGACTTGAGAGGAGGCCCTGTTTTATCAGCATCATGTAAGAAAACAGCCTTTGGTAAATGTTAGGGAAAGAGACGGGAGGAGACTTTGCTGACAGGTGGAATCTTCGAGGCCACGCAGCTTGGGAAAAGCTCCCCAGACTTTCCATAAAATGCCAAACCAAGAAAAGGCGTCTGGAAGCAGCAAAAGTGGATCAAAAGGCCGTAAGAGCTGAGTGTGAACCCTGAGGCCACGGAGAAACCCAGCAGAAGATGGGGACAGAACTCACCTCACCGAGAGAGGGAGTTCAATACACTTGGGTGGTGACTCCTCCATTTTAGGGCTGAAAGTTCACAAAGCTCCTGTTTGAACTGAGCATTTCCCCAGCCTGCAAGATGCACTTGGAGCACAAAGCAACTCTGACTGTTGTTGCACAAAATCAAAGATGGAGAGTTTTCTTCTCTTTCAATAAAACCACCCTTTGCCCCATTGTAAACATTATACCGGCAAACAGGGAGTTAGTGCCAGGTACTTACTGAGATTTCCAGGGAGATAAGTTCAAGGGTTGCTAACCACGGGCCAGAGCCAACAAATTGCCCCATCCTTGTAAGGGGCCTGGACGCACTTGTGCAATAAGTTTAATATTAGGAGCAACATCTTGGAAATTGCTGCGTGCAGGGACACATTGATATAAATGCCATCTCCTTCACCTGTCTGGGTCATACACCTGTGGCCTGTGGGTCAAACTGTCTTCTTTGGCACGCGCAGTATTTTGAAAAAGGAAATGAATCTTCAACATTGAAAAACCCGGGGACTTGATGTTAAGAATCCTGATATATATTTTTCCTGCAAAGCTGGGAAGAGCTGTCCACACTGGGCCTGTGCTCCCACGGTGACCTTTGGCTGGAGCCGAGGACCAGCTCCCTCCAGATTAGGTAACCGACCTTGAGGCTGAGTGGGTGGCCATTCCTTAGAGTGTCTGTGTTATTTTCTTAGAGTAGAAAAGTTCTCGGTGCCCATATCTCTGTGAGAAGAGAAGTAAAAGCAAACTGAGAACCATGTGTTTCTTACCCCGTGTCTACCACCTGTCTGGACCCTGCAGCCTAATTTGTCCTCATAATAGTTTTCCCCTTCATTATTTTTAGCATTAGTACCAGCATTCTCTAGTCTTTTCTCCTTACACTTGCCTCCTCCCAGCCCAGAAGAATACCTAATTATTCTAAAAATGTATTTCGCTAAACAACAAACGTATTCTACGGCTCCTGCATATCCAAAGACCTGTTGGAGTATGACAGATTATTTTCTCCCGTTGGTAAATCTGAAATCTGACAGTAGGCTTTGAATGATAAAAGTTTGGCAACCCCCCCCCCCAGTTTAGCTCTGTAAAAAGTGATTTAGCAAAAGTCAAGAGTCCCCAGGTTGTGGTGTGGGAGTAGGAATGAGGGACCGATGCACCGAATCATCTTGTTTTCCACAAACTGTGGCATTATCTTCATATTTATGATTTGCCAGTCATGATTTTCGATGCTTTCACGTCCTGGGAATCTTTTCTGTTGGCTTGAATTATTGCTGCAAAGTGATTCAAACCAAGAAAGAAATCAGGGAGTTCCCATTGTGGCTCAGTGGTTAACAAATCCGACTAGGAACCATGAGGTTGCAGGTTCGATCCCTGGCCTCGCTCAGTGGGTTAGGGATCTGGCATTGCTGTGAGCTGTGGTGTAGGTTGCAGATGCGGCTTGGATCCCGCATTGCTGTGGCTGTGGCCTACGCCGGCGGCTACAGCTCGGATTAGACCCCTAGCCTGGGAAGCTCCATATGTTGCGGGTATGACTCTAAAAAAGGCAAAAAAGACAAAAAAAAGAAAGAAACAAACAAACAAAGAGGGACCCATCTCTGGCTTTGCCAGGCTCCAAAGTTTACCTTTGAGGATGAGCTGGAGATAAAAATTTATTACCTTTCTTCCCATTTGACGTTAACTATTCTTTTTTTTTTCTTTGAATATCTGCCTGCTTATTGTTGTAGTGAGAGAAAGGTAGTCGCTGGGGAAATTAGGCAGAGGATAAATATTTGTTAATTGAATGAATGAGTGAACATCAGAGGTTATATCTAGAAGATTGACTCATAGCCTGGAGCATGTTGGCAGCCAAGGCTGAGCTGCAGAGGTGGTGTAATGAAAGGCATGCAGATGTTAGGATGGCCCAGGTGAACTATGCAAAACCGGTGGCATCAATTACTAACCAAAGATGGAGGAGGGGGAGGTGGGAAGACAGTAAAGAAATGAGAGGGAGGGACAAGTGACTGACTTGGTCAATTCTATACTCTATACAGAGATATATCTAAAAGAAGATTATTAAAAAAAAAATGTTGAAAATAAAGGATGAGGAAAGACATGTCAGGCAAATGCAAGCAAAAGGTAAGCACTATCACTATCTGATTGCAATCATCAGATAAGTCGGGATTCAGAACAAAAACATTATTTAAGGCAAAGAAAAGTTTTAAAGAGTACAATTCAAAATTACAGCCATAGTAGTAATGACTTTTATACACCAAATAACATAGAAACAGCAGAAATCTTTGAAAAAGCAAGGAAAAAATGACAGAAAATTAGTAGAAGTAGGAGTTCCTGTTGTGGCTCAGCCAGTTAAGAACCCAGCATAGTGACCGTGGGGACAGGGGTTCAATCCCCGGCCCTGCTCAGTAGGTTAAAGATCCAGCCTTGCCGTGAGCTGTGGTGTAGGTCACAGATATGGCTCGGATTCTGCACTGCTGTGGCTGTGGTGTAGGCCAGCAGCTGCAGCTCTGATTCAGCCCCTAACCTGGGAACTTCCGTATGCCCCAGGTTCAGCCATAAAAAGAAAAAATGCTAGTAGTAGATTTGTTTTCTTTCAGCTCATAAAAGATCAAGGGTTCAAAAAAATATGATGTAGAAGACCTTAATTATGTCATTAATAAATAAGTAGTTCTATAATATGTGTCAAGTTTTCTCTTCTAATAAGGGGGAACGTAACTTCATTCTAAATATCCCTGAACTGATATCTTACATTGGCCCCCAAAGGAAGCCTCAACATATTCCCAAAAGTTAAGAGTGTAGACAAAATTCTCTGATTACAATGAAAACAACTCCAACATTAATAACAATAAAAACCCCTACTACCTTGAAATGAAAAGCAGAAAACAAACAAACCACAATGCAATCTGCAATTCTTGGCTCAAAGAGGAAATATAAACTGAAATATATAGAAAATACAAGAAATAGAATAAAAACCCATAACATAACAAATGGGATATAGCTCAAGTAGTTTTTAGAGGAAAATTTCTTAGCTTTACATGCTTTTATCAATAAACAGAGTGATAATAAATTAAACATCTTTGACAACAACATGTTGAGAAATGCAAAAGGAAGGAATATAAAAATGAAATAGAAATTAATAAATGGGAAACCGAAAAACAAATATAAATACATGCAAAATAAATCTTTGGAAAATACAATAAAATAGACAGCTAAACAGCTAGTTCACAGGAAAAGAAATATATACATAATTTAACGTATACATATAATTTAATGTATTTGCAGAGTCTTTAATATATCCTGAAAAGATATTCAACCCTATTACCATTCGTAAGAGAAATATAAAATAAAATCATGCCTAGGTACTATTTTTCACTTATCTGATTGGCAAACGTTCAAAAACCTGATGACACGCTGTGTCAATGAGGCCTTGAGGAAATAAATTCTTTAACAGGTCTAATGGGTGTGAAAATTTGTACCATCTCTTTTGATGGAAATTTGAAAATATCTAGCAAAACAACTCCATATACCTGGCCAGTCCACTTCCAGGATTTTATTCTGCAGATACATTCATGTGAAGATGAACAAGTTTATCTTTTGCTTCCCATAGCAAGAGATTAGGAAAAACTTAAATCTCCATGATTTAAAAAATTATATTCATCTAGGTAATAGTATACTGTGCAGCTGCCAACAAGAGGGAGGAAGTTATTTCTACACTGATATAAAAAGAGCTCCAAAATATGATGTTAGGTGAAAAGGGCAATGTAAAGAGCAGTAAGTAGACTATTTGATCATATATATTAAAATGGTGGACTTGGAGTACCATCGTGGCACAGTGGAAACGAATCCGACTAGGAACCATGAGCTTGCAGGTTTGATCCCTGGCCTCGATCAGCAGGTCAAAGATCTGGCATTGCCATGAGCTGTGGTATAGGTCGCAGACATGGCTGGGATCTGGCGTTGCTGTGGCTGTGGCGTAGGCCAGCGGCTACAGCTCGGATTAGACCCCTAGCCTGGGAACCTCCATATGCCTCGGGTGGACTAAATGGAAAAGAAGTATGTTCATAATTCTTTGTGCAAACGATAAAAAATTCTAAAATGGAAACCCAAGAACCTAATAGCTATGGTTACTTGTTTGGGAAGGTTAGGAACCAGATAGATAATGTACACATTTTTATACTTTTACGTTTTGAACCATGTAAAAATTTACCTAGTCTCTTTCTATATATATATGTATATAATTATGTACATATAATTTTGGCCACGTCTGGGGCATGCCAGAATTCACAGGCCAGGGACTGACCCTGAGCCACAGCAGTGACAACTCTGAATCCTTAACCACTAGGCCACCAGGGAAATCCAAGTCAAAAAAATTTTTAATAAATTTTTTTAACTGTAAGGTTTTTTTTTTCCCCAGCCATATCTGCAGCATGTGGAAAACCCAAGCTACAGCAGTGACTCAAGCTGCTGCAGTTACAACGCTAGATCCTTAACTAGCTACGCCACAAGGGAACTCCTTAACTGTAAAGTTTTAAAGTTTGATTTGTTATGTTAGATTGAAGTAAAAACTAACGATATTTGGAGTTCCTGCCGTTAAGGACCCAGAGGCTCTGCAGTGGCTTGGATTGCTGCTGAGGTTCAGGTTTAGTCCCCGGCCTACCACAGTGGGTTAAGTATCTGGCATTTCTGCAGCTGTGGTGTAGTTTGCAGCTGTGGCTCAGATTTGATCCCTAGCCTGAGAATTTCCATATGCTGCAGATGCAACCAAAAAAACATTTTTATGGCAAAGGAAATTTCCATAGCAAGTCATTTTGCAATTTGTTTCTTCCACAATCAGAGTCTCTATGACTCAGAGATACTAATTCTTAGTAATAATTTAAATAACTAGAAGTTTATAGATATGGACCTCTTGATAGAATACAAAGATTAGAAATTTTCTCAAGATAATTTTGAATAAGCAAGCATTATGTGAAATCCATTATGCATATCTACATTTATCTACATTTTAATAAGTTAATATCCACTCCTATGGAGTATTTAGAAATACATATAGAAAACAGACCAGCACCAGGCTCTGCAGTAGATCAACAAGATGAGTATCAAATTATATATGAGTGGAGTATGGGCACTGTTAAATGAATTGTGTTTTTAGCCTTTGTAGCTAGAAACTGGAGAATTGGAAAGAAAATAGATGGCTGATTGGCCATGCTGGGCCCCACTGCATATGAAAAGTGGCAAAGTCCAGCTCTAAGACAGGCTTGGTTGGCCTTTTGTCTCAAGAGGTAGACTGTGGACTGCCTTCCTGGCATCAGTGTGTGGAGGTACATAAAGTATTGCCAACTCCGGAAGCTCACCTGAGCTCTGGTGTTCAGCGCTTCCTTTGAGGCTTGTGAAGTAGGTATCCTTAACTGAATCATTGCCTCTGTGTTTGAGTTTGATTTCCAGCCTCCCTTCCTTCCTCAGAGATTGGGCTGATGCCAAATGGCTCAAAGCTCTAACCCCCTCATCACATGATTGGTCTTTCTTTCTTAAGGGCTGCTCCCACAGCATATGGAAGTTCCTGGGGCTAGGAGTCCAATTGGAACTTCAGCTGCAGGGCTACACCACAGCCACAGTGATGCAGGATCTGAGCTGCATCTGCAACCTGCAATGGAGGACTGAACCCACTGAGTGAGGGCCAGGGATGGAACCCACATCCTCATGGATACTAGTTGGGTTCCTAACCCTGCCCCACAAAGGGAACTCCATGATTGGACTTTCTAGCATGGCCCATCCCCAACCCTGAAGACTGTGGGTGTGGATGGCCCTACCCTGAGTCATCTAGTTAGCATAACTAGATTAGCATAAACTATCAAGTGCCCACTATATGCCACCTCCTTCAGATATGGTCTCAGGGGCCTACCATGAATAACAGACACTGCTATCATTCAGGAAATCCCAGAGTTACAGGATGCCTTCCAGGAACTGGCAACAAAGGTCAGCCAAATTCCTCATCATACACTCTCTGATTAGAATATTTCATTTGTTCCCTTACTTTGAAAGTGAAATGCAAACTACTGGGTAGGATAGTCCAGAACCTTCCCGAGAAGCAGCCCTTTTAATACAATGGGTTTAAAAAACAAAAAACAAACAAACAAAAAATTCTCTTTGTAAGGAGTAGAGGAACTAATGCTCACTACCTGGCTTATAGTAACTACACAATAAACTCTTTTCAACTGAATTATTGATTGACTGAGAGAAGACAGAAGGAAAAGTATAAACACAAACAACAAGATAAATTGCTGAGACTAGAAAACTATTTACCAGGGTACTCAGAAAATTCAGATTTTGCAGATGAGGTGATGGGGAGAGAAACATAAAAATAACATTTATAGACTAAAAAGGATCAAAGAACTTTTCAAGAAAAGAAAGGAAAGATAATAACACCTAGGTCTCTTTTGCCTGGCTCTTGAAAATTGAATGTTTTAATTAATAGTTTCTTATTCTGGCTTCTGGGTTTAGCTTAGAGTATAAGACTGTATATAAACCAGTCTCTTGTCTTTTTATGAAGTGACTATCGAAACGGTGTGAAGTAAGATCATTATAAAATATTAAAATAGAAGTTGACTACTGAAATAGATATCAGTGTGTACAATAGAGATAAGAATTAGAAATGTGTGCTTATTAATGCACTGCTAATTTGATATTCTAGATCCCCTACCAAGACATAAGAATAATGTATATAATGTAAGACTTTCAGATGATACTCTTTTTGCAAAAGAATTTTTGATGCAGTTTCAATACCGTACTCCTATAACTTCGTACACAAATAGGAAGATGTCAGCTTATAGTTTTACTATAATTGCAGTTATATTGTTTGATTCTATATATTTGTGTAGAATAAAAAGTTATTAACTATGGAATATTATGAAAAAGATATATACCTAAGGTACTTGACAAGAGGAAATTATGTAGTGTAGGTGTTATAACATGAAGAGTACAATCTATATTTTCTCCTGTCTTACCCAGAGTTAAGAGATTTTTATTTTTAAGGTAAATAATTTATTTTTATATAATTAATACTTTAAAGAAAATTATATTCATATTTAAACAAAGAATTTAAGAATTTTCTTATAGCTCAGGCCTAGCTAGGGTAGATTTGACAAAATTACCTCCTCCTATCTTAATACTGGAAAAAGAGGCAAAGCAGGGAAACAGTCTTGTTGGTAGATGAAAATGAAGAAGCTTGGATCCTTCTATGTATTTAGTCCCTCTCCCACCCATCACAACCCCATACATTACCTTACAAAATATTTAAACCTGATGTCAAAAGAACATAATATGAACTGATTTGTGCAAATGATTGCAACTACTTTATAATTAAACATCTAGGGAATTACATATGTGAAACAGATATCTCTGTACATATCAGGGATTTAATTGCATCCTGGATTAAAAGAAATTTTGACCCACTATTGAAAACAGATGGTCAGTCACCTCCTGTCCCGAAGGTTGCTTTGTCAGCAAGTGACACTGTGCCTTCAAGGACATTCCCCCACCTCATTGTTTTTGTGGAGTACTCATTAAAGAAAAAGCACAAAGAGCCCCACTGTTAGATTTTGCCTAGGTTTCTTGAATGTTAGAAATCAACGGAATTAGCAATGCTTGATTAGAAAATTCTCTTAAGCATTTACCTTTGCAATTTGTCTCTAGCCTGGAAGGAAACAGCTGACTTACAAAATCACCATGTTACGTCTTGTTCGTCCTACTTATGAAAATCCAAAATGTCAAATTTAGATTGTGTTTCATCTCATTTTCTACGTTTATGTTATTAGCTTTATACAAATGAGCAAATAATGTGAGATGGGGATATATTTGATATTCTTCTCCCTTTTTTGCTGATGAGGCAATGTCTCCCCCTCCCACCTCCACCTAAAGACACAAGCATGTATTTAAATAAAGACATATACAAACAGTTTTTATTACTAGTTTGTTGATTGGATTGTTCTGGTAAACAGAAATAATTTGAATTTTCTTCCTCAGTCAATGAATTAGGCTTTTCCCAGTAAGCAAGAGAGTCTTTGTTTAATTGCACAATATACATGGATTTAGCCTCAGGCACTATGTGGGTGCTGGGGATATAATGGTGATCAGAACATATATGTTGTGGAGGCCCACAGTCCAGAAGAATGTGAAGAGAAGATATTGCATATTCTGTTTTAGAGTTATGTGGTTACAGGTACTTACAACATCCAAGTGGAATGAGCCTTTATCTGTATGGGCCTACTGCTCAGGAATGAAGTCCAGGTTGGTTAGATATTTGACTGTCATTTGGATAAATATGCTGAAGAAGCTGTGGAAGTGGTTGAGATCATTTAGGGAGAGAATGTAGAGTGAGATAAAAAAGCCCATTAATAGGATGACCATTTATCCCAGTTTGCCTGGAATAGTCCCGGTTAACACCCATCACCCAGGTATAGTTATTAATTGGATCCCTTTCACTCTCCAAAGTGACCTAGTTTGGACAGTGAATATAGAGGCATTCTATTAAAGGCAGAGCCAGGGGAATGTCAGCATTTAAAGCTCGAGTGAAGCAAAAGGAGACAAAAGAAAGTAAACCAGGAGAAAGTGATGCCTCTGAAGCCAAGGGAGGACAATGTCTCAAATAATCTTACATAGGACGTTGAATAAGGTTTGCTCTTGGGTTCTGTAAAGGCTGCACTGCAGGATAGCCACAATCTCAGATGGGATGGAGGATGGAGCAAAGATTAGTTCAGGAATTCAGGAAAAGGTGGAGGTGACCGTGATCAGTTCTGGAGTAAGAGCCTTTGGTTGCCCCCCCTCCCCCGCAAAAAAAACAACAACAACAAAAAAATGAAAACAGAGCTTAGACATCAAAAATAGAAACTAATTTTCTCATCTTGCCCCCTATATTGGGGAGATTCTTAGGAATGTTCATGTCAACTACCTAGAATAATACTTCATTACTTTCAGCTGCTCACTTAAGCTGTGCCATTTCCTATCTCCAGAATTTTGACTTTTCCTTAGCCTAAAAAATCCTTTCACTCCACCTTCCTCTTTTAAGATAAGCTTCTAGGGTCACTTTTCCAGGGACCCTCCTTATCTAGGTCCTCTTCTGAGCCTGGGTTCCTTCCTCTAGCTCAGCTCTGTCCTTACAGCTCTACTAAGGCTCCTGCCGTTTTACAGTGAAATTTACTTGTCTCTCTTCATCACCAGAGTGTAAATCCTCCTTCTTAGGCTTTAAATTTCTTAAAGTCAGGGAGTGGGTCTTATTCTTGTTTATTTTTATATCCTTGGCTGCTGCATGGGATTTTGTGTGTAGTAGGAACTCTGTGAATGTTGAATAGAATTAAAGAAAGATGCAGAAGCCAAGTCAAATCATTTTATTGAAATGATTCACATAGAGTGAAATGCAGGGATTGTAAATGCGCAATTATTGTGTTTGATAAATTTATTTCACTGTAATTACTGTTCTAATAAATAGACCATTTCCATCACACCAGGGTTTCTCATGCCTCTGGCCAGTCAGTTCCTACTCCCTATAATAGACAATTAGTATTTTGATTTGTGTTCTTACAGATTAGTTTTTGCCTGTTCTAGAACATCGTAAAAATGAAATCATATGGTGTGAACTCTTCTTGTCTGGCTGATTTCATTTAGCATCATGTTTGTGAAATTGATCCATTTTGATTTATGTATCAATAGTCCATTCCATTTTATTATTGAGTGTTATTTCACTGCATGGCTATGTCACAATTTGCTTATACATTCTCCTCTTGGTGAATATTTAGGTAGTGTCCAGTTTGGGGCTATTATAAACAAAACTGTTATGAATCATCATGTGAAAATCTTTTTGTGGGCATATGTTTTCTTTCTTTTTAGGAAACACTTAGAAGGATACTTGTTGGGTCATAGGATGTATACGTGTGGGTGTGGGTGTGTGTAAATAAGAAACTGCCAAAGTGTTTTCCAGAGTGGTTGTACCATTTCTAAATTTCTTCCAGCAAAATATGAGCATTCTATTTTTTCTACTTCCTTTCCACCATTTGGATGGTCAGTCTTTTATAACTTTAACTATTTTAGCAGGTAAGAAATGGTATGTTTTTGTGGTTTTACCTCTTTTTTTTTTTTTTTTTGGTCTTTTTAGGGCCACACTGAGGCATATGGAGGTTCCCAGGCTAGGGGTCGAATTGGAGCTACAGCTGCCAGCCTACACCACAGCCACAGCAATGCAGGATCCTTAACCCATTGAGCGAGGCCAGGGATCGAACCCTCAACCTCACGCTTCCTAGTCGGATTCATTCCCGCTGCACCACGATGGGAGTTCCCTCATTTTCTTTATGAGTAAATGATGTTGAGCAGCTTTTGGTGAGCTTATTTGCCATTCGTATATATTCTTTTATGATGTATTTAAGCGTCTTACCTATTTAAATATAAACATGTGGTTATTTGTCGTTTTGTAATAGATCTAGATATATATTCTAGATACAAGTCCTTTGTCAGAAATGTATTTCAAATATTTTATCCTAGTCTGTGTCTTGCCCTTTTATATTCTTAATAGTGTCTTTTGTTGAGCAGTTTTAAATGTTGATAAATCCCAGTCTACCTTCTTATGTTTAGTGTTTTTTGCATCTTCTTTATGAAATCAGTGCTTTCTCCAGGATCCTGTGATATTCCGTGTTTTCTTCTAGAAGCTTTTAGAGTGTTAATTTTTTAAAGAATTGAGGTATAGCTAATGTGGTGCTAGTTTCAAGTGTACTGTTAAGTGATTCAGTTATACATAAGCATTCTTTTCCATTATAGGTTATTACAAGATATAGAGTATAGTCCCCTGGGCTATTTGGGTTAGCTTTTATATTTAGGTTTATGATTCATCTTGATAAAATTGGAGTTAGAGATGTTTTTGATAATTTAGAGAGAGCAATGGAGTCATACTCCATTTGGTTGACCTTAGGGAAAAAAAGGTTATTCTCTTATAGACTTTGATCATCATTTTGAATATTGTGTGGGCCTTATATTCATTAAATATAATTTATCCATTTTTAAAAATGTGTTAATATGCCCAGGCAAATAAGCAACAGACTGGAAACTCAATTACTGTGTTTTTTTCCCCACAAACCCTTGTATTAGTTAAGACTCAACTGAGTTCACTTTGATTTTTACATCTCATTTTTTAAATAAAATGTGATGCTACAATCAGCTTACTTCATACCATTAAAATGAGCATAGAAAATGATCATAAAGCCTTTCTGAAATATCAAATTATATTATAAATCAGCATCATGTAACAATGATGATAAACTGTGAACTGTATAACAGTTGCTTACTAAGTTATGGACTGTCCGTAAATGAAAACAAGAGCTTTGTGCTGAATATCTCTTAGGACTCCCATATAGATGAAACCATTATCTTTTAAACCAACATGACTGCATAAACTTTCTCTGACACTACTATGTAATGAACAGTTTCAACCCTCAGTCTCCTGTAACAAAGAATGGCTGTCGTGCTGTATGCTCACAGTCTTCCTGTCACAGTGAACTGAGAAGCAGCCCTATTGGTGATGTCTGCATAGGGCCTTATAAAAATACACCCAGAGTTCCCGTCGTGGCTCAGTGCTTAACGAATCCAACTAGAAACCATGAGGTTGCAGGTTCCATCCCTGGCCTTGCTCAGTGGGTTAAGGATCCGACGTTGCCATGAGCTGTGGTGTAGGTTGCAGACGCGGCTCGGATCCCGCGTTGCTGTGGCTCTGGCGTAGGCCGGCGGCTACAGCTCCTGTTAGACCCCTATCCTGGGAATCTCCATATGCCGCGGGTGCGGCCCTAGATAAAGGCAAAAAGACAAAAAAAAAAAAAAAATACACCCATCAAATGGCACATTGTCACTGTAGAGCCACTTATTAATAAAACTCCTACCCCAGCATCAAATTCCTTATATAGTGTGAAAAAAAAAAAAAAAAACTCAATTCAAAATCCATTTTGGAACTTGTAGTAATGCTGACCTGGTACGCATGATTCTTGTTCAGTAGAAAGTTCATAGTTCAAAATAGAAGATGGAACTCAGGATGACTGTATTAAACAATGATGGGAATATAAACAACTTGGAGATTAATTT
>PVHT020000256.1:8268850-8290834 GCA_004024745.2 Catagonus wagneri
AAAATAGAAGATGGAACTCAGGATGACTGTATTAAACAATGATGGGAATATAAACAACTTGGAGATTAATTTTACCTTTTCAGATCTTTAGTTTTTAATATGTGGTATACAGGCATATGCTTACATTTATTTTTAAATGTAATTTACTCTTTAGACTTTTTACCCTGTTAGACAACCCTCTTCCTCTTCCTGCATTTTTCTCCCTCTCATTTCCCTCCCTCACTTCCTTCACCCTCAAACCCAGAGTTCCAGAGCGTGTATGACTACACAAACTCACCTGTACCCAAAACTAAACAAATTAATGTGTCTGGGAGGCTACTGTATTAATGAGATTTTCTGTATAAAGTTAAAGCTTGAGGAGTTCCTGTGTGGCTCAGCAGTTAACGATCCAGAGCTGCCACTGCAGCAACTCGGGTTGCTGCTGTGACATGGGTTTGATCCCTGGCCCAGGAACTTCCTTCCATATGCAGAGTGTGTAGCCATAAAAAAAAGATAAAGCTTGAATAATATGCAAATGCATGTTCAAAAGTAAAACCACATACTCATTTAAAAAACATTTCCTGGAGTTTCCGTAGTGGCTCAGTGGTTAATGAATCTGACTAGGAACCATGAGGTTGCAGGTTTGATCCCTTGCCTTGATCTGCGGGTTAAAGATCTGGCATAGCTGTGAGCTGTGGTGTAGGTTGCAGATGTGGCTCAGATCCCACATTGCTGTGGCTGTGACATAGGACAGCAGCTGCAGCTCGGATTCCAACCCTAGCCTGGGTACCTCCATATGCCGCCAGTGCGGCCCTAGAAAAGGCAAAAAGACAAAATAATAATAATAATAATAATAATAATAAGCATTTTACTTGGTAGACTGTTATTCAACATAAATCCGTTAGAGGGAGGAAATCCTTGCTTGACAAATCACATAATATAAAACATTTCAAGGCCAATGCAGTGGTTTCAAATACTTAATGATTTTACTTTGGTGAGGATGTAGGCATTTGAAGATGGGAGAGTAAAGGTCTCTGTCACGGGGATGCCGAACATTCCATTTCTTCTGTCACATCTTCATTAAGACACCATCAGAGGCACGGCACAAGAGAAGGGGCTTATACAGTGTACCTTTTAGTCAGAAAAACAACCCACAGATTTCTCATGCATTTTAGCCCCACATGGAAAAACCTTTTATAGCAGCTCCTAATTATCATGTTTGTGTATACATCGTACTTCCTTGGTTATATCTGTTAAATGGAGAGAGAGCAAGTAGATTAACCACCTGAGGAAGAAACACCCACCCCCACCCCCCCAGGAATTGCGTCCTGTACTCAGGTAAACGGCGCTTGTTCCTGATTTAGGTTTCATATCATCTACCTGGGAGCTACATTTCCTGTATCTTATTATCAAAGCTGTCCTGTTTTTTACACTTAACCTGTGTGTGCCTGTGCGTGTGTGTGTGTGTTTGGTGAGTGGAGGGGAGGGTGGTCAGTAAGGAGAAGAGCTTCTTTTGTTTTACTTCCATGTGTCACTTGATTGAAACCTTCTGATCTTTTTTCCTGCATTGGGTTTCACAAAAATAGTATTGAATTCAAAGGCAAATTTGGAATCTTAAGTATAGTACTTCAACCACTACCAAGCACATGTACACGAAGGGCCCTGAACGCCAGTTATCTTTGGAAGCGTGGGTTGTGCTTGCGATCTGCCTCACAAGTATACTGCATGTGAAATTCCCTGCAAATCCCCTATGATGCGCAGGGTAAAAAAAAAAAAAAAGGAGGTATATGGGAAAAGCCAGAGACGCCAGAGCTCCAGATGCATGGTGTTTGATGTGAGAAATTTTCCATTCCCAGTGACATCATTGTTTCCACTGCACGTGGCTTAGCCAGCAGGGTTGGGAGGGGTGACACCCCGAAAGATATTGAGAATCAGTCTTATAAAATTCTGAAACCAGAGTTGAGACCTAATAACTTGGAAATTTGTGCTTTTTCTTCTTAAAGTTTGGAACTAGAATATTTACATAAATTGTAATATATTCTTACAGTGTAATACCATCAACATTTCTTTCAGTAATGTTTTCGGAGCATTTTTCAATAATGTTTTCGGCGGGTTTTGTCTATCTAGAGTCAGACAAATCTATTTTCAAACCTGAGTTTTGTCACTTGCAAGTTGTAGCTCTAGTTCACAAAATAACTGTCTTATTCTCTCCATAATAACCAGACTCACTCGGCTCATTCTTTTGTTAACCTGCTTTTTTTACCCCCTCACCCAGGACATGTTTAAGGCCATGGCTATGTTTACATCCTGAGCCTACCCCTAATCCAATCGACTGTGGGGAAAGAGTCATGTGGTAGAGAACACAGATGCTAGGGCTTCCCCAGGAATTTGTTTTCATCTTTGTATCTTCAGCACTTAGCATAATACATGTTTGTTGAATGAATGTATAAATTGAAATGATCTTGCCACAGAGGGAAGCCCATGACCCACTTATCATACACAGTTTTTTTTTTTAATCACAATAGCACTTTATACTCACTTGCTATTATAAATATTTGATCTTAATTTTCTTTTTTTTTTCTTTTTATGGCTGCTCCTGTGGTATATGGAGGTTCCCAGGCTAGGGGTTGAACTGGAGCTGCAGCTGCTGGCCTACACCACAGCCACAGCAATGCCAGATCCGAGCCACATCTGTGACCTACGCCACTGCTTGCAGTGACACCGGATCCTTAACCCACTAAGCAAGGCTGGGGATCGAACCCACATCCTCATGGACACTATGTTGGGTCCTTAACCCACTGAGTCACAATGGGAATTTCTCAATTTTCTATAAATGTAGTATTATACATCTTTCAGGGATTAAGTTTTTCTAGTACCTAAACACTCTCCTGACTTGGGAAAGCTTTCAGTTGTCATTTCTATGACCTAATTAACTTGACAATGGAGGATGCATACTACTTGATATCTGTATGATATAGCAGCATAATGTAATCGATATCCATTCCTTGGGTTGACCAGATAGAACTATAAATGTTAGTGACATCTTATGAAGACATTTCTCCGTGAACACACTTTTCTGTCTCCTGTTTCTTTCAAAATTGAACAGAAGAAAATGGAAGAGATGAGTAATACCTCTAACTCTTCTGATGAATTGTGGATTCCTTCTTTCACTCTGAACGTCTATAACATTGGGTAATTCCTATAACCTTTGTGTGCAAGTCTCCTTATGTATCTGGTTTATTGCCAAATAAGTGTTCTTAGTATGACTGACTAAATTAGGTATATTTTACCATTCTTTAAGATTTCCTTAAAGCTTTGTGGGCAACACTTCAATCTATTGTTGTCATACTTAATGACTAGGCATGCAATGGATGTTTTTGATCTGTCCCCTTCCCTCCTCCACGGCCGCCCAATACAAGGTCTCCCTGCTACCCACTTGGATTACCGTACTCATTTCCTAAGTAGTTAATTCTCTGACACCTGCCTTTTCTTGCTACAATCCACATAGTGAAATGAATCTTCTAGGAAGAGATTCTTTCTTCAGGTAATTCCTTTGCTCTAAAACTTCATTTTCCTTGGGATCAAGCCCAGATCCTCATCATGGCATTAAAGTCCCTCTGTAATTTGTCCTTACCTTACTTACCCAGTTTTGATAATTGTGATTTTACAAAAGAGTCTCCCTTTCCAGTCATGCCAGTCCTATGGATCAAGTGAGACTGTGATGTGCCAGTTGTCTATTTCTACCTTCCAGTGTTTCCTTGTTCCATGCCCTAAGGATACATTGTCTTTTTCTTTTTCTCTTTTATGATTTGTATTTATTCTAGCATGAAATTCAAGTTCTTCTTCCAATTATAATTAATATTCAATATTTTATAGTAGCATATACTTCATACCATGTGCCAACATAAATAATTATTTCCTTTCACTCTTCATTCTTCCCAGAGCAACCAGTGGTCTTTTAACAATTTTGAACTGTTTTGTTATTTTTATGTTGACACCTTGCTTTTCTTCCCAGACTTATACTCAGCCTGAGCACTCATCTTACTCAATACACAACGCTATTATGGATTTATGAGTTAATAAAATCCAAATCCATCTTCAAAAGGGAAAAATTTTCTAACATTGATATTATCTGATATATACACATACAATATACATATACAATATTCACATAAAAGATTGAAATTATTCAAACAAGCATGATGTTTAGGCCCAGGTGATATTTACTATCAAGGATTTTAAAGAAAGATATATCCAAATGCAGCATTGTTCATTATAAATGTACACCTTTTCTAAGTAACCCTTTGATTAGGAAAACATCTTTTTGGAGCCATTAATTCTAATGTATTGGTTAAAAGTCAATGCCACTTCTTTATTATCTTTACCATTGATATTGTAATTTCAGATACAGTGTTTTTATGTCTTTTAGATTCCTCAAAAAGCATCTAATGTATATAATGCATCTTTTGTATTTTTATTGAAAACTAACCCCCTAACTCATATCACAATATTGTAACTTAAGGGGAAAAAATGTAAAATACTGACCAATGTGAATACCCAAATCCGAGACTCAACGCATCTAAGTTTTGATTGAAATTTGAAATGACTTATTTTCAACAATAGGTGGCGCTTTATGAGTTTTTTGTTTGTTGAGTCGAAATGCTTTGGCTGTATGAAATATCTCTATCAATTAAAAATATTAATACAGAACATTATGATTCTAATAGTGCTTTGGTAATTGACAGGGCTATATCTGCTATCAAATTTACTGTATTTATTATCAAAAGTAACATTCTAAGAGATTATCAAAAAGAAGCATCAGTAAACATATTTTTTGAAGATATGTAGAATGATCATTTTTTACTTTTCTACTTATTTTCAACTCCTTAAAACTTATTCTTTTTTAAAACATGTATTGTCTTTATTTACTCCTAGTGCTCACAAAACAATTACAAATTTTATAGGAGGGATTTTTAATATTTGCCGTGACCTTTATCTTAATGGAAAGTAAAATGTAAACAATTAAAAATTCTAGATAAATGTTAAGATGATCAGCAGTCATTAATTTCCTTAATATGAAATTATTAGCAGATAGCTTTTCCAAAATCCCAGTATCTCAGTGCACACACACACACAAACACACACAGCAATACAATTATTCATACCTGAATTCAGCCTTAGAAAAACAAAACTGAATTAACTTGAAACAATTATAGGACAATTAAATTCCTTATTTAGGGATGAATTACAGAAAAGAGGGGGCCTGAAACACTTCATCATACAGTGTGTTTGAGGCAATAACACACTGTATGGCAAGAATTTATACAGGGCTTTAAAATTTACAAAGCACTGCATATACATTGAGTCCATAGTAGGACTGTAATTTGGGAAGGTGAAGTATTGTTATTAATTTCAAGTTATTGAAAGCGGACTGAGAGAAATTAAGTGAGGGTCACCAAGCTGGAAAGTGGCAAAGCTGGGACTTGAGCTTCATATCATCTGACCCCATATCAGGTGCTCTTTTGTCTATGCCATTTTCATACTGTAATACTGGACATGGGGACATTATGAGCAAATACGGTATATTAGCTAAATTAATAGATCATGACATAGAAGAATGACAGAGTCAAAACAGATTTTTCAGTATGTGTAACTATCAATTATTATAGACCATGTGAAATGTTTTCATAAATGAGATTTAAATTCTCTAAGAAAATTGCAAATCAAGAAAACTCTAAGTATAAAGGTTTTTTTTAAAAAAAAACCTCTTGTAAGGTTTTTGTTTTCTTTTTTCCAAATTAGACATTCTTCTAGAAGGCATGCCTAGAGTCATTTTGTCAAATAAATATTCTACTTTTATTTTCCCTAATAAAGGAAAGATAGACTATAGCCTTTGGCATAGGTTATTTCAATAGGAAATAAAGATTAAAGCAGGCAAGCCCCAGGAGATGTTTTAAGTTGTTTTTGTTTTAGTGAAAACATGATTTTGTTTTCTTCCTGTTCTATCTTTGGGAGTAGTTAAAGGTTTAAATTAACCTGGATTCTCATGCACTTGTCTCTGAAGATGAAGTTAGCAGTAGATAGTGGTGGAAATGAGAGCTTAAGAACTTTGCTGACCAGAATCAAAGCTAATACCAGATCTTTAGAACAGCTATTGCACTCCTAGTTTCAGAAATAAAATCAGCAGAAGAGATGCTAATCTTTTCTTGTGAAAATGAAGAGCAACCTAGGCTCAAAAGGGAACATTTAATAATATGGAAGAGGAAAGAAGACAGGATTTATTCTTTAACTGGGTAGATAAGAAATGAAGACCATTTCGTACTAGGGCAAAGATGTTTCCTTGGATGACCTTACCATGTGGATTTAATTAGCAAAATCTTTGCTATGTAGTAGTGATGCAGTTTGAACTCTTGTCACTTTGATTCTCTGTAAAGGAAAATGACACTTAAGGAATGAAGGGCACCAATTCAGAACCCTTCCATGTGCATTTCTTTCTTCCCTTTTTTTTTTTTTACATTGTGGAGAAAGAGAATCACTTGTGACAAAGTACACAAGTGGTTAGCTGTAGAATTATAGAGCTGACAGAACTCTACAAATCATTCCGTGTAATTTATTCTATGTATTGTTTGATTTGCCCATTTCCAGAATTTGAAACCAATATAGAACATTAGTATTTCAAATAGGGCAGAAGGATGAGAATTGCATTTATGAACATGAAAAGAATGTTTATGGAAAATTTACAGAATAGGTTGGTCTATTTCTGTCAACTACAAAGATTGTTTACAAAAGGAAACCGAAAATAAAATGGCTTATCCTTGCCAGCTTTTCTTGGGAAGTATAGTAATACGGTCACTATTGCCCTAAAAGGAAAGTAGAGGCTTAATTTCCATTCTTGGTTCTTCATTAAGTTATTAGATACTTATAGGGTAACTCACCAAGTTCTGTGATTGTTTCTCAACAAGATAAGAGATTATCATCATAATTTCACAGAAACATTGGGAGGATTAATAAGGCATTGTTTTTCAAGAGCTTTGAACACACTATGAGTCTCTTATTTTGGCAAATAAAATAGATAAATGAACAAGTTAAGCCTCTCAGTACTACATTTTTTTTCTTCCTTTTAAAATCACTAGCAGTTGCCAGGGGTTACTAGACCTTTTTTTCATTTTTGCTATACTACTTTCTCAAAAATCAAATCCCTGAAGAGATGGCTAAACTTATTTTCACATGAAAATGAAGAACAAGTTAGGGTTCACTTTCCATTCCACCTTATTCTTTTAGATCCTAATATAGTAAACTGAAAATTATTGCAGGATTTTCCCATGGATATTTACATTGTTTTCCCTTTTCAGGAAAATTTCTTATTCTAGTTATTCATTTCTAGCCAAAGTACACTGTAATTAAACTTTCTAAATCAAGAACACTGTCTATTTTAAGCTCAAATTTAAGAATTTCTACAAAGACTTATAGGCAATCCAAAGGGGCAGGTTTTACTGAATGTCTTCTAGATCCAGGGTGGCAAGGCTATTCCTATAGTTATTTGTAATGCACTATTTAGACAAAAACGTATAGTGCTAAAGGATGTAAAGTATCACTGGTCAACTCTGGCAACATAATATTTGATTTCTAAATAGAACAGGACACACGCATGGTGTTATAGGAGAAGTTTCACCAAATTTATTTTTGTAATTTAAAAATAATCTCACACAAATTGTAATTTAATAACACATCCATGGTTGAAATAGTTTAGAGTTTACTCGTAACAGAAATCTTTCAGACATATTGTTGTAGGATTTATGGAAGTAAAATGTTCAGTGCTCCCTCTCCTGGCTTTATCATATTGGTGAACTGACCTCTCATCCCCAAATTGTAGTGATATCAGAGAAGACAATTTTAAAGAACCAAATAAGATAGTAGGATGTGATATTCTGTTTCTGATCTGACTTTTCCAAATCCATTCAAAATGCTCAAGAAACTTATCCATCATTGGTTAAAGTTCATTATATCCCCAAATATAAAGAGATAAATAAAAAGTAGAAAATAAATAATGTTGATTTTACCCCTTTAAACATCCTATTTTATCACAGTTTATATTATTGAGTGAATAGGTAGCTTCTTGGTTTAATTCTTGTTCTGTGTTGTTTTCTAGTGATGCCTTCTTCTTATTGTTTATGGTCTTAGCAATGCCATAGGGTCTCGAGAGGTAATTCCAAACACAACTTTGGTTTTTTCTATTCTAGACTTTCAAATGTTTGAGCAGTTTAAAAAGTTAGTTTCAAAAGAATCGCCTGCTTTTATAAAGAAGGAAATTAAAAAATTATTTTGAACTGAAAATTTCCATACTCAAATTTGTATATGATTTTATTACTGGAGTTTTGTTTGCTTTACTTTATCAAAGACTTTTAGCTACTTCTGTAATCCAATAGCTTGTTCAGAAACAAAAAGCAAGTTTCCTATTGCTTAAAATGCTCTTTTTTTTTTCCAGTGGCATGTCATATATGCTTAAAAATTATAAAACTTCTTGGAAAATTATTTCTATTTTAATTGCCATTTAGCTGAGCTTTAAAAATAAATTATTTTTTCAAAATTATACAAATATATTACAAAATTTAAGGCGTTTATGATTTTAAAATTTTGATTTGGAGGAAATTATATAATAAATCAAGATAAAGCAATTATCATAAAATCTACAGCAGATTGCACCTTTATGACATTTTGTTACATACATTGGCAGTAAGCGCTGCCACCTTTTGAACTTTGAGATTTCATATATTCTGAATTTTGTTTTAAGTATGAACTGTAATGTTGTATTATCATCTTTTATTTATCAGTGTACATTTTCTCGGTAACTGATCAGAAGCGATGGCTGGATATACATCTTTTTAATCTTATTTTATTCTTTAAAACTATTTTCTAATTCAACTGTAAGGGTAGAGTCTACCAGTCCATTTACTGAGATTGATATCTAAACATTGTTAACTAAATTTAAAGGCTTTCCTTTATGACAAACGGCACTTGCAGGATTTTTAGAGGCAATCCACATTTTTAGAGGATGTTTATGACAGGAGTGTACAGGGCAACATTTCCAAGGGCGCACTCATAAACGAAAGAGGAAAAGACTCTTGGGTAAATCCTGTTCCAGGTTTTCTGGCAGCCCGTGTGATTGACACATGATATCACTGGAGGCGTGTCCTGGAGTGGAGGTGGAGGTGGCGGCAAGGAGCTGAAATTCTGCGGAGCCAGAGTGGGACTGCTCTGTAAGGCACGCAGTGGTTTGCAGAGTGATAGCAGCAGACAGAGCTCCCTGCCCTGGATAAGGAACAGCTACAGTCGCTGTAAATGTGCCTGAAAAGCAATATGCAATATTTGCGTTAGGTAAGAACTATTTCCTTCCTTTCCTTCCGTAGACATTTTAGGAATGATTAGCTGAGAAATGTTGGCTTTTGCAAGAAACTGATTATTTCTTTGAAGTCGCTTTAAATCTAAGATTACTGGTTAAATTTCAAGTTACCAGTAGCATTCCCACTGCCAAGACTAATGTTCTTAAAGTAAATGCTACCACTGAAAGAAAAAGTAGTGTCCCTTTCCATCTTTTTTCCCCCATATCCTAACAGTGACAAGATTAAAGTCTGAAACAGTCGAATGTGTGAAAAAGTGGGTGGTTTATGCTGAAGAGGAGCTGGCACTCGGTGTGTGGACCAAATGCATGTTTGTTTAGGCATTGTTGGCGACCGAATCCCGAGCGAAGCGATTGTTTAAAACCTGAATTTCCCGTCTCTGTGTATTGATTTCCAATGAGCAGAGGCGCCGCTTGAACGTTGTTTGAACTCCTAGGCATTCCAAGGGGCAAAAGCAGTTCGGCAAAAACGTGCAGGACTGCATGTTACTTTGCTTCGCTGCTGACACGCCGACTGTGCGCCCGCCTGTCAATCACTCGGAGCAGCAACAGCCAGCACATGGCAGTGGGTGCGGGCGGCGGGCGATCTGGCTAACCGCCCGCTCCGCTCCACTCTGCGTCCCGGCGGCGGAGCGCGCTACGCGTCCAAGTGCCTGGAAAGAAAGGGAAATTAACGTGTTTTTATCTCTAATCGTCTGTAGCAGGCATTTCGCCGGTGGAACAGGAGGCCCAGAGGACTGGGAGTGCGCGCTGCCCGGGAGAGACTGACTGCCAGGACCGGAGTTCCTGGGGACGCCGTGCCCCCACTTGCCCGGCGTGCGGGATCCGGAAAGTGCCTGGACCTGCGCGGGGACCAAGGGACGACGCCTCGCCTCCTCTCCCGAGGAGGACCCCCAAACTTCTCTCCTTTCGCTGCCACTGTTAAAAAATCGGGTAAAAAAAAAAAAAATCCCACCCCCACCCGCGGGGACCTGCAGCTTGGCCTCGCTGGCTTGTGTTCCCGGGCCCTGCGCGGCTCCGTGACCCGCCCGTGGCCGTCGGTTCGAACCCTTTCCCAGGCGCCGCGGAGTCTCGAGCGTCCGTGACGTGGATTTTCACGCGTCAGAAGCCGCCACTCCCGCTCTTCCCGCGAAGGAGAAACTGGGCCCCTGGAAACACGCTCGTTCTTGCTCAGCGGCCGGTCGGCGGACCGATCACGCACTCTTCTCCCGCCGCTCCCCAGATCGCTATCAGGAGAGGCTCGCAGAGCCCCCAAAGGGAATTTTTTTGACTCTTGGAAGGAGCAGTACGAGAAGAGCCTGGGAGGTGGATGTTACTGAGCTGCGCGGCGCACGCGAGCCGTGAGAGATACGCACCCGGCCGCGCGGAGTCTCGGGAGGATTGTTCCCCGCAGCCGGAAGGGGGCCGTGGGGAG
This sequence comes from Catagonus wagneri, assembly GCA_004024745.2. NCBI lineage: Eukaryota > Metazoa > Chordata > Mammalia > Artiodactyla > Tayassuidae > Catagonus > Catagonus wagneri. The sequence goes on from PVHT020000256.1 coordinate 8,279,641, forward strand.
CGCTCCTGCCCGGCGGCGGGGGCGGAGGAAGCCGCGGGTCGACCAGCCGCAGCTCCGGCCATGCCTGCCAGTCCTCTTCGCCGCGGTTGATGCGGCGCGTGCACATCGCCACCAGCACCAGGACCCGGGCCGGGTTGCACGGTTTGGACCCCCGCCCCCGCTTCGGCCTAGGTGAGTGCGGGGCGGCAGCACTAGGCGGCCTAGGTCGCAGGGGCGGGAGGCTGCTGGCGGGGCGGGCTGGGCGGCAGGTGCCGGCCTGAGGAGCTGCGCAGGGCCGGGCCGGCGCAGGAGCAGGGAGGGCGGGAGAGGGGGCGCCTCCCGCGCGCTGCGCGGCGCCGCCCCTCCCGCCCGGGCGCTCGGGGCTGGGTAACCTGGCAGGCGACCTTCCGCCGCGCTGGACCGCCAGGCGGGGTTCCCCGTCCCCGGTCGCCTGCAGCGGTGGCGCTGTGACCCGGGGTGTCCTCGCAGAGGCTCCCTCCACGCGAAAGACGCTTTCAAGGAGGCTTTTGGAGGGTCCCAGCGGCGGAGGGGGGGGGGTAGGACGCGGAGCTGCTCGGCGGGTGCTGGGGGCCGGGGGCCCCGAACGGCTTGTTCCGATGCACACCCCGAGTTCGCTAGTGACCCCTGGGCTGAGTCAGTGTGCGCCCGAGCGAGCTGCCACTTTATTCCTGTAGTGAGAGCAGTGTAGCGGCGAGGGGAGGGGTGAGGGCACTGCCACTTTAAAAGTGGGGAAGTCCGCCCTCCTGAGGTAATGGTAACCTCAGCCTCCTCCCCTCCTCCTGCCCGAGAGAGAGGGAGCAAAAGAGAAAACTTGTTTTCATTCATAACTTTTTCCTTTTCCTTCCTCTCCGTCGACTATTTATTCCGCGCTGCTCTCCGCGCGGATCGCAGAGGGCGCAGCTCTGCCGCGGTAACTGGCAATGTGGCTACGCCGCTCTGCAGCCCCGGCTCTTTAGGAATCCGGCTTTTCCTTTAAAGTGTAGACAGATATTTATTTATAACCCTCCCTGCCGCGGGGCTTGCTTTCCGCCGGCCGCGTTCTTTCTGAAGGCTCTTCCTGATTTGTAAGCATCTTTGGTGGGATACGCCAAAAAGTTTTGGAAATCCACGGTGATCCTTAGGATGTGATGGGATTGCCCGAAAAGGTATTCGACTTGGATTTGGGGTTTCTTGGGGGAAACAGGCGACCGAGAACGTGGGAGCGTGTTTGGGGCTAGATGGAGGACTGTCACTGCTTGAAAAGGGGCTTTACTTCAGATCAGAGGTGGCTCGTTCTCTTTGCTTTCTCCTTTTATCTGGTAGTCTCCTTTATCGCCCAGCATGATCTTCCTTACAACTAGCATTTATAACTCAGATTCAAGTGGTGCCTGGTGTTTTTTCTGCCTTCTTCAGATCCACGTTTGTTTGTTTGTTTGTTTTTTAGCTTGGAATCTGATTTAGTACTTTAGATTGTTTTTGTTTTAAAAGTAGTGGGTTAAAAAGTTCTTTGCAAGGAGGAATGATGTCGTGCAGCATAACGATGGAGTATTTTTAATAGCTTTTAAGAGGTCCAGGACTAAACCCAGCAGGTTGTGAATGTGTTTCTCCTTAAGTTCAGAGAAGGTACAAGAAAGTGGAAACGTGAGGATCTGCGTTGGGAGAATGAGGGAGGAGAACTCCAAGAAGTTAACATGTAAGACTTAGTCCAGGGACATTCAGTGAAATTGAGAGGTGAAATGGTTTTCTTTCCGATTTATTCCTTAAGCTGATGTGTTTTGGCTCGAGGTAGTAGTAGAGAAGGGATACTTTTTTTTTCTTTTCGTTCTTGAATTGGATCAAATCTGAAGACTTTGGGAGGAATTTATATGAAAATAATCTGGTTTACTACTTTGAAAACAAACTTTTTAAAGTTTGATAGTTTGTTTTACGGAGAATACATTATAAGTGAGAAATAATTTACTGTTGGTATGAAACACAAATGCTTATTTTCATCAGGATATCACTGTACTTTATTACAAGAAGCACATTGATTCGGAGTTGGCAGTGCTTTTGAAAATCAAGATCTGGCACATAAATACAGATTTTTAAATTAGAGGAAATACAGATAATTAAAATGGCCAGGATTTCCCAATACTACTTTAAAGGCCTAACACTTATTTGTGCATGAAAGTTATCTCATTAGGTGAGTGAGCCCTTATTTAAACTTACAAAAAATCTTTTCATGATTTCAAATGTGAATTCTCGTAACACTCACAGAACTGTACATTGAGTTTTGTGTGTGTGTGTTTAGAGGCTGTAAAACACTAAGAACTGTTGTGTTTGTCTACATTCATTTTTGCAATTTATAGATTGAGTAGAAATTTTGGTTTCTACTGTAAATGACCTCTTATTTCGAGATTCCATTTTAGTTTAGAATCTCTTGGACTTTTTTTTTTTAATGCATGGAGTATACCTTGATTAATTTTTCACCATTAATCTAGTGCTTGTTAACATCAAACAAATAACAAAAGGCAACAGCACCAAAACCATTCTTAATTTTTTTTTTTAAAGTGGATATTTTCCTTTCTGTAAAACACCCAAGAACTGATACTAAGCTTTTAGATGAGAGCCGCTTATTAGTGCTTATACTCAGTATTCTCCACAAGGGCGTACTCCACTTTAATTGTTTGTTAGATTCACAAACAGGAAGACATTACTTCTTGATTTTGCTTTTTAAAAGTTTAAAAAAACTCCTAATTCTTACGGCATGGGGTCTCTTGCTTACATTCTTCTTCTATGATGTGGTCCTTAGCCTCTCTTGGAATTGGACTCTGGCCAGGACCCCAGCATCATTGTAATCTGCTGATGAAGGAGATCATTACCAGGTGGTTTAGGCAGTTTGTGACTTGACAGGATTTCTCGCCTTCCCCACCTCCCCCAAATGCTTCTTGTCATTTATTTTTTTCTCTGTTTTTTTTTCCATCTTTGATTTCCTTTTAGGATTTCAGATGCATGCCAGGTTTCCGCTGATTGGCAAGATTGAAGAGCACTACACATGGATCCCCAAAATCAACATGGCAGTGGCAGTTCATTAGTTGTGGTCCAGCAGCCTGCTTTGGATAGCCGTCAGAGGTTAGACTATGAGAGGGAGATTCAGCCTGCTGCTATTTTGTCCTTAGACCAGATCAAGGCCATCAGAGGCAGCAATGAATACACAGAAGGGCCATCGGTAGTGAAAAAACCTGCTCCTCGGACAGCACCAAGACAAGAAAAGCATGAAAGGACTCACGAAATCATACCAATTAATGTGAATAATAACTACGAGCATAGACCTACCAGCCACCTGGGCCATGCAGGACTCTCAAATAATGCCAGAGGCCCCATATTGAGCAGATCAACCAGCACCGGAAGTGCAGCCAGTTCTGGGAGCAACAGCAGTGCCTCTTCCGAGCAGGGGCTATTAGGAAGGTCACCACCAACAAGACCAGTACCTGGTCATAGGTCTGAAAGGGCAATCCGGACCCAGCCCAAGCAGCTGATTGTGGATGACTTAAAGGGTACCTTGAAAGAGGACTTGACACAGCACAAGTTCATTTGCGAACAGTGTGGGAAGTGCAAGTGTGGAGAATGCACAGCTCCCAGGACCCTGCCATCCTGTTTGGCCTGTAACCATCAGTGCCTTTGCTCCGCTGAGAGCATGGTGGAATATGGCACCTGCATGTGCCTAGTCAAGGGCATCTTCTACCACTGCTCCAATGACGATGAAGGGGATTCTTATTCGGATAATCCTTGCTCCTGTTCACAGTCACACTGCTGCTCTAGGTACCTGTGTATGGGAGCCATGTCTCTGTTTTTACCTTGCTTACTCTGTTATCCTCCTGCTAAGGGATGCCTGAAGCTGTGCAGGGGGTGTTATGACTGGATCCATCGCCCAGGGTGCCGATGTAAGAACTCCAACACTGTCTATTGTAAGCTGGAGAGCTGCCCTTCCCGGGGTCAGGGTAAACCATCATGATTCTTGGAGGTGGGTTGAACCTCCTGAACTGCTCAATTTCAAGCTGTGGCTGTTTAAAAACATCCTATTAGATACTGGTTTTATTTTCTTTACCGTTCTTCCCTGTTTTCCACCTTCTCTCCCCCTCTTCCCAAGGTTCGACTCATGGATTTTACTTTGCTCTAATGGATGATCTTCAGTAAGAGTGAACTGTGAAACCGTACCTGGCTCCGCCTTATGACAAGAGCCTCTGCCATCCACTCAAGAGGGTATTGAAAGCCATTGGGCTTCTCTGTAGCCTTTTTGTTCTGCAAGCAACTTTCCAAAGTTGTGCACATGAATACACACACACACACACAGGCTACAGTGATTTAGAGCTGTTTTAGATCGGGTACTCTGGAAGCAGGGAAATTTATTTTTAAAGAAGCAGCCGTTGAATTGCTTAAATAAGCTATGTATTAAATCTCTCTCCAGGTAGCATTGGGCTCTTACATAGCAAGGGGGATATGTTATAACAGTAAAATTCTTCTTTAATCACCGCTCTCTCCTTCTTGACCCTCAACTTGCTCTTCCCTCAGTGTTGGCATTTTCTGATTCTAGAGATGCCATGGTTTTGTTTTGTTTTTTTTTTCCCAGTGTGATTTTAGATTCGCTTTACAATGTAAATCTTCACATTGGAGGTATATTGGTTATATCTTGCTTGTCCCTATTCAAGCTTTCATATTTGTGAAGGACTCGGCTCCCTTCCTTCCATACCCCACGCTTTTCACCAAATTTCTCATCATTGAGGGCACTTGGATAACTGAAGTTGATATTTATAGCTGATCAGTCTATAGGTGTCTCAGAACTATGCTGCCTAAAGTGATCTTGGCTCCTTCATGCTTTTTGGCCCCTTGGTTAGCTAACAGCTGAGTAATTCTAACTTTCCTGTGTTTTCATGGCCTTAACCACAAATTGTGGTGCTTTTGTATATTTTATGTATAAATCACAAAGTTGAATTCTGACTATTTTTAAGACAAAAGTCTGTTAAACTTTTTTATTGTAAAGAATATTTATTATGCGAATCTCTATTATTTTATGATATTTATTGCAAAAGACTGTTGAAATGTACTCATGTCTGAATATAACAAAATATCAATACGTAACGGAAAATAAGGTGACACGAAGAAAGTACATATGTTAACTATAATGCAGAAAATATATTAATTAATGAAACTGTCTCTTGATTTCATTTATTAGCCTGTACTATTGTGGTGGTTTTTGTCGTTTGCTTTGACTCTTGATGTATACTCATTTTCTTTCTCTTATACTGAATCTAGATGCAGGAAGAACTCAAATTTTGAACTAGATGTACCCTGGAAAGTGCATTAATCAATCTTCTGTAATCCAAATTATGTTTCAACAAATGCCCTAGCAAGTCACTTTACAAAGGGATAAAAAAAATTTTTGTACTTAATATTAACAATTCCTCCCTACTTTGCCTATTTTGTAAGCAAGGGGTTTTGTGTATATCCTAGTTTCTTGGAATGGACCAAATCTGTAAGTTGTTGAAAATGTTTATCCTGACTCTCTTGGATTAGTCAGAAATTAGTTTTTATCAGCAAAACTTAAAGAACTTAGTTCTGTAGGTGTGCTAGGAGTCTCTAGCACTGTCACTTTAATAAAACATTCCAGAAGTTAAGAATGCACCAAGGGAAATAGTTAACATTATCAAAGAGATGTTTTAAAAACATTCCAATCCTTACCTTTTATTTCCCTTAATGTCTTTAATGTGACCTGATCGAGTAACATTTTGTTATGTCTTGTGGAGTAAGAAATCTGAGGGCCTGCAACTTTGTATAGAAAAGGTACTTTTTTTTGTAGTTTTTAGTCTGCTGAAGTTACAACAATTAGAATCTTTGGGTCGGATAAAATTTTGTTCATGTGAAACTTCAGACTCGGTTTCACTAAATCTTCCATATGCCTAACTGCTATGTCAAACCTGAGTAATCCGCATTTGAGAATAAGGATGTTGACATAATTTGAACCCAGGAATTAGCCGTCAAAACTTTTTTCCAGCTTTTTTGTTTTAGCTGTTGTCTCTTACATGATTTGGCTACTAGTTTGGGTGTATTTATTCTTCATAAATAGGCTTTGATTTTGTTTTTATCAGGTAAGACATGAGTGATAGAAACTTGTTTTTATGCATTTCCATCAGGCCACTAAACCTAGTAGTTGGCATTGTGACATTGGGTATAATCAAGTATTTTCTCTTTGCTCTGAAAGCAGGAACTTTTTTTTTTTTTTAATGAGTATTTGCCTTTTGGAAGCCATTTCATAATCTACAGTATTTCAAAATGTGAATTTATTTCCTCTTGTACTCAAGTTCTGGATGTATTATCACTGGTCCCTTAAGATTGACTGTTTCCTTGAGATTTGGCTCCTTAGTGAAGTGTATAAACAGGACTCCCTCAAAATACTGTGTAACTTTTTCCGGTTATTTAGACCCTTGGTATAAATGGGAATTGGTATAAGAGCTGTAGCTATACTAACCAGACTAAGAAGCTGTAGTTTTTATTGAAACTTAAAACTTTTATGAGAGTGAGGTATGCTGTGGAGTTTTAACTTCTGGCTATATGGGGAATAAATGAAAATTTGCAATATTAAAATGGTAGTCTACTGCTGCTAGGGTTCTGTATGTTCTCTGGCTTGATGTCAGGCCCATATTTTGGAGTAGCAGTAGGTTAGAGGTCCAGACTGCTAACCTGCTTGCCGGTGCAAAACATAAATGCTTTGATTCAAAACTTCCTCCTTTGTGATGGTTTAAACCTAGAAGGAAAAAATATTAGGGTGTGTCTTCATAAGTGCTTATGAGTCCTTAGCTTTTGAACCGAATACTTGATGATGATTTTAAAGTACCAAGATTTTGAAAGCATCAGCAAAGCTGAACTTTCTTAACAATGCCACTGCCATTTATTTGATATTGTCGAGTGAAAAATATGAAATAATAGATTAACTTTTCCTTTTTATTCTACAATTTTATTCCTCTTCTTCAACTACTACAGTTTGACAGAACGAATATTTTTGTTAAATAGTTCCTTTCCAGCATATTTTCTGACTGCCATTGTTTTCATTCAAAGTTTTATTTAGATAATTTAGTTGTGAATAAAACGAATAGAGGATTTCTGTAATTGAGTAGTTTCTGGTCAACGGTTTATAAAGTGTAACTCTGCAGAAAAATAACATGTGAAAAAAGTAGACCTGCTTCTTTTTGTGAAGGCCTAAGGTGAATCGTTAAATTATAGTCTATTATAATTATTGTATGGTTTTCAAAATCCAAACCATAGAAAGTTCCAGTCATTATTAAGAGAAATTAAAATTAAAAACTCGTTTTTAAAGTGAAAGGAAATGGAGTTAGAAACTCATTTTTTTACCCTAAAGTTGATATTGGAATCACACTCAGAGGATTCATTTCCAGAGGATTGATTTAATTTTTGAAACTCTCCTTTTCATAAATGTTTACTTTTTTTTGTTGAGTGATGTATTTCTTGGCAGTTTTTATGTATAGGTCTTTAGCCAAAAAAAAAAAAAAAAACTTACTGTTAAACGTTGAAATATGGAAACAAAAAAAAAGTATCTAGACAGTTCTCACCTTAAACTCTACCCCACTTCCCCATATATATGTGTGTGTATATGTGTGTGTGTATATATAAATATATATATATATGTTTTTTAATTGCAAGAGAGTTTGGTATTGTTTTCTGAGACAAAATCTCCCTTTTGGCCAATTGACAATTGGAAAACTTCCCATTATTTCCCTGATTAGATAAGTCATGTACTTAATTGACAAGTTATTTATTTTATGTTCTTTCAGACTATTACCAAGTCCTTTTGCTACATTTATTGAACACCTGCTATAAGCATTATTACATATGCAGAATTATAGAGCTAGAAATACATCTCAGAATATATCTCAATTTATGTTTCTCAACTATATGTGAAAAAAAATAGGTCACTAGTTAAAAAGTTAGAAATCGGAAGTCTGTGTCATAGCTCAGACTTTCTCAATCAGAAGACTCCAGGAGAGGACCTTGGTATTCTTAATTTAAAAGAGCCCCTTTATGGAGTTCCTCCGAGAGTTGTGGCTCAGCGGTAATGAACCCAACTAGTATCCGTGAGGACACAGGTTCAATCCCTGGCCTCGCTCAGTGGGTTAAAGGATCCGGCATTGCCCTGAGCTGTGGTGTAGATCTCAAATGCAGCTTGCATCTGGTTGCTGTGGCTGTGGTGTAGGCCAGCAGCTGCACTTTAGTTCCAGCTCTGAGTTGACCCCTAGCCTGTGAACTTCCATATGCCTTGGCTGAGGCCCTAAAAAGACGAAAAAAAAAAAAAAACTTGGGTGCTTTTTTTCAGGCAATTTTGGAATCTCTTCCATGTTTTCACTTTGAAAATGTAGAAACAAAGGCATGGCTTAAGAAAAAAGTGTTCATAGGACCCTTCAGGTATAGTTTTCTTCAATTCTCAACACAAGCCCAGTGCCTTTATGTTGCATGTTAGCTTTTACCGTTTCATTTTCTTTACTAGAAAATTCTTCATAATTAATATACTTTACCATAATTTTAGGAAATGGATGTTTTTCTGCATATATTGTTTGCACTTGGCTATCAGGAATAAGTAGTAAGTGACTTATTGCTATAATTATTTTTCATTATTTAGAACATCATTTGAAAACAGCATGTATGCTTCGTGTGGCCAGGATTATATGGTAATAATAGAACAAACTGATCAGTTTGTAAAAGGTAATAGTAACTTGGCATCTAGATTTAAGGACTTACCATTATTCTGGCTGTATCAGGATTTACAGTGATTAAAAAGATTTAAGTGTTATATTTTGTACTATTAAAAAGATAGGTGTAACCAGTCAAATTGAATTATACTAGATAACTCTAATAGCAAAAGCCATATAGCAATAACTCTAATAGCAAAAGCCATCAGAGAACCTAGAACTGTTTCGAAGTGGGTAATTTGAGCAAATTTACTAGAAGCTTCTATCATGCACTAGTAAGTGGTCCAAGAGCTTGTTTTAAGAAATCAATCATAGAATCATAATTTTAGTGGTAGAAAGAAACTTGGAGGTTATCTATTCCATCTTCTTTAGAGATGAGAACCTTACGTTCAGAGAGGTTCCTTGCCTAAAGTCATGATCTAGTTGCCAAAATACACTTAAAAAAAAAAAAACCTGCTGCATATGTACATGTGGTAAATGATTGGAAGAAACGAGAGGCTGGTTGGGGGGCAAAGGGAGGATTTGAACCAAAGTTTTAGGTTAATTTATAAGTTATAAAATTTAACATATTTGTTAAACACACGGACTAATGGTAGTCTGAAGAAGAGAAATAAGTGCTGTAAGAGGAATCAGCTCAAACTCGCTGAATAAATTTGATGTAAGAAGGCATGGTGTGTTTGAGAAAACTGAGTTCCAGTTTGGCCAGCAACCGTTCTCAGCTTCAGCTGTGCGTTAAAATCACTTGGGAGTAAAACAACAACAATAAACAAAACCTGTGCCCTGGGTGGGGCTTTGTCTTTGTCTTATAAGCATTCCAGATGGTTCCGGGGTGCAGTCACAGAAGCCTCTGAATTAGATTACAGGTATGTGTAAAAGAATTGTGGGAGATTAAAAGCGCAGATCCTAAAGTAAGGAGGCCAAGTTAGCAAAACACAGGCAGAGGTATTAGGGGTCAGAACCACCAAAGCTCCCCATTGTGGCACAGCAGAAACGAATCCTACTAGTAACCATGAGGATGTGGATTCCATTCCTGGCCTTGCTCAGTGGGTTAAGGATCCAGCATTGCTGTGAGCTGTGGTGCAGGTCACAGATATGGCTTGGATCCCACGTTGCTGCGGCTGTGGTGTAGGCTGGCAGCTGTAGTTCCAATTTGACCCCTAGCCTGGGAATATCCATATGCCACGGGTACAACCCTAAAAAAAAAATAATAAAGAACTAGCTTGCTGGTTAGTAAAGAGGGAAAGAAGGGATCAATGTGAGAAGTATTACAGATGGTAAATCTAAAGGACTTTACAGTTATTTGTGGGTTTGAGATAGAGGAAAGAATTGAAAATAATACTGAAGTTTTGGACCCAGGTGAATAGGCAAAGTGTGGAATTAGTTTAGCAGGTATATGGGAGTGGGAAAGTTATGAGTTCTGTTGGGATAAACTAGTAAAATGCAGATGAGTTGCCAGAAACTCACTGAGAAAAAGTCTAAGTTTAAGAGAGGTTGGTAATGGTCCGTCACCCATATAGGGGTGAGAGCGAATCTGTAGCAAAGATTCCTAAAGGAAAGAATGGAATTAAAAGCAGGCTAAGGACAAAACCTGGAGGGGCATACCTACATTTAGGGAGCAGAGAAGTCCTGAGGGCCAATAGAGGGGTGGTCAAAGAAGCATGGGCACTGAGAGATTGGTATATTTTAATATCCAAAGGAGACTTTCAAAATGGAAATTAGTAACTAATTGTCAAAAGCTGTGCAGACTCTCAACTAAATTTGGTGGGTGGTATTTGTGAAAATGTGATAATAAAAACCAGATTGCATAGGATTAGGAAATGAATGGGTGGTAAGTGCATGAAGATACCAGCTTTAGATTTTCTAGAAATTTTGAAATGATAGGAAAGTAGAGGCAGGTAACAGCTGAGGAGGATTTTCAGAATAACAGAAACCTGTGCCTATTTGTAGGCTGAGAACCAGGGCAATTGAAAAGGAGAGATGAGGCAGAGGAAGAAGCTGAAGGAACGCAATTCCGGAAGAGGGAGGAGGGAAGAGACGAGAGAACACAAAGGGACGCTTTAACCTGGGTAAGAATGGTTCTGCTCCCAAAGGAAGGAATGAAAGGAAAGACACAAGGGAATTTTAAGAGGGAGAAGAGGGAAGTTGTAGAAATGCACTGTGATTTTGGTAAATAGAGGATGGTCTTCTGAAAGTTAAGACGTACTAGGAATTGAAACCGGGTTTTGGGTGGGAGTCTGGATTGGCTAGAGGCAGGGAACTCAGGCAAAGTCAATGGGAGCTGATGAAATGAAAAGCTCAACGCACATTGAATCTGGAATTTGGGGGGTTTTGAATCTGGAATTTGGGGGGAGGCCGCTAAGCGGGTTTTGAATTTGGAATTTGGGGGAGGCTGCTAAGCGGGTTTTGAATCTGGAATTTGGGGGGAAGCCGCTAAGCAGGTTTTCATTGAATCTGGAATTTGGGGGCAGGCCGCTAAG
>PVHT020000256.1:8290934-8330573 GCA_004024745.2 Catagonus wagneri
GAGCATTTAGCTGAGATGAACAGCCAGAAGAATTGGGTGACGGACGGTCCCAAGGAGGATGAACTGTAGGCTTACAGAGAATATGGAAATAGCAAAGCTAGACAAGTGAGGACAGAGAGGAATTTTCAAGTCAAGACCTTAGAAGATGGGCCATTTTCAAATGCTGAGGAATTCAGGAGTTTGTGCTCTTGGGTAGCTGAAGTAGAGATTTTTGGAGCAAAGGAATAAGAGGAGAAAACGGAGGCCAATGTGTTAGAAGAGTTGTTAATTTAGGTATTAAAATGCCAGAGGTAGAGAGGAAAATTTAGTCTGGTGTTTATGTTTGGAAAGGATGTTATTGGACACTTTAACTTGTTCTTAAACTAATAGATTATAAATTAAGTAATTAAGATCAGATAAAAATAAGATTTCTTAAAAAGGAATAAACTAGTGGAATAGAATTTATTTCAAATGGGACATGCTCCATTTATAGCACAAATGATCTGTTAACAAAATCTGTTATTGAATAAAGAAAATATCTTCATGAAAATTGATTGACCAGTCAATTCAGTCAAAATAATACAGAGCCAAGAGACCTTCTGCTTTCCACATTCTCTTCTTTAAGCTTTTGCACACTTCAAAGGCGCTTCAGAAAGCAAAGGGATTGGCTCCATGATCTTAGTCCAGGCTATCTCACAGAGTTTGTATGTTGCAGATTTGTGGTAGGAGCTGTGAGCGAATCTGATTCCCTAACAGAAACACATTTTGTTCTTCTGGGCCACCCAGAATTTGCCTTCTACTTCCACTCAGAGAGAGGCCTATTTTTTATAAAGAAAACTGCTGGTGTTCACATTATTTACAGAGTATGTGGAGTTCTAACTGGTTACTTTGTGGTTTATAAACCTGCTTTTGGAATTACCAGAAATTTCCTCTTTGTACCTGCCTTTGGCCATTTTTGGCTTTTGCCCTTTAGCAGTACCAGAAACACAGTCCACTTAGAGATGATAACATAAAACAAAGATGAAGCTAAAATTTTTTAATTTCTTGTTATTTAATACCTAGAACAGTGCTTGCTACAAGAGAGTAGCAGCTCGGTAAATATTAGTTGTTGATTGTCTTGTTAGACTTACTTGTAAAATCTTCAGAGTAAGGAAAGATGTTTAGGTTAATGACCAAATTGAATTTTCATTTTTGCAGAGTTGTTGATACTGTTTCTACAGTAAACAATATTAGCAATTTTGAGAGAAAATAAGAATTGCTTGGCTCTGTTAACCCGTTTAATCATTTATTTAACAATATTTTAGGTGCTGAGGATCCCAGGCTTTGACTATTAATTCATAAACGTTTAAGCATGTGATTGGCATTTCTGTATTGGTTGGTAACTATGGAAACGCTCTGGGAGGAGGCAGCCACAGCTGTCCTTGCAAGTCAGAGAGGCTTCTTGGAAAAGACAGGAAAGATGAGTAGTAGTTAATCAGGTAGACAGGGGAGAATCCTCATGGATACTAGTTCGGTTTGTTTCTGCTGAGCCACAACGGGAATTCTGGAAAAACATTTCCAATAAGTACAAAGGATACTAGTGGTAGTGACCATGGATGACACGATGGGAAAATTGCAAGTAGTTTAGACTGTTTGGATGTAAGGTGTCTGTGGGAAGGATGGAAGCCAGTCATGTCATGTTAGGAATCTTGAACTCTATCCCATGAGTGAGAATGAGTCACAGGCCAGATTATAAACAGAAGAGTGACATAACCAGATTAAAGTTTCAGAACAATTCTCCAGGCGGTGCTGTGGAGAACAGACTGGAGTGGAAGAGTAGGCCAGCCAGACCGCTGGTGGATCATTGATATAATGGTCAAGGTGATTAGTGTGACAGGCACAGTGTAGACGGAAAAGAAGGATGGATTTGAGATGATTGGTTGAGGAAGATGAGGAAGGATCTAGGTGACTAATCACTGGCCCGCCTCATAAGTGGCCCATAACTGGTAACATAAGGGAGAGAGAACGTTTATATAAAATGCATAAGGAGACCAAACATTTCCACCCTGAACATTCTACTGATTGTGCAGATTTGGCAATTTTTAACCCCCCTAGAACGCATCTCTCCCAGAACGGCTGAGTAATGAAGCGGACCAAAGGTAAGAAGCAAGAAGGTAGAAAAGAGAAACAAAGTATTTGAAAATCAAACTAAATTATTACTTTTTTCTTGCACCCCATCTCCCCAGAGTTCACTGTATATCACGCAGAAGAGTGAATTGTTCATTCAGTCTTTGTTGTCAGAAGTACCAGATTTCAAAACAAAGTTTAGGAGTTCTGTTGTGGCTCAGAGGAAATGAACCCGAACCTGACCCTTATCCATGAGGATGCAGGTTCAATCCCTGGCCTTGCTCAGTGGGTTAAGGATCCGGCGTTGCCGTGAGCTGTGGTGTGGGTTGCAGACGCGGCTCGGATCCCGCGTTGCTGTGGCTGTGGCGAAGGCCGGCGGCTACAGCTCCTGTTAGACCCCTAGCCTGGGAACCTCCATATGCCGCGGGTGCAGTCATAAAAAGGAAAAAAAGTGAAGAAAATTGAACCCCAGTGAGATGAAATGACTTACTCAAGGATAAACAGCTAATAGAAAAGAGAACCAGCTGCATGAGAAAAAGATGTGAAAACTACTTTTAAAAGTCCTATATTATTTCCATTATGTAGACCTGAGACCTTATCTATTCTTTTTTTGGCTGTATCCGTAGCATGTGGAAGTTCCCGAGTCAGGGATCAAACCCTTGCCTCAGCAGCAACCAGAGCGGCTGGGCTGCAGTGACAGCACTGGATCCTTCACCCCCTGTGCTTTAAGAGAACTCTGACCTTATCCTAACAGTAGGCTGAGTTTGTAAAACTGAAATTCTTGCAGAAGTTATACAAAATGAATGACATAATAATTTGGGGATTGGAATTTTTTTTTTTCTTGTAGTTTGAAAAGCTTGTAAATGAGAGTATTGGAGTTTAACATTTTCTGCATTTTATAGGTGGTATGTGGTGCATGTAGAGACTTGGAAATGCTTTTTTGAGAAGTGATCATTATAAAGCAGAATAACTTGAGTTTGAGGGAAGCTGGCATTGCTTGATTTCAAAAGTTTAGTTAAAAAAAAAGTCAAGTGTGAAAGTCCACATTTCTTCAGGTCCTGTGTAGATAATGGGATGTTTTTCTCCTTGGCACCGGAATGGGTACAATATAGTCACAATGTTTTAACAACTTCAATTGGGGGGGGGGAGTTTCTTAATCCTTAGGGAAAATATGCTTCATGTGATTTGTAAAATCTAGAAAAATTTTGGAAAGAAGAAAAGCAGGCAGTACTCTTAAAAAAAAAAAAGGTCTGCTTGAACATGCCTTTCTTGAAAAAAACAAAACCCAACATTCTTTCATAAAGCATTTTTTTCAAAAGTATTTGCCCTTGAGCATTTTTTCCTACTTACCCATGCTTATCTTTCAAAACAAACATTTATTCCTTTCTACTATAGAGTGTGAGGAAGTTCCTTTGAGGTTATGCCCTACAAACGTATCCAAGCAGTAACTGTCACCTCCTTCCTATGGCACAACAAATGACTAACTCAACCGCAGGCAGCACTAGCATAGGGTGGTGATTTCACGATGGGGCCCTTCACATGTTACCTATGGGACAGTTTCTCGAGGGAAAAAAAACACAGGACTGTATTTTTGTGTGCAAATAAAATTTTGGGTCCTTTTGACCCAATGGAAAATGTGTGTCTGCTGGTGGCTGCCAAGTTGGAATCTGATGATTTACACTCGGAAACATTTGTGTCATTTATCATATGATGTTACTGGCCTACAGCATGACTGCATAACAAATAACTGTATTAAAAACGAATCTTTTCCAGTTCATCAGACTGGATGTCTTCTGCAAGCCCCCAATGTTCTCTGTCCCTCCTGCCTTTGCCCTCTTTTCCTGCCTTCACCCTTCCATTCGCTATAGGATTAAGTAGAAATGCCGGCACTAGGTATTTACTCATGGTTGTGCTTTCAGACTCCCAACCTGCCCCTTTTGCCCTTCTTTCCTGCTTTTCCGCAACATAAATCTTCTATGCAGGGGAATTAGTTCACTCCCTGTCCCTAAAACACACCTTCAAATCCTGACCTCAGGGACTGCCTTTACCTTTTTAATCCTATTCTTTTATGGCTGGGTTTAAATCCTACTTCTCTGACTAAATCATGCCAAAATAATCTCTCCCAGAAATTCTTTAGTAACTTCATTGTGTAAACTTCATTGTGGCTTTTAATGTTTACTTTTTAACGTTGGAGAGGAGGCAGAACTTTACCGCTACCTTCTTAAGGTCTCTGGCTGGGACCGAGAATTAAATTGGCCTAAGATGGATTTGCAGGAGAAAAGCATACAGACTTTTCATGTATCTGGCAACCACCTAGGAAAATGAAACCCAAAAGATGTGGCCGAGCCTTAGTGTTCATATAACAGGCTGAACAAAGAGAGAGAGTTACAGAAAAGCAACTAAAGTACACGAAGAGACTAAAGGAAGTTGAGATGTTTTTACAAGGTCTGTTTGTAGAGAGTTCTCTAGGTTCCACTCCCAGTCTCTGGAGATAAAAATGTTCCTTTCCTCCTGGTACGGGGAGGGCATCCTTCATATATGAATTTTATCTTCTGCTTTCAGAAACAAAAGGGGAGGTCAGAGCACCCTCCTTATACCTGTGTTTTTCCGGGCTTTTAGCTTAATATAACCCTTAGGCTACAGTGACATATTTTGGGGGAGGGGCATTTTCTGCTACTATTCAGTTTATGTCTTGTCTCTCCTTTGATATTGTAATTCTTTGAGGCTGAGATGATTATTACTGTAGATCTGCCTGCGCCCCAAAGGTGCTTTGCCCATAGCAGGCACTCAATAAATATTGATTGATATATTTTCCTGCATTTTACAATTGCGTCATAAAAGCCCATATTGGGATCTTGTTTTTTTTTTTTTTTGACAAGAGGAATATTTACTGTATTAGTAAAATATATATTCTGATAGGAACTGTAACTTGCTTTAAACCATTTTAGTTTTACACATGCTAATTAATAAGAGTTCTAAAAAAAATTACGTGATTATTGACCACAGAGAATTTTGGTAGTATTGTGGATGCCGTAAGAGTTTTCAGAAAGGAATTGTTTTAGGAGTTCCCTTCGTGGCTCAGTGGTTAACAAATCCGACTAGGAATCATGAGGTTGCGGGTTCGATCCCTGGCCTTGCTCAGTGGGTTACATGAGCTGTGGTGTAGGTTGCAGACGCGGCTCGGATCCCGCGTTGCTGTGGCTGTGGCGAAGGCCGGCAGCTACAGCTCCTGTTAGACCCCTAGCCTGGGAACCTCCATATGCCGCAGGTGCAGCTCTAGATAAAAGGCAAAAAGACAAAAAAAAAAAAATTTAAAAATTGGTTGGTAAGGTTTTGGCACCGAAAGAGACAGATAGCAGAGGTCATATCATTCTACCTTTCTTAGTTATTCATAATGCAAACCACATTGTCTTTTTCTTTAAGAGTCAAAAGTCTCCTTAAGAGTAATTGATATTGAGTTGACTTGAAAGTCTTAGGGGGTGCCGGAATCCTTCTTAGCTTCTTAGGTGCTAATGCTGTTTCTCCTGGGTACTGAACTATTACTTACGCTTCTTGCTGAACTTGCCATAGGCGTGAAACTCTTCCAAATGTCCCTTTTTTTCATATTTACAAAGGCTACACGTGCTTTTGACAGCTTTTTGAATAGATCTACGTTAATACTATGTAATTTAAATTATTGCTCAAATTGAATCATTATTTTTAGTAAATACAGTCATACCTCAAATTGTACATTGCATGTATATACCTAGGTATATAAACTCTTGGTATTTCAACAAATTTGTGAGTTAAGGAGGGGCCAAATTATTAGCCTAGTTTTATAGATAATGAAGTTTGACACAGGGAAGGAATAGGATTTTCCCATTTCTTTTTTCTTTTTTTTTTAACATCGTACAGGTAATGTGCTGATGTCGGAACAAGGTTTGAGGGAGACTCATATCACACAGACATGTGATCACCCCATCATCATGCTCATGAACTACAAAAGGATCCCCCATTTCTTGATAAATTTAGGGGTAGGACTTAACGTTCTGACTCTGCTAGCTCATTCTGCTGCCTTTCCGATGCCCACTATGTAGGAACAAGTGGTTTTGCCACACTAGCCAATGAGGCATCCGTGTTCTGCCCATGACTTTAGCTGTAGCGAAGCATCCAATCGAAAAAACAATTCCTACTTTCGTGCTTGGGTTTTAAATGGAGTTTCATTCTAAATTGTGCTGTGTTTTATGAAAGATAATCTGGCCAATTTCTTAATTGCATTGCATTCCTATGGTTTAGAAAAAAATGTTGTTGCATTTACGAGGAATGTATATAGTCCAAACACACAAAAGCAAATTTACGTTGCTTTGGATTTCGATTATTAGTACACTAGTTTACCATAACTCAGCGATCTGTAGTAAACCATTGGCCTCTAATTACTCTATCCCTGCTCAAATTATTAAGTGGAAAGGATTCTAATTATATAATCTCATTTGGGGTAAAATTGGGAAGACTAGGTAGAAATCTAAAGGATGCATGTTACTCTCAGAACGAGGAAACTAGAGCCAGGTCTCATGGCACTCTAATTAAAACTTTTATTTCTGCAGATTTATTCTGTGGTCCTAACTGAACAGATCTGCCTTGGGTTTCTGCTGGTGAGTTTTTCAGCAGGAATGCGGGCTTTGTTTCTTTGAATAGTTGAGTGCAGATTAGTGGTATGCCAATTTCCTGTGGCCTTTCAGAGCTGCAATTTGAGCCCTGTTTGCTCCTGGCCCTTGCACAGCGGAAAACAATGGGTGACTTCTTTTAGGTTTCACTTCAGGGCTCTTAGAAACAGGGGAAGTGGCTAAAGCCCTACTTTACAGGTAATTAACAATAGATAATGTTTGCTCTGCATTTTTTAGAGCTGATAAAAGGTAGAAGAACATACTCAGCTCCTGATTTAGACACTGTGCAGTGGTTTTATGGATACAATTGCTGTCTTAGCATCAGCAAGGTAGCATTGAAATCAGTCATACATATGACTGAGCACAAAACTTTTAAAAAGTAGAAGAAAAATGAATAGTATTAAAACACTGATGGGTAAGCAAGAAAGTACGCCTTAGAGATGCTCAAGAAACGATGTCACTTCAGGCCGTGACTTTTAGATACAGCTGTATTATGTCTATATCTGTTTTATGACGTGAACAGTTTTTATTACTTGTTGATACTTTTTCAGGATAATTGTCTATGTTTTCTACATTCAACTCTAGAAGCCACCTGCTTATTAAAATAATGCCAGCTTAAGTTTTCATTTGCCATCACATTGACTCATTAGCCACAGATATTCTTATGAAGTGGTCTTAGAGGCCTAACATGTAATAGAAAACAGTGTATCTTGTCCTTTTATTATATATTTGGCAGTAGTAGAGTTTTTATTTTAATGCTCTATTCTGAATAAAAATATGCATATTTTTAGACTGTTTTACTCCCTGAAACACATCTACTTAATGACAAAGTAGGTTTGTAGCTGTTTTGACAGATTAATTGATTTATTCAGTCTTCAACAGTTATAAAATACGTACTCTGCCCCACATCTTGGCCGAAGCACTAAAGATTAAAAAGACGGCGGGGGCCCTGTCCTTAAGGAGATTATGGCTGTTTCTTTCTCAGCGTTGTTGTCAAAAGAAGGTGGAGGCTTCTCTTTGAGGGGGGGGAGGAATCTCAATTTTAAGATGTATACTTTACATCTACAGTTGTATTGTGTAGGCAGCGCTCTTGATAAAAATCTCAAGACTGGTGTGTCTGAGATCCCCAAGTAACTTATTTTTAGAATGCACATAACTCTAAACCCAAAGTTAGTGGCTTTTTGTTCCAAGCCACTTCTAGCTAGCAACATGAAAATGTCACCTTACTCATCTGCTCTTTAGAGATGATGAATATGGAGAAGTAGCTTTAGCAGAGAATTTATATACCGTTTAAAACCAGAGCAGTTCTTTCTAAGTGTGTTTAGACACCCTGGAGAACAGTGTTTAAGTACAGAGGTGGACAAAGGTGAAGGAGACCTACATCAATTAGTAAGTCAGTCCAGACTTGCTGAACGCCCAGACCGCGCGCAGCACCGTGCCAGGGGTGTGGGTTTAAGGTAAAAGTATAAGCTCCTGATCTCCACTAAGATCTGGATCAGGAGGCTAACCTGGCAACCGGAAATAGGAAAGCACTTAAATCCCTTTTTCTGCTGATAAAAGTAACATGTGTTTATTTTAACACTGTTTTTGAACATTTAGAAAAAGCATAAGGCAGAAAACAAACCACACACAATCCTGCTACCCATTTCTTAGTTACAAAAGGGTTTTAAGAATTCTCTGGGTACTCGCTTCACCTATTTCCTCACCTGTCTATTTCCTTTACCTTCTTAAAAAAAATTATAAGTAGACAGATGCCTCTACTTTTGTTCTCCCTTTGTTATCTTCTGTTACTCATTGAATCCTTTAGAATAGAGGCATTGGTTCCAAAATATGGTGTAGACCAGAGCAATCTTTAGAAAAGTCACTCTGAAATGAACCAGAATTTGTATTTTACTTTATTTACTTTTCTCCTATCTCTCTTCGTAGTGAGGCGGAGCTCTTTTCAGGGAGTTGAGCAGGGGAAAAACTCAGCTCGTCCTTTGCAGCTTTCCAGGACTTCCTCAGCTAGGCACATTTATTGGGGGAAAACTAAGATACTTAAAGAGAAAAAGAGAACTAAGAAAAATTGGATTGCCAGTGGGGGTGTAAAGGCTCAGTGACAAGAATACAGGATTTGTATTTAAAATAAGCTACAATTGGAGTTCCTATTGTGGCTCAGTGGTTGACGAATCTGACTAGGAACCATGAGGTTGCAGGTTCGATCCCTGGCCTTGCTCAGTGGGTTAAGGATCCGGTGTTGCCGTGAGCTGTGATGTAGTTTGCAGACAAGGCTTGGATCCTGCGTTGCTGTGGCTGTGGCGAAGGCCGGCAGCTAGAGCTCCTGTTAGACCCCTAGCCTGGGAACCTCCATATGCTGCGGGTGTAGCCTTAGAAAAGCCAAAAAAAGACAAATAAATAAATAAAATAAACTACAATTATTTGATATTGCTACTAGCTACAGTGAGATCTTGTCAAGAAAGGACTTTTTGCAAAATGTCAACTGCGGGCTTGTGGTGAGAGCGAGGTGACTCTTCTTCTCTTCCCCTTCTCCCCCTTTTTATGTTAACCACGTTAATGGAGCTAATAATTTCCCTTAAGAAACTGTATCTCTGAAGACTAATGCGCCTCGTTTTCCCTAGGCCACTCTCTTGGAATTATGTAGCCAACTTTATCATCGCTGTCATTAAAGTCAGTGTATATTTCAGGAAGTGATTACTTACAAAGTATCCATTTAAAATATGACTTAATGTTTAGATAGTGAACTTGTATGTTTATCATGTCAAAGCCTCAGAGAAATATTTTGTTTTCCTTGAGTGCTCTACGTGGCTTCCCGGTGGCTCACAATTTGTGATTAAGTGTGTGTCCATCCACGAAGTTATCGATATTAAAATAGCGCTGCCGTAATGATACCATTAGAATGTTCAAGTTCTATTATCCTTTTGTTCCAGAGATCGCAGAAACTTTTGGGGTTGTAAGCAAATTTCAGTGTACATCATTCTCCTGCTAGCACGCTGACATCTTTCATCTTTTCCGATGAAAGAACTCATTTGCTAAAACAACTGATGCACTTAGGAAGAAGTGACAACCCTATTTTGCTTTTATTTAATTAACCTTTTACAATGACTCCTAGATAGGTAAGTGTTCTGCCAAAAATGAAGGTATTTGAAAGCAGCAATGAGCTCACCTAATTTCTCTATTTTAAACAGAGTGCTTTTGATGGTTTACTAGACACGACATCACAGTTTCCTGTTTCATATTTGAGTTAAGCAGATTTGGAGAAAACCATTTGCCCTAAGTTTTGAAACTCTAGGGACAAAAAGCCCCTGACCAGAAGCTTCAGAAGCACAGTAGCTTTTTAAGTTGTAACAGTATTGAAACCAAACACTGATGATGAACCAAGGAAATAGACATCCTCTCTCCTGCTTGCCCTCCAAAAAGCTCGGTAAAAGTGAAAATAGGAGTTTGAATAATGCAAATGGTTAAACTGCTCACATTTAAGGGTTCCCAGGTTTTTTGTTTGTTTGTTTTAGTGTTCCTTCTTCCTAATCACAGCTAGCCTAGCACTTTGCATGTTGGCAAAATTGTTTTGAATTCTCAACTGAGAAAAGGACGTTTAAGGGCAAGTCAAGTTTTCAGGCTCAATAAATCACTTGAGTTAGAATTTAGTGCTGATGGCAGCTGCAGGACTGAAGTGTTTAATAATGTGGTAAATAAAGAAAAATTATTGACTCTTTCCTGTTCCTTGTGTGTGGGGGGGGCATATTTGGCATTATGTATTGCTCTTATGCATGCTTACTTACAATTATTTTATGACTTTAAAAAAAGCAAAAAAGGAATATAATACAGAAAACAAGACACTTCAGAAACCTGCACAAACCACTGATAGCAAGGTTCCTAGAGAGAAGTTCTACTATGTGACAGAAAGTATGATAATTTTTTTTTTTTGTCTTTTCAGGGCCGCACCCATGGCATATGGAGGTTCCCAGACTAGGGGTCGAATCAGAGCTCTAGCCGCCGGCTGTCGCCACAGCCACAGCTACCTACATCACCGCTCATGGCAACGCCGGATCCTTAACCCACTGAGCGACGCCAGGGATCAAACCTGCAACCTCATGGTTCCTAGTCGGATTCGTTAACCACTGAGCCACGATGGGAACTCCACAAAGTATGATAATTTTAAATGACGGAATACGATAATTGTAAATAATTGAGCAATTCAGCAAAACTGTTCGGTAAGCCCAGCCTCTACACATCCATACTAAGGAATTAGAATGCACTAAATTCTCTTGGAGAAGCAAACTGAAATACCAAAACTCTGGAGAAACAAGTGATTATTTCCTGAGGTAGGGATGAATGAGCAAACATGGGTGGGAGAGGGGAGGTGGACCAGGTTCCCAGGTCACGGTGGTGAAGACAAACATATTGCTTCCAGTTTGGTGTCTTCTTTTCTCTCTCTTTTTTTTTTTTTTTGCCATGTCCAGGCCAGGGACTGAATCTGACCCGCAGCTGTGACCTACACCACAGCTGCAGCAACCTGGATCCTTTAACCCACGGGCTGGGCCAGGGATCAAAACCATGCCTTCACAGTGACATGAGCCACTTCAGTCAGATTCTTAACTCACTGGCCATAGCGGGAACTCCATCTTTTCTCTCTTCATTACAGGAGCAAATAGGTTTTTGTTGGAGAGGAAAATCTTCACAATTTCAGCACTAATATTCTCCTAGCTCTGTATTTCAGATCTTGCCACCCTTAAGAGAGAAAAGTTCTCTTCCGAGATTTATTCTTCTATGAAACTCAAAAAGACTAGCCATTTCCCCTTTTCCATACAGGTTATAAAGTAGTGGAACCCTATTCTAGGGTCCTCATCATTTTAGCTTTTATTGCCTAATATGGCATTTGGACTCTGCTTATTTTGTGGTTGATCTCTCTGCAGTGAAAGGCTACTAGTATTACTCTCTAATCTCCATTTCTTAAATTTTTAGATTGGAAACTATATTCTTATGCAGTTAATACTCAGTCCCAGATAATTTACTTTATTTATGATTTGGTTTTTTCTCACTGCATCGTAAGTTCCTCCAAAGGATAGACTTCTCTTTTTATATCCTTTCAATATATTCTCAGCTCAGATTTATTGAGTCCATACTATATACTAGCTGAGAACTATTGTGATAACTTCACTTGAATTAATTTATTTGATCTTCTCAACTTGTATGAGCTAGGAACCATTATTTACGCTCCTTTATAGATGAGGAAACCCAAGCAAAGGGAAGCGAAGTAAACAGCCTAGTTTCCCATGGAAAAAAACTTAGGGAATTGGGAGGTTCCTTCGTGGCTCAGCAGGTTAAGTTTCTGCCATGGTCACTGCTGTGGCATGGGTTTGATGATCCCTGGCCTGGGGACTTCTGTACACCATGGGCACAGCCAAAAAAAGCTTAGGGAATCAGGATTTGAATTCTGGTTATCTGACTCCAAAGCCTGTACGTAATATGTGAGTGTAAGATCTACCATTGATTATTTTAGCTGCAGGTTTCCAGGAGAGTGGCCATTGCTATTTTTCCTTGGAAGTGTTTGTATTCCCTCCAAATTCCTTTGTTAAATCATGATGCTCTATGTGATGGTATTTGGAGATAGGGCTTTGGGGAGATGATTATATCATGGGGGAGAAGCTCCTCTGAAAGAGACCCCGGAGAACATGGTTGGTCCTCAAAGTATTCTCAACCAAATAAATTGGACCCTGCTCTAAAGGAGTCTTCAACCTAATCGAATGAGATAAGACAAATATACAGAAAACAACCAATACATGCCATCGTACGAGATCTAGTGAAGTATCATTTTAAAACAAAACTCCCCAAGTAATTCTTGTGATAAACCAGGTTTAAATTCTCCGGTCCAGTTCCCAGGATGTCAGATGCATTTTCTAGTAGAACTCTTTTTTTTTTGGACCAAATAATACCACTTGAAAGTCAGTTTATAAAAGAGATTAATATGTAGACATATCAGCTAAAGAAAGAGGAATGCTGGAGAGTCTTTCTCTCCACCCTGCCCCCCCACACCCCAGCCTTTCCTTTCCTCCTCTTCTGTAACTCCCCCACAATAGTTTGAAACCATGAATTTAATGACCAGCTGAATAGTTATCCACAGAGAGCCTTCGGGAACCTATAAACTTTTGAAATGATAGGCAAAACTCGTGTGTGTGTGTGTGTGTGTGTGTGTGTGTTTCTTTCTTGGGGAAGAGTCCAGGGTTTTTCCAGATTTTTAAAGAATCTGTCTCAAAAAAGGAGTAAACACCCCCTGCCCCACCTACAGAGAAGGCACTTTATTTTCTATGCGTAACCTCTTATTTGAAGCAATTAGTGAAGATCGATTAGCGATTAGTTATAACACATAAACGTAAGGTTTTTAAATGCTGCCCCTTGGAAACTGGGTGGGGGGCATTAAATGATTCCACCTGGGTTATCATCATATATCAGTCAAATGCTAATTATTTCACTGTCTTTTCTGTGGCTGAATTTGAGTCCAGAATTTTTGTTTCTGATCTGCCCGAATCTCCAGTTTCCAAACAGTATTCTATTACTGAAAAAGAAGTGCAATTTGGAGACTTTCTTATATAATAAGTGCAAGGCATCCTTGCATACTCAAACAGTTGTGCCTTTTTAAAAAGTTGACTTTACCTGTAATTTTTGCAAGGTTCCAACCAAAATAGATATTTTGAAAGCTTCATATACTTTGCTATATATAGGTGCTCAGAAGTTGCTTACCTGGGTCTTGGGTTTTCTGTCTTGTGAGATAAAAGAATACTACAGAAATGGAATTTGATTCTTTTCAGGTTTCTGTCTGAAAACTATTCCAAAATTAATATGAATATGTATCTTAATTTGGCACACTCGTATCTCTCCTAGTACTAAACCACTGTATTAACTTTCTCCGAAGGACAGTAAGCTAGGTGATGAGCTCATTTGTAAAACGTTCACTTAGCTTACTATGGTGAGTGGAGGCAAGATGGATATGGGATGTACTGATGCTGTGCTCAGTCTTTCAGATATGGCTCTTACCTCATCACTTGAGTTGGAACTGAGTCATTCATTCTGACACATTGATCCAGTTTCTGCTAGAGTCCTGGGGATACAGCAGTGACCAGGGATAACTACAGTTTTTCCATTGCAGAGTTGATGGTTTAATAAGAGAAACAGACAATTATGAACAGGCAATACTAATATGTTATAATAAGTGTCATTGTGCAGTGGAAGTACAGCGTGGGATGAGAGTCTGCTAAACAGATGAACAGCAGTCTTTCTGGGATTCTTGGTTTTTCTGTCATGACAGGTGGAAAAATAAACTTACATATTGTCTTAGTCCATTTGGGCTGGTGTAACAAAATACCGTAGACTGGGTGGCTTATAAACAACAGAAATTTATTTCTCACAGTTCTGGAAGCTGGGAAGTCCAAGATCATGGTGGTAGCAGATTCAATGTCTGGTGAGGGTCTGCCTCTTGGTTCATAGAAGGCTGTCTTCTCATTGTGTCCCCACATGATGGGAGGGGCGAGGGAGCTCTTTGCCGTCTTTTTTTAAGGGCACTAATCCCATTCCCGAAGACGCCACCCTCATGACCTAATCACCTCTCAAAGGCTTTCTCTTCTATTCCCATCGTGTTGGAGATTAGGCTTCAGCATATGGATTTAGGAGGCGCAGAAACATGCAGTCCACAGCAGTAAGAGTATGGGTAACCCTATAGGGAACTGCCAAACTTCTCCAAAATACTATATCATTTTTGCATTCCCACCAGCAATACGTGAGAATTCCTATTTCTGTCAGTTCTTGCCAGCATTTGGTATTCTGCAGATTGTACCCTTCCTTGTTTTCCAATATGCTTCAGGACTTACTCTCTCCCGTATGATGTCTCCTAGTCTTTGAGAGGCCTTTGGGTAGGGCAGGTGGATAGTTGTGCTCAGTTTCCATCTTGATCTAATTTTCCATACAGGGTTTAGTCTAGCCTTTTTTTACCTACTTTGTAAAAACTTATTTTTCCAAAGACCCCCTATTACTGCCCATAGAGAATGTAAGTTGCTTTACTTAATTTTTTTTCTCATTTAATTAAGACCGCAATACAAGACAGACTTTTTATGGAGGTCTGTCCTATTTGTGACGAATTTCTGGAAGACCTTATCTAGTGTTCCGTATTAGTTTTCTTTGGTTCAGCAGATCCAAAATCATACTGTTTTCTGACATCCATACATGATTGATAGATTTTAAATATTATCTTAACACATGTTGTTGATATTTTGTAAATGCATACTCCGGACTTTGCACACGCAAAACATTTGCACAACCTAGTATAGCATATTCTCCAAAGGCACTGCTTTCATACCATAAGAACTATTTATTATTTTTGTTTCTGTTTTCTTTGACCTCTCCTTTCACAAATTCCCTTTCCAGAAACTACAGTTTCTTTCCAAAACTCAAAAAGCAGAGTTCTCATAGTGGCTCAGTGGTTAACGAACCTGACTAGTATCCATGAAGATGTGGGTTTGATCCCTGGCCTCGCTCAGTGGAATAAGGATCCGGCGCTGCTGTGAGCTATGGTGCAGGTTGCAGATGCAGCTCGGATCCAGCATTTCTGTGGTTATGATGTAGGCCGGCAGCTACTGTTCCGATTTGACCCCTAGCTTGGGAACCTCCATATGACAAGGGTGTGGCCCTAAAAAGCAAAGCAAACAAACGAACAAACTTAAGAAGCTCAGCTTCTCCTTAGGCATTAATCTTATCAGGGAGAAGCCTTGAAGTCACATCCTAGCACATGTGCAGATGCAGAAAGGGCACCTGTCCTTTGCTTCCAGGACGCTCTGCTGCTGTTTTTGTTTAGTCTTTAAACTGCACTGTCCAGCAGTGGGCTACCTCTTACAGGGGGCCGGTGCGGGGAAACTGTGGGCTTACATCAATAACAGGGAAGGGCTTATCTCCCAGCTCCTATTGCTAGCTAAGATAACGGTTCACTTTAAAAACTACCAACCAGTGTGAAAATTAACTTGCATATAATGGCTCAAAACTATCCATTTATCCTGTTGGAAGGTTTGTGTTCCACTTTTAAATGGGTTTTGCTACTTTTAAAGTTTTATTTTCGTATGCGTTGCTTGATACTCATTTTCCTGGGCATGGTGAGCGAAAACTTAAGGGGAAATCAAGATTATCTTTTTTGGTGGTTCCTTTTTTTTTTTTTTTAATTTTCCAGGTGTTTTTTCATAGAACTCAATAGCTACCATCTGATTTTTTTAAAAATCTGGTTTAATCTTATGAAGATACTTACAGTGCCAGGGGTTTACTTTAAGGTGTTTAAACACTACCTTTTTCATGGAAAGGTGTTTTTTGAGCCTATGGAAAAGCATAGTAAGAGAATTGTTACTAAAAGAGAAATAAGAGAATCAGAATAAAAGCAAAATTGTTAAGAGGATGACAAATATAACATATAAGCTGTTAATAAATTTGCTATGTTTGAGCTTTCAATAT
The DNA here is from genome assembly GCA_004024745.2 of Catagonus wagneri. NCBI lineage: Eukaryota > Metazoa > Chordata > Mammalia > Artiodactyla > Tayassuidae > Catagonus > Catagonus wagneri. The sequence goes on from PVHT020000256.1 coordinate 8,307,146, forward strand.
GATCTAAAACTTTCTGCCAGACTAAAAGAGAAAGTAAAAATGTTGTAGTATGAGGTTCTTGTAAATTTTTAGGAATTATGGGAAGTTTTCATGGCAGGTAATTTTTGCTCCCGGCACTAAACGCGAAAAGATAATTCTCGGAGTTTCCGTTGTGACTCAGTGATAACGAACCTGACTAGTACCCATGAGGATGCGGATTCGATTCCTGGCCTTGCTCAGTGGGTTGAGGATCTGGCGTTGCCATGAGCTCTGGCGTGGGTCGCAGATGCAGCTCAGATCCAACATTGCTGTGTCTATGGTGTAGGCTGGCAGCTGCAGCTCTGATTCAGCCCCTAGCCTGGGAACGTCCATGTGCTGTGGGTGTGGCCCTAAAAAGGAAAATAATTTTAAAAAAGATAGTTCTCACACAGAGCTTACATAGAGGGAATTGAATTTTGGGGATGGACAGTATGCTCCAAAAATGTAGGAAGATTTCATGTGGTTATCTCTTGTAGCAAACTTCAGTAAAAGCCAGAGATATCAAACTGAACTGTTTTTTGGTGAAGTGTTCTGATTTTTTTCCCCAGGGAACTTACAAGGGCCTCAGCTTTATGAAGGAAGTCATCTTCTTTCAGTGGTTTTAGTTTTCCATAACTCTCAAAACTTAAGGTGTGTGTCATGGACTGAACTGCATTCCCCCCAAAGTCATATGTTGACGTCCTAGCCCCCAGTATGACTGTATTTGGAGATAAGGCCTATAAGGAGGCAATGAGTTAAGTAAGTAATAACAGTGGGCCCTTAATCTAATATGACTTGTGTCCTTATATGAAGAGGAAGAGACACGAGAGCCCTCATTCTCTCGCTCTTTCTGTCTCTTCTTAGCCAGCACAAAGGAAAGGCCATGGGAATACACAGTGAGAAGATGACCATCTTCACACCGGGAAGAGAGGTCTCACCAGAAACCAGCCCTGCTAGCACCTTGATCTTGGACTTCTAGACTCCAAAACTGTGAGAACATATTTTTGTGTTGTTTAAGCAACCAGTATGCGGTGCTCTGTTATGGTGGCCCTATCTGACTAGTACAGCATGGGTTTCTGGATAGAAGGTCATTCTTCAAACATGACAGTGGTGATTTCTTGGTCTGCAGGTACTTTAGTGACTTAGCTTCATGCAGCAGTGGGCTGTAACTTGATAGCAAATACCCAGTAGGCAGCTCCATGACTTTCCTAAGAGGTTGTCAGCCCTACCAATTCTCCTGACTTCCAAAGCAAATGGATTGCCTCCAGTTGGCAATGTGTGGATTACTATAGTTAATTCTGACTCTCTAACTAGCCTCACCTGTGTCTTTGGGCTGTGTATAACTAATCTTTATCTTTTTTCTTTTTTTTTTGGCCATGCCCATGGCATGGGGAAGTTCCCGGACTAGGGATCAAACCTGGGCCACAGTTGTAACCAGAGCCACAGCAATGATAATGCTGGGTCCTTAACCCACTGAGCCACAAGGGAACTCCTAACTAATCTTGATAAACACACTTATTCACCCTTTGGTAGGAGAAATATTGTTGAGCTGCTTTTCTTCTGTGTTGCTGAAGTACTAAGGTGGTGAATAACATATTTTTGCTCCCATATTTTCATCAGTGTAAGTAGTTGGAGAGACCAAAGAGTAGAAGACAGGAAAAAGAAGTTTGGGTGGGGGGGGAGTTGTGACTTCAGTCTTCGGAATTCTGTTCTAATCTTTTGAATAATAGATTTAAGGAAAGGCGTTCCTGCTGCGGTGCAGTGGGTTAATGATCTGGCTTGTCTCTAGAGGTGCGAGTTTGATCCCCTGCTCGGCACAGTGTGTTAGGGATCCAGCATTGCTGCAGCTGTGGCACTGGTCGCAGCTGCAGCTTGGATTCGATCCCCAGCCTGGAAGTTCCAAATGGTGTGAGGGTAGCTCAAAAAGGGAGGGGGGGAAAAAAAAAACAGATTCAAAGAAATAAGAATAAATAGTATACAATAAATCCCATATTACATTTTTTAATCATATGATTTGCTGTGGCCTTTGCTATTTTACATTGCACATATAGGCTGTGGGATAAAATTTCCTAAGTTTACCTGAAGTAGAATTTGAGTCCAAAATATACAGCCCTGAAACTAAAATTGTGTTAAATCTGGCAAAATTTAGACAAACTCAAGAATGCCAGGGGAGAAAAATTCATGAAATGGACTTTAGCTACTACTTTATTAACTTTGTGAATATCAGATATGGCTTTTTCTATAGATTAGCTATTTTAAATGTGCAGGTTATAAATATTTGGCCTGATGGGTAAACATGGGTGATCTATAGGAAGATTCTAACCTAAATCTCACAGTGGCCAAAGGCACATTGATTGTTTGTCTGGTGGTCTATCTACCTCCCTAGCCATCTATCTATCTATCTATCTGTCTATCTATCTACCTATCTATCTATGTTTTACCTGCAAAATTCTTATTTCTCACTGAAAGATGTTTGGGTTTAGGTATTTGTGCATTAGTAAAATATCTTACACTGTGAACTGAATACACATGAAACACAACAAAAGTTCTTCAAACTCTATTCTAGAAACCAATTATCAATGAGATAACGGAGGGAGGAAAGGAAGAGGTGCTTGGATAAGCCCCTACCATTAAGTATCAGGCCTTGATTGAGTGCTGCCACATTTTTCAGTTTATAGCAAAATACTTAAAAAAAAATTTTTTTTTAAGGATGTTGTAAGTTATTTGGCTGCCCTGCTTTCATTGGCTTAGTTTGATTTAATAGGTTTGTCAATGTCTCACTTGGTGGATTCAAGAAGATAAAATGTAAACCAGAAAAGAAAGATATGCTTGCCTTGTGTTATGGAATGAGAGTAACAGGACTGGGCCATGCCAAAATTATGCCTTTTTTTCTGGACTCATTTTAAGTTGTGAAGTGGCGTGATACAATATGAATGTCTGGACAAGTATCCCTTTTGTTGTTCTCAAGGGGGTTATGTCCTGGATTTGTTCCTTTGCAAACTCTTTGCAGTTTACATAGCTGTAGAGACTTAATGCCTTGGCAGGGGCACAGCTTTTATCTGTGGGTTTACCCTCTTGGAATGGCAGGCAGTTAGTGTACGTAGGAACTGCATTCTTTTTGCCTGTGGGTTCATCTTGATGTTTGATCGCTTATTTCGTCTTTTCATCACATGACAAAATAATACTTTATATGCCTACTAGACTTTCAGAAGGAGCAAACAAGGAAGAGAGCTTTTCTGGATTTCTCATGTCTTCTCTGACTTCCCCTCAACACATAGTTCCTCCTTTCAGAATGTACAGTCACTGATTTGATTGAATTCTTTCGGTATTTGAGAATTTGCTACTGAAAATACGAGGCTATGTACTTAATGATTATGGGTGAAGGAGGGTAATATCATACATCTTTCTGAAGATTGTGAAACAAATGAAGAGGGTACACCTGTTCTTCAGGATCCTTCTTGGCCATTCTCCTTAGACACATGATTTTTTTGTTTGTCTTTTTAGGGCCACACCCACGGCATATGGAAGTTCCCAGGCTAGTGGGTGAATCAGAGCTATAGCTGCCTGCCTACACCACAGCCACAACCACAGCAACGTGGAATCTGAGCCACATGACCTACACCACAGCTCAGGGCAATGCTGGAGCCTATAACCACTGAGCAAGGCCAGGAGTCGAACTGGCATCCTTACGTATACTATACTGGTCGGTTGGTTACCCTGAGCCAGGACAGGAACTCTGACACGTTGTTGCCACGACCATCAGAATCAAAGTCCCCTGAAAGAGAGGCTGCAGAAATCAGTAAATGTCGATAAGGATTGCTGTACTGACTGTGAGAGATTTCTCTGTTTTAGTAGCTATTTTGTCTGTCACTTTAATGCTTTATCTTAGAGTCAAGATTTTCTTAATCTGGTTGATACTTCTTCAGAAAAATCTACCTGAGAAATTCAATAACCAATATATCCTGGGCCAAATAAAACCACTTTGCAAATGTTCTAACATATTTCTTCTGAATTCCCATTACATATGCAAGTTTAAAACTTGGTGATATTCTCTACATTGTTAATTTTCATAAAATATGTTTCAATAACTAGATTAGAAGTTTTCGGTGCCTCAGTGAGCTTTGATTTCACCCATAAGGTTTAATACTTCTTGACTCAATATTCTGAATTACCTGGATTTCAGGCAGAGTTTGACTTCTAATTTTCTAAAACACCTCTGTGAACACAAAGAACAAATCCTTGAACACCTATAATAATTATTTGGACCAAAGCCAATACACTTTTCCCTATAAAATACTCCCTGAAAATCTTATTTTACTCATGGTCATTAATTATCTCGATGTTCAATACTTAGCAATTAGAAGCAGGATGAAGGAAGGAATTGTTTTTTTCTTTAAGTTAGATATTTTCTCTCTTTTTAAAAGTAATTAAAATATAGTTGGTTTACAATGTTGTGTCAAGGTAGGAATTTTTTGAAGCAGAAAAATGAAAATAGTGAGAAGTGACAAAGACTGATGGAATGATGACCTCTGGTTTATGAAGTTCTAAGCACCAAAGTTGTTCCTGAGAGTATTGGCATGTTGCCACACAATATATTTTATGTTCACAGGTGATCTTGAATTTACCCAAAAAAAAGTTTTTATATTATATCATATAAAGAATATATTTTAGATAAAATACAAAATAAAAATCTTAAGGAGTTCCTGTTGTGGCTCAGCAGTTGCAAACCTGTCTAGGGTCCATGAAGATGCGGGTTTGATCCCTGGCCTCGCTCAGTGGGTTGGGGATCTGGCACGTGAGCTGTGGTGTAGGCTGGCAGCTGTAGATCAGATTGGACTCCTGCCCTAGGAACTTCCATATGCCTTGGGTGTGGGCCTAAAAAAAACATTAAAAAGAAAAAAAAATCTTAATATTTGAGAGTCAGTTTTAGTTATTTGAAAAACTATCCTATATGTAGTAAGTTACCATGGGAGAGTGTCAGCAAGTGAACAACTGAATCAGTTCAAAATAACGTAAATATTTCTTAGATAAACTGATCTTTGCTCAGATATCTAAGGTGGCTTCTGTTTATGTTGTGTATAAAATTTGGATTACTAATTCCTGAGTTTGCTGATGGCTACTTGGCACACGCCAGCACTTGCTCTATCTTCCAGCTTTAATTTGGGCTTTTAATGGGCTGTTTACCTCCCACAGTGATTGGTCCACGGGATGAGCATGTGACAAAAAACGGTCCAATCAGAGTCTTTCAAACAGGACTGAAGGAAGACCCTTTTTTTGGTCCAGTTGTTACGGTGTAAGAATGTATGCCTAGAATTGTATTAATCCTCTTCTCTAGCAGTCAGAGCAATTACTATGCAGAAATGACAGGCCAGGTTAGAAGAACCCGATAGCACTAGAGCCCTTTGTCCCTTTTGTTTTTGAGACCAGCTTCCTGTCTCGACCCCTGGCAGTTTGCTTCAATAAGTCAATCAATTCCCTAAGCTATTTCATTTGTGATTCCATTTCTTGCAATCAAGAATCCTAGTTAATTCATCTTCTAAATGTTAGGCATTTTACATTATTTCTTCTATTTATAAGCCTGGATTGTAGGTATCGTTATCCTTGTTCCATAGTGGAGGAATTTGGGTCTCCAAGAGTAAGTACCTTGGCCATGTGCATGTGGCTAGGTAAAGGTCATCTTCTATCTTAACAACTTTTCTTTTAAACTGTGGTAAATATATACATAAAACTTAGCAGTGTCAACATTTTAAGTATACAATCCAGTGGCATTAGGTACATTCACAATTTTGTGCAATCATCACCACCATCCATGCCCAGACATTTTTCATCATTCCAAATGGAAATTTTATACTCTGCTGTGAACATGGATGAATATGGATGTAGATTTCATGTTATTTTGAGTATACTGTACATTTAGTGTACATTTCAGTTATTTTGAGTATATAGCCAGAAGTGGAATAGCTGGATCATATGGTTATTCCATGTTTAATTTTTTGAGGAACCACCATACTTTCTTCTATAGTGACTGTACCATTTGACCTTCCCACAAATAGTACATAAAAGTGCCACTTTCTCTACATCCCCATCAACACTTCTAATAAAAAAAATAATATCCATCTCAATAGGTATGTTCTGTTTTCAATTTGCATTTGAAGCCCGTGAGTTTTATTTATTTATTTATTTACTTACTTACTTATTGTCTTTTTAGGGCACCCGAGGCACATGGAAGTTCCCAGGCTAGGGGTCAAATCAGAGCTGTACCCACTGGGCGAGGCCAGGGATCCAACCCATGCCTCATTACCGCTGAGCCACATTGGGAACTCCTAAAGCCCATGAGTTCTAAACAAGATACTTTTGGATGCCTGCCTCTCCAGCCGGCCCTGACACTCTGAACTGTTACTGTGTATTGCATCTCTTCAGTTCAGATCCAGTTGACTGGACTCAGATATTTCTCATTCCCCTTTTAAACATCCTTGGCTGGAAAAGACCAATGTCTTCTTCACTCTGCCAAAGCCTGAGTTCAAAATTCTGTTTGAAATTCATCTCAAAGGTCTTCCCCAAAGGAATCTGGCCTAATCCAGTGTGTATTTTATTCTAGTGTCCCTTAAGCATGAAGGACCAATTGGTATTAGACTTATTTATATACTCTCTTGCATGTTTTCCAAGTGGGTTTATCCCACCCGCTTTTAGATTGTAAGCTCCCTGAGGTAATGGACCCCAGGTACCTTTCTGTGGCAATGTCATTATACCTACTGTTCAGAGATCAATATGCAGTGAACAGTTTAGTAGAGTTGCTGATCACCAACTACCACCAACATCATCAGCATCATTATTACTTAGGTGTGTAAATTTATGGCATTTAAATTTTCCTATGGTATTTTTTCCTTGGAAGGAAGCCTTCATAAATACTTCTTTAAATCATAATTTTATAATGCCATTTCAATATTTTTTAATGTTTTTCTCATGCTTATGTGGATGTTGAAAAGCAAGTTCCAGTTTCCTTATCTATGTTTCTGTTTCCTACTTACATGAAATTTCCTGTAATTTCATGTTGACCCTTTTCTCAATGTGTTCCCTTGGGATAAAGATTTAGCTATCCTAGAAGAAGAGGGCATTTAAATGTTCTATTTCCTTTCTAGCACTACTGCTGAAATGGTTGGCAGACACTTAATCCAAATCCCAATTCTTATTCACAGCCATTTTTTAAAAGATGTTCACTTTTAGAAAGATGAATATCATCCTGAGGCCCACCCAGAGCTGTCTCAGATCAGCTGGTCTGTTAGCCATGCTGTGCCCCTCCAAAAAAAAAAAATGCGGAAAATGATTAGGCTTCCTGTCCTGTGGACTTTGAATTACTGTAATTAGGATCTCATGTTTGCAGCCACACAGCCAGCAGTGGGCTCTCAGCCTGGGCACTTTCTATTTCAGTTGGTAATTACTCAGTGGTTAAAACAAATCACGGATGAGGGAATTGAGGACATAATTTACTTGGTACTGACTCTTTGGGGGGATGGGGAAAGTAGGGTACACTGTCTGTAATTCTAGCTTTCTTCAGACCAAGGCATCTAGGCTGAATGTAATAGGACCCTTGACTTTGCTTGCGCCCTTTCCAAGGTGCGTCAATAAGAACCAGGGAGGAGATTGAGAAGGTTGCAGGGTTGGGCGGGAGTGCGGTAAAATGGAAAGAGGAAGAATTTAGTTGTCTGGAAGGTTACAACAATCCCATGAAAAAGGATTTGATACTCTTTTAAAAATGAAATGGTGTGTGTCTGGGTCTGTGTTTTAAATGAAGGTTAACTTCAAATAATAATTAAACACCCAGTTGCTGGCTCATCTACTTAGCAGTATCTAGAGGGTTTATTTACTGATCTGATGAGTTGAAAAGCAATGCGTTTTCTAGCGAGCATTTGCCAAGAAGTATCCTGCTACTTGGAAAAAGGTTTCTTCCTCCTTCCTATCTCTCTCTCCCTCTACTTTTTCTAATGCCTGAGAAAGCTGGTTTTAGATTATTAAAAAGAATCGCAGAGCCCAGAGTCGCTGGCCCCTTTAAAGGGGACTTTCTCTCTTAAGAACAGACCTCGAAAGGAGCCAGATGGTTCCCGTCTGCTGCCTTGAGTCAATGCACTTCCTCCCACGGATGGGAGCCCTTTTGCCCTCCTTCCTCCCCAGCTCCTCCCCACTTTCTACCCCCCACCTCTGGGCCTCTCTGTTTTGTCGCTAGAAATAATCTTTTATTGCCCAGTTGTTCGGAAGTGACCTTTTGCCCTTGATTAGATAGCACCAGGCTCTATCACCGGATTGCTTTTGAGCTGGCAGTTGCTTTTTTGTGTCGGCTGATCTGGTGTCAGGGAGAACAATGCAAGGCTTTGCAAAATTTTAGTATAGCTCAGGCCTCGGTGGAATAGCTGGGGGTGGGGAGAACGCGGGGTTATACAGAGTAGGCTGGTGGATCCTGGTTACAAAAATACCTTTTCTTTAGTAAACTGAAAAGTAAATGGTATATTTTAAAATTCATTTGTACATATTTAACTCACTTGTTTAATAACCATGCAGTTCAGAGGACTAGATTACTTAAGGATTTCACTATATAGTATTTAATGTATTAATATACTATTAAACTGACTGGAGGGTATAGTCTTACATTAAAATATTAATCAAACGTACTATTGAGTTTCTCAGAGAGCAGTTCTCCAGAAGGTCCCAATTATTCTAAGTAACAAGTGTAATAAACCGTGAAATAGAGAATGTGCTTCATCACTAAAAGCTAATTCATTTTTTATCTTAAAATGAGAGAAAATGTCCATGACTTCACTTGCTTCCTAGATTAAAGAAAGAGATTTGTGATTTTGTATCTTTCACAATAGTTCTCAAATTCTTTTGATTTCAAATTCCCAAGAATATCTGCTAGAACTAGTAGAGTGGGTGAGTTTAAACTTCTTGTATTAAAACTTTGAATTTCACTTTAAATGCTTGTTTGTGAATACTCTGCTAGATGGGTATGGGGAAATTTTGGAATTCCTTTTGAAGTTGATGAACATATTATTACTATTTGAAATTTTGAAGTTTCTTAACCCTCAACCTGAGGGGGGAAATTTCTTCCCTTCCTCACCCCTACCTTCCTACAACCCATGCTACCCTAAATTTTTATTGCATTCACGTCAATGGCCCTACTAGTGTTGACCCTTGGCCTGCGGGTTGTGATGGGTGAAAATGAATGCTACCTCTCTGCTTTATTTTGGGTGGAATGGTCCACTTCTTGTTTCAGAGATCGGTAGTGGTGGGTGATGATACCTGAGAAGTTATTGCAGCAGTTTTCCAGTGTCAGTAGAGGGACTGTCTTTCTATACAGTGTGGAAATATGCACATAAGCCGCCACCACAAAGGAAGTCAAAGATGTAAAGTGCAGAGTGAGTAAGTATTACCAGTCCCATTTTATAGTTGAAGCAGTAGGAACTCTCAGTCATACAAATAGTCTAGAAGGACCCAGACCAACTCCCAGGGTTATTAATCGCCTTATTTCCATGCTGTAAGAATGGCTGTTTTCATAAATACGTTGTGTATGGACGTCAGCAAGGAAAATGATTAATGTGTTCTACCTTTTTCACTTTTGGTATGTGTGCTTTATTGATTAAATATATTTATCTCAAAAAAGTTAACACAAAACAAGCAAAATTTACCAATGATCATTTTGAGAATATGGTGATGCATGTGTATAGGTGTGTGTGTGTGTTCACGTTTTTAAAAGAGCCGTGGATATTGTTGATCTATTATATTGACAGACAGGATAAATGGTTTAGCAGCAAACTTGCCGTTGGGTGGATTCCCCTGGTTGAGCCTAGGGAATGACCAAGGGAGAATGGATGTGAGACACTGAGGGAAATAAAAACATGCCATTCACGTGTACTTTTCTCTTGGATCCAATCGTCTGTCTATTAGCAGGGGTAGACCTCTGACTGTCTCTGGAGTGGTGAGAGTAAGTCTGCTTGGTAGCATTTGAGTTTTTAAAAAGGATGAGTAGATGGTTCTGTGACCTTTCACTTTTGTCGTTTTGAGGAAAGAAGGGCAGCTCTGGTGCTGTTCTGAGAACTGGTCAGATTGCGCGAACGACAAGGGAGACTATTGGAAGGTCCCTTTAGGGTGGGTAGCAAGGGAAATGCTGAGTCTCTTTTTCACTGTGGCTTTACAGACTACAGCCGACCGGTCATGGTGGTGCTTCTCTTACTTTATTTTCTTTAAACCCCTCCTGTCTGAAATAAAGATACTTCTCTTTTTATTTATTTAATGGAGATGTGGAAACTAATAGTTTCATAGACAAAATAGTAAAATTTGTATGGGAGGAATTTAGCTTATTTAGCAACTTGAAAAAGGATAGAGAGACTAGGATTTAGCAGACCAAGATTCTTCTGTTGATTATCTTTTTTTTTTTTTTTTTTTTTTTTTTTTTTTTTTAGGGCCGCACCCGCGGCACGTGGAGGTTCCCAGGCTAGGGGTCTAATTGGAGCTGTAGCCACTGACCTACACCACAGCCATAGCAACGCAGGATCCGAGCCGCGTCTGCGACCTACACCACAGCTCACGGCAACACCGGATCGTTAACCCACTGAGCAAGGCCAGGGATCGAACCAGCAACCTCATGGTTCCTAGTCGGATTCGTTAACCACTGCGCCACGACGGGAACTCCTGATTATCTTTTTAAAAGATTAAAAACTTTCCCCTAATTTACCCTGTTGTTAAAATAGTGAGTGAGATGCGAATGATGTGCCTGTCAGCCCCAACCGTAACAACAAAGGAGCAAAGACAAATAAGCAAACAAAAAGAGCTGTGTAGTCATAAGTGTTAGTCAACAAATATTCTTAAATTACCTCAATATTAGTAGGGCAATGCTGTAAAAAGTTTAAATATATGTTAAAGCTGTAAACTGTATTCTCCTGCTGCCATGCCCAGAAAGCCGATTTTCTACTCACTTTACATAGCAATGTCTACTTTTGACTTTCATTGGGGATGCCGTATAAATGCAAAGATAAAATTAAACTTACACTGAAAAAATAATGTACCAGCAAATTATTGACGAGGTTAATTTTAAGGAGGGCATAGAGGCTTGGTAATAAAGGTCACAGAGCAGATTTGCTGATTACTATGTATATAATCACAAAAAGTCATTAAAATAAGGCAAAGTGGTGGTTCTGTTTGTGGCTCAGTGGTTAACGAATCCGACTAGGAACCACGAGGTTGCAGGTTCGATCCCTGGCCTTGCTCAGTGGGTTAAGGATCCGGCGTTGCCGTGAGCTGTGGTGTAGGTTGCAGACCGGCTCGGATCCCGCGTTGCCGTGGCTGTGGCTTAGGCCGGCAGCTACAGCTCCTGTTAGACCCCTAGCCTGGGAACTTCCATCTGCCGCGGGTGCGGCTCTACATAAAAAGGCAAAAAGACAAAAAATAAAATAAAATAAAATAAGGTAGATTCTTTTGATAAGGAAGAGAGTAAAAACCCATTCTTAAAAATTGATTGAAACTAAAAGCATGAATTAAAAATAAAGTCATGGTAAAATATCACCTAGAAATGGTGGCCTTCAGCCAATTAACTGGATATCAGTCTTGCCATGAAATAATTCAACAAATGCTTCTTTTTTTATTTTGATGCCAATATTTCCTAATATTTAATTTCACCCACGTCACTCGACAATTTGAGTTTCATTGCCTTTGCTGAACAGGGTGTCTAAAGTTCTTCTAAATCCTTTACTGATGGGATTCTAGATTTCTCTGTTTTCACCCCTCTGACCTTGGTCTCAGGGACCTTAGGGTCTCTGCCTTTTTATATAACTCTGCCCCCACATTCACAGGGGTCTTTCTTCAGTACTGTACTTTTTACCACCAGTTAATGCTAATGACTTCCAAAGCCCCAGTCTTTCTTTGCTGTCTCTTCCTTGTGGAATTCAGCAATAAGATCTGTAACCCTCTTAATTCAAATGACTCTGAGCTTTCCTTCACTTCCTTGTCCTTCCAAGTTCCTTATATGTGACTCTGCAAGAGAATACTACTCAGATACTCTACTGATGACCAAAAGAAAACATCTTTAAGCTCACATCTCCCACAAGAACCTATCCTTACCGCCACTGGGTGACTTTGCAAAGGGTGTTAAGTAACTTGCTGGGTAGAGGTGGAAAGAAAACAACAGCACAAACTTGTTGACTCATAGATGAAAAGCCTCACAAGATTATAGAGGACTTTGTAGGTGATAAAACTTAGGGACGGTGAAAAAGATATAGCTCATCAGTAAAACTTGTTCTCTCGTTTAGTGAGTGATGTCCTGTCATTTAATGGAAAGAACATAAGATGAAAGTGGTGGGTAATAGACTTCTTTTGTTCAAGCCTAGGTTGGACCACTGACCATGTAAAATCCTCTCAACCTCATTTTCTCCTTTGTCAAAGGGTTTTGCCCCCTAACTTTTGTGTTAACATGAAATGAAATACATGAAAACAACTTGAAATATTAAGCAATATAAATAGAATGTAGTTATACTATACTGATCAGGTTGTGGATGTGGGGTTGCTACAATCGCAATGAGTACATGTGTACCGTGGTTACAGTGAAGTGCTTATTTACTTGTTCACTTGCTTATTGCTGTTCTCCCCAACTAAACTGTGAACTCCACTGGAGCCGGGACCACATTTGCCTTATTAAACGCTGCAATCCTCTTATATATCATAGTTTCTGGTTCTGGGAGGCACTCAACAAGTATTTGCTGGGTGGATGGATGGATTATGACTAATAGTCCCAAGAACTAATTAAAAGGATATCAGAACATCCATGCACTAAAGCTTAAGAACATTAATAGTTGTAGGCTTTCTCAAACCTTCCTTCCAGCTCAAAATTTATTTTAGAGACAGTCCTAACAAACCTGGCTTTCTGGTTTCCCATGTTATGTAAAACTGGAGGCTGACAATCAGGAATTGCTAGGTAGGAATCCAAAAGAGACACTCTGTTACCAGCAAGAAGTGACAGTCAAGAACCTGAGTGAATTAAAAAGCAGAAAAACTGCTATAGAACTCAAAAAAGTGGGGCAGTCAGTCTGGGACCACTTAAGCGCTATATCAAAAGGAATTTTGTCTCCATAAAAGCTTTGTGAACTGGACAACATCACACAAATGCATGGTGTTCTGTATGGGGAAAGCATGATTACCTGCTCCATTGCATAGTGGTGGTGGATGCTCAAAAGGCTATCCCTAAGCCATCAAGAAAACCAAATTACATTTACCTCGCTTAACAAGGGAAGGCATATGTAGGTCACTTTATTTTTATTTTTTTTCACAACTGAATTTTTTCCATTTCTGTATATATGTAATGATAAATAGCCTTTTGTAAGTTTAAGGTATATGATGTTACGATTTGATACGCGGATGTCTTGAGAAATGTTTACCACGGGAAGGCTGGTTAATACCTCCTTCACCTCACACCACTACCGTTTTGTTGCTGTTATGGTGAGGCCGCTGTGGTTCTACTTTTATAGAAACTTTCAAGTATACAAGACGGTATTATTAACCATAGTGATAATACTGCTCACTAGCTCTCCAGAACTTTTCCATCTTGTGAATGAAAGTTTATACCCTTTGAGCAACATCTCCGCGTTTACTCTACCACTGAGTCCCTGGTGGCCACCATTCTATTCTCTGTTTCCATGAGGTCAGTGTTTTTAGATATAAGTATGTCACTTTAGATTTAGGAAGATTTCTCTAAAAAAGGGCCAAGCAAATAAAATTGAAATGCTTTATTTCTGATAATACTGAATATATGAGGTATTATTTCATTGAGTAAGCCAGTGTTCCTTTCCAGATATATCCAAATCAACCACATTCTAAACGTTAGGAAGTTATATTTTCTGTTATTTAAACCATCCTGAAGGCCAGATGTAGATGCTGAATAAATTAGAACTACTATAGTAAAAGAATCAGTCATTTTGCTAAGTCAAGCTGGCGAGCAACTTAATCGATCTAAATTAGTGATGACTTTTTTTTTTTTTTGACTGCCCTGGTGGCATGTGGAAGCTCCCCAGACAGGGACTGAGCCTGTGCCATAGCGGTAATCTGAGATGCAGCACTGTATCCTTAACCAAGGGAACTCCAGGATTTCTTTTCTGTTTTTTTTTTTTTTTTTGTGGCTTTATTTTTGCCACACATTATATTCCTCTGGTATCAGAGTTAAGCCTTAATAATAACTTAGGCATTTAAGATGTTAAACATACTTTAGTGGTGCTAGGTAACTAGATTGCACAGGGAGAATGAAGTTTTAGTTTTGTTTCTTTAGTCTGATATTCACAAGTAGCATATCTTGAAAACTTAGATTTTAAACTGCATAAATTTCAAAAAAGTACTTGTTATATTTATATTTTACTTAAATTTATCACACACTACAAACCAGGAGGCATGGGAGACAGATGATGAGGAATACAATATTCTTTCTCCCAGCTTTTAACACTCTCAGATGGAGAAAAGTACTCTCTGAATCCATGAACTTTAAACTCGAAGGATATTTGAGGAAGAAAATGACAGTCATTATAAGATGAAAATAATTGCAGAAATGACAGTCATAGCACAACAATTTCTACCACGCATTTACTTTTTTTAAATTTAACTTTCCTTTTTCTTTGTTTTGAAGCTTTAAAGTAGGTAAATTCTAAGTGAAACTTTTGAAGGTCTTTAAAAGAAAGCAATTCTAAATCTTTTCACCGCTTAGGTTTTTAATGTCCTGGGTTACGGGAATCCATTAAGTCAGCCAAGAGCAAAATAAAGCCGTTTAGAATGGAACAAACTGTGTCTGATAAAATAATTTCCTAAACTGAAAAACAGCATTGCTCCATCAGATGGTAGGCAGTATCCACGGCTCACTATCAGATAGAGGAACCACACATGCGCCTTCCGGGGAGAGCTGCCAGCACTGCAGTCTCCTCTGATAGTGAGAAAGAGGAGTGATGAAAAGATTTGCTGGTAGTGTTCCTGTCATTAGTAGTGTGTATATCCGGCAAGCAGACATAAGCAAAAGCAACTCTCTCGTTGGCACTTTTGTCCTCCTCCACTCTCCCTGATTCCCTTAACTTCCGAGGTGTGCTGGTCTGTCAGGGCTGGTTTTTCAGTCTTTGTAGACATTTTCAGATGTTTGGTTTGAGCGCATGCACCCCAAGCACTTCCACTCCTCCTGACCATCTTGCCTAAAACAAACAAAAGGCTCCCTCCAGCCTCTATCACAGTCTTCAGTTGTCTCCCCCTGAAATGTATAACCCACCTTGTGTGAGAAAAAGTGATTTTAGCCACCAGATAGGTGGAGTGGAGAGGTGAGCATAATGAAAAGGCTGGGTCAACAGCCTTAGAGGGGAGCAGAAGACAGGAATATTGTAGGAATATCATAGAGGAAAGACCCACACAAAGGAAAATGGCTTTATTAAACAATACGAATAAAGAAGCTGCGGTGACTTCGGAAGGGCAAAAGTACGGCATGACTTCTTTTTTTTATTAAAAGACATCTGAATGAAGATGAAAGAAAAAACTGACTTAGTGAAGGAAAGAGGGGAAAAAATGAAATGAAAGCAGGCTGAAGGAGGAATCCAGTTTACACGTGGCTCAGAGGAGAAGGCGTGTGCTAATGAGCCATTCACTGTGACATGTAAAATGCCCAGTGACGCACTGGGGCACTGCTGTTAGTTACAAAAGAGAAATTATGGTACATCTTTCAGGCTCTGAAGGTCCCGCTGGAGCCTACACTCTGTGCCAGGCTCCCTTGTGAGAGGCCGTCGGCAAACCTATTTAGAATTATTTTTGTGCTGTGAGACACTGGCCCTGTGGGACAAGGAATTCCTGCCCCTCCTAGGCACCCTGGAGATGGGCGAGGAAGGGCAGCATGGCAGTCAGGCACTCTGTGTTTCTGTTTCCAGGCATGTCTTCTGACACACAAGGTAATGGGGACACTTCTGAGTCCACCTAAAGTCTACATTCCTGGGGGACCTCTGAGAGGGTTAATTACATCTAATTCTAGTGAAAGCAGGTTCGGTAGCTCAATTTTCTTACTCAGCAAGAGAATGCAACCATTATGAGGAGAAGTTATCTATGTTTAAACATCTTCCTTTTTAGCTTCAAGGAGCTCAGAGTCCTTTCCAGAACACCCCAACCCACCATATGAAACCACTGTACCTCTGAAATGCGCAGAAGTTAAACATAAGTAATAAAGACAGGAAGCATGGGTTTAGGATTGGACACATTTAATTTCAAGGCCAGTCTCTGGCACTTGCAGGGGAGAGTATCTATTTCCAGTACCACCCTTAGACCTGGGCACCCGGGGCCTGATCCTGGCTCATTGTCCCTCCCACCTTAGAGGACCCTGCTCTCTGACATCGTCCCATTTGGCTGAGTGTCTGTGGGTTCCAGGGGACATGGCCACTCTCCTGGTGCCCATACCTCCCCATATTCTGGGTATCCTGGACCCAGAGAGCAGGGGTTGCCTTCAGGCAAGTACTGGACTCTCTCAGGTCTGTCCGCAGAGGGTGGACAATGGCGCCATAATGCTGTCACTGAGGGAAGGGGTCAGAAGAAGGGGCTGAAAAAGAGGGAGCTGAAATGTAGGTGGTGCAGTGTCGGCGTAAGTGTGAGATATCCCTGTAGTGTGGGACAGAGCTGGGTGTGGGAAAGACCCCTCCGTGCGCACTCTGACACACCTGCGGATGTTAGACCGGGCTTGTCCACCAAAGAAAGTTACTGTGATGTTTAAATAAGCTATATATGTCAAGTGCTCAGTATAGAGATTGGCAGGCTGTGGACATTCAGCATGTTTTTGTTCTAAATTAAACCTGTCTCAGCTTCTTCTAAATTCCTCTGGGAAAAAAATGTATCCAGAGGCTCAAAATGAAATGAAACCTCTAGGAAGTTCTCATGCGGTCCAGTGGGTTAAGGATCTGGCGTTGCCGCAGCTGTGGCACACAGGTTGCAACTGCAGCATGGGTTGGATCCCTGGCTTGGAAATTTCCACATGCTGCTGCTGTGGCAAAAAAAGAAAGGAAAGAAGGAAGGGAGGGAGGGAGGGAGAAACCTCTATAGCAACATCTAAAGATAAGACTAGTAGTCATCCTATTGTCAGAGTGTGGGAGGAATTTACAAACAATATAAAAGCTATATCGCAGAATGAAGGGTCAAAATGGGGGTTTTAGGTCATTGATAAAAGGCATAACCCATCCTATGGAAAAAGAAGTCATAAACCTGGATAAACTGAATTATGTAGATATTGCAATTAGGAATCCAAATCAATATATAAAGTAACAAATACTAGAAATATATAGTGCAATGAACATATCTACAGTTGTAGTAGAAGGAAATACGCTTTTTCAGCTTTTGACAAATCAAGTAGGTTGACAGAAAATTTGAAAAGATGAATTTACAGGTAATTGTTGTACTTGGTGTAATTCCAACAAAGAATATACTTCTTGTGTGTGAAATAGTTTCAGAAATTGGGAATAAAGAAAAGCTCAATAAGTTCTTCCCAAGTAGAAAGCAAATGAGCCATACTGTTTGATCCGATGCCATAAACCTAAAAACTAACAACAAAAGATTAAACATGTTGACTAATTGTCCTGGACTTTGAATACCACATTTTCATGAAACTAAGACACCTTGAAGGTAAAGATTTAGTAATAATAATGCACTTTTTTTCTGGAACACTAGGAAGAAGTAAACACTTATTTTGCTTCTGGATGTAAAGACTGAATATGATACAGTTGCTAGTTATTTCCAAATTAACTTATAGATTTAACACATTTCTAATCATAAGACATAGATTCTGTTAGAAACGTGAAACAAATTATTCTAAAGTCTATCTGTAAGACTAAATATGTGAAAATGTTCATGAGATTTTTTTTAAAAGAATCTCTCTCTTCTAAGAAAAGTGACAAAATTAAACACCACGAGACCAAAAGAAGAATAGACAAACAAGCCAGAATAGGAAATTCTGGAAAAGTTCCTCATATTTATAACAAAGTTTCATGCTTTAAAAAGAAAATCTGGGATAAAGGTCAAGTTGGGTGGGAGATCAGACCAAGAATTTGGAGGAAAAATAAAGGGTTAGAATTTCATTCTTTTGGAGTTCCCATCATGGCTCAGTGGTTAACGAATCCGACTAGGAACCGTGAGGTTGCTGGTTCGATCCCTGGCCTTGCTCAGTGGGTTAAGGATCCGGCGTTGCCGTGAGCCGTGGTGTAGGTTGCAGACACAGCTCTGATCCCGCGTTGCTGTGGCTGTGGTGTAGGTCGGCGGCTACAGCTCCTGTTAGACCCCTAGCCTGGGAACCTCCATATGCCGCGAGTGCGGCCCTAGAAAAGACAAAAAAAAAAAAAAGGTTTCATTCTTTTACTATAAATCACAGTAAGTATTAGATGAATTAAAACTAAAAATTTTAGAAGAGAACATATGTGTTTAATTTTGAAATGAGGATGAACTTTCTAAGCATAAAACAATGTAGTAAATGCAGTGGAAGAAATTATAAAGGAAAACTTGTTCAAAAAGTATAAAACGATGAAAATAGTATTTACAAAAAGTATTTTCACCACAGGTTAGCTAAAAAAGCACTTTTAAAAGGGCTTTTATAAATCAATAGGAAAACCATGACTACTTGACCAACAAAAAGTTTCAACGTCATTGTAATCAAAGAAATAAAGATTAATGCAATGTTGATATATTTAAAAATGTGTGTGTATGATATATATTTTATATGTCTAAATATATTAAAATATCTAGTATTTGCTATTAGCAAGATAAATACATTGCTTGTGACAGTATACATAGATAATCCTTTTGGAAAGTGATTATACTTTAGGTAGCAAGATACTCCATATGTTTATATATTTTAACACACTAATCTACTCTAAAAATCAATCTCAGGGAAATAACTAGAGATGAACTGGAAAGTACATAGGACTGTATAAATAATATAATCTTCTAATAGAAAATTTTACATTTATTTATGCATGTACACATATGTATATAATAAAAGCCCTACAGTAGTAATTATTTATAGATATTAAGATTTTAAGTGTATTTTTCAAAGTTTAGATAACCAGCATGTATTACTTTTGTAACTGAAAAAATAATTGAACATTATATTTAGAAGTTAAAAGTATTCTTTCCTTTCCACGTAGTCTTAGAGTTCTGAATAAGTGATCTGACGTCCTTTTCTGGTCTCCTTTTATCTCCTGAGACATTTCTCATAAAGAAATGTTTTCTCATAAAGCTCTTTAGTAAGGAAAAATAAATGATATTCTTTAAATTGTGAATTTTTGCTTTAACTACTTTATATATTATGATCATCAAGACTTCCCAAGTCACATTTCAGTTTTAATATTGTATCTTCAGCTAAGCACTTAACTGATTCCAGTGGTAATAGTACTGAGGTGAGATTATTTTGGCAAACATCCCAAGGTAAAATTAGATATTGCTGTTAGAATATTTTTAAAGGTAATTTACACCAAGTCTTTCCCTTGATTGATGAATCCCAATAATTGCAGCAAAGAGGAGGATTTCCAAAATTCAGCTTAAGGTCAAGTCTATTTCTCACTTTATTCATAGTCTTCATTATAGTTGATAACCACACATTCTGAATATCATATGTAGTTTAAAAAAATCCTGATGGCAACTGTGACCTTAAAGTTGATCTTTATTAAAGAATATTTCCCACAATGATAGACTCTTGGATTTCACTAAGAACAGGAGCAATTTAGATTATTAAACTCAACTCATGAGATGTGAACGTGGTAAGGCATGTTCCAGGCTAAATTCAGCAGAATTTGTGGGCGATGCTTCAGTTTATGGAAGCTCCCTCAGGTTGAGATAGGAGGTCTCTAGGAGCTAACATAGGTATTTACGAGGGTCCTTGAATGTGTTTTTATAATTTCAAGTAACTTAATGGAAGCATACCTTTTCTCATGGGAGGGTGGCTTTTTTCTTCTTCTTCTTCTTCCTTTTTTTTTTTTTTTCCTGCTTCTGCTTTTGGTTGAAGCTCCATTTTTTTAACCCAGGTAATCTTGAACCAGTTAGATACTGTGGCAGCTCTATATAACTTTGACTACTAAAAGATTACACAAGACAGCGTTTGAGTTTGATAGACAATTTCAAAACCCGTGGTCATTGGATGGAAGTGCAGTTTGGCCCTCCTAGTTCAGCCATTGCCCCATGTCTCACCACAGAGGTCAGGATAGTTCTTCACTTAAAGGGTTTTAGTTTCTCTGTGGTGGAATTGACTCACAGGTTTTCCGTAAACAAATGTGCAAGAAGTGTAACAATTTGTGTGCAGCTGAACCTCCTTTAATACATATCCAGTACGATAAAATCTGAATCTACACAGCAGATACACTTTTCTTGGACTGTACACGTAAAGGCCTCTAGAATTTACTTCTTCCTCCAAGAGTTCCTCGTGTCGTGAATAAAGCTGTGTCGGTCTGGCTTACTTTGGGAGACACATTAGTGAGCACATACATCTCGGTCTCAGTGGCACCAACCAAGGCGGACATTATTGAAGCTGGAAGGCACGTGAGTCCTCGGAATAATGCTATGAGTTCAGTGGAGAACCTGCTTTTGTGAATGATTTGGAAATCTTCAGTAGGTTCTGGTGGGTCTTGAAGCATCTCGAGACAGACTTCCTCCTCTAGGTGCCTCCTAATTTTACTTTGGCCTTAGATGCTCTGATCTGCTACTTTTGAATATACAGATGGAAAATAGAAAAAAAATCACTAATCTGTCATCAGTTATGTGGAAGAAAAATGAGATAATTTCAGATAGAAATGGGATTGATATGATTGGGGCTAAATTTTTAAAAAAATTAAATGAAGTTGAATACAGTGTAGTCAAAGTTTCTAATCATTATGTCATTTTCCCCATCAGCTCCATTCTTACTTTTCTTCCCATGATAAAGAATGAACCCTTAGCAATGACAAATAAGAGAGAAAACTTTTTTTTCAAGTGAGTCTTTCGTTCTTATTTGCTGTTATCGTTGAGCCTTGTTTCCAATAGTTGCTTTTTTGAGCTTTTAGGGAAATTATTGAAACACATCATTTTTCTCTTGAACCTATGTAAAATTGTGTGTGTGTGTGTATGTGTGCGTGTGTGAAAAATGTTCCTAGGATCAGCTCTATTTGCATTGGTATTTCCAGTGGAAATGTCAAGTGTGACCTTTTTCTTGTTTGGGTGTCTAATCCTATTTTAAAGCCCTGTCACGCCCCTGCTAAGGGTCAGTGCCCTTGTGAATAGAACTTCTGCACCTGCTCCCCCTTTCTTCTCCTCTTCTTCCCCTCTGCATGGAATTGGAGGATGTTCCAGATGGCAAACAAAACAATAGTATGCTTCAATGACTGCAGTGTCAGAAAATAACTCCAGACTTCGGAATTTGGTAGACTAAGTTTTGCAACCATGAGAAAATAAACACGAAAATCGGCAAACCCAAAAAGAGGAAAAGAAAAAAAAGTGCAGGAACATTGCATTTCACTGCTGCAAGTATCAGGGCTAATATATCCTTGACCTTTTCAATCGATTACATAGAGGCTCTGATAAAAGATCTGCTCTTGCAAATACAGGATGCTAAAATCAGAGTCATTGACATTTCACCTATAGGGGAAAAAATTATTAATGTGAAAGAACTGTGGAAAATATAACCAGGAAGTCCAAATTACCCTAGTGATTGGATTTGGTTTGCCTATTTGCCAAAGTAGAATTTTGAATACTTATGCTTAGGAGAGGTGAGTTAATATAAATGATTTGAGTAGTAAAAGGATTGTATCTTCAGGCTTAATAACGTTTAAAGACAGTGTTCTATAAAAATCAGTCCTTGGGTTAAATTATAATTTCCCATTACAGGAATTAGTAGTGAATAAACAAAGAATTTCTTATTGGATCCTAACCAAGTTGAATGTGTAATTTGCCATTATACTGCATTTGTTTTAAAGTCAACCAGGAGAAGAAAAACTGAGCTCCCAGGGAAACATTGCTGAAACAATAATGTTTAATATCAACAGTTTTTCTTGACATCACCTTCACCACAAAATTCCCAAGTGAACCATAGTATCGCACTATTTTTCCCTAAAATCCTGTGAATTTCCACCTTCTTTTCTTGTAAAATTAAGCTTTAAAGGTGTTCTCCAACTTTGTAATCCAAACGCATTTTATCTTTCATTTTGTACTATGCTCCCCAATCCCGTGTAGGATGTGGCTTTTCAGGAGACGTATCTCTGTCCTTCCCTCACCATCTTACCTCCTGCCCCTGGGCAGAGCACTAGCTGGTGTCCTTGCTGCAGCCTCTCATCCCCTCCCAGTGCATCCAGCCCACAGGCCACCACAAGGATCATTTTCCTAAAGGGCCTCGTGACACTCTTTCTCAAATACCTCCAAACCCAAGAGAGAAAGATAAGAAGGTAATCGATTTCACACGGAGTAAGCAAACGAGTTAAAAGGTGCGTGGTAGAGAAGGAGAGTGCCAGGGCTCAGAATGCTTCGGAGGTCACAGGAAGTGGGAATGGTCTTAGAACTGGGGGGAGGTGGGCTTGAAACAAGCTTTGAAGAGATGGGGAGTATTTGGCTAGAAGAAAAGTGGTGAGGGGACAGTGACCAGAGACACAGAGGGTGTTGGAATGGGGCTAGTACAGCACTCGCACCAGCAAGGAGAGCCGTGGGCGGTGAATCCGTAGAGCAGGGTAGGCCCTGATGAGCAGACTGTAGGTATTTGTCTTTAGGTTCAGGGAAGCTCTGGAAGATGTTTGGGTGGTAATACTGTCACGCGGGAAGACTCCTTTGCAGAAAATGCACAGGACGGATTGGGTGGTGAGGGAATATTTGAAGCAGAGAAACTGGTTAGGAGATAGTTGCTGTGACCTAGGTGCGTCTAAGGCCCTGACTGGGTGAGAAAAGTGGAGACAGATATGAGAGGCGATGGCAAGGAAGTACTTAGAGGATTTGTAAATTAAATGGTTTTGAGGGAACAGATTGAAAAATGACCCTAATATTTCAAGTTTGGTGAATAGAAAAACAGAGCAGCCAAGAGAAGAATCTGAGGTTTTCTGTGTATGTAATGCGCTTTTTTTTTTAGATGTGATATTTGAAATGACTGCAATTCATTTTGCTGGAAATGTCACATAGGCAGTTTGGAGCACAGAATTTGGGTTCCAGAGAGAGCCCTGGCTAGAAACGCAGATTTGGGAACTATACTGAGGGCTAGTTGAGGCCTTGGAAATGAATAGGATCGCTCCATAAGGACTAGATTTTGGCAAGTGCTCATTTTCTGAGATGGGAAAGACAAGGAGAAGTAAGGTAAGACATCAGAGGTAGGTGCGACCCAGGTGAGCATTGTCTTATACAGGAAGGAAAGGAGACAGTGGCAGAAAAGACAATGGCCCAGGAAAAGACAAAAAAAAAAAAAAAA
>PVHT020000256.1:8330673-8376847 GCA_004024745.2 Catagonus wagneri
TTGAAGTCAGAGAATCGAAAGCCATGAAAAGAGGACTGGAGGCATCCAAGAAAGCAGCATGGAGCTGAGCAAGGTGGTATGGATAGACGACTGTGTCCTGTAGCTGAGTAACCAAATGAACGTGGTGTGAACTTGGGTGCATGTGAGGTTTGAATTGACTACTGAAGTTTGCCCCTGCAGGGGTGTGCGTGTGTGTGTGTGCGTGTGGAGGAGGTAGGGATGGGGGTCACGGCTGAATGTTCAGTGTTGAGTGGGCGGGTTGTCTAAGTGTGGAAAGGGTAGGTGGGAATTCCCATTATGGCTCAGTGGAAATGAATCTGACTGGCATCCATGAGGACGCAGGTTCCACCTCTGGCCTTGCTCAGTGGGTTAAGGATCCTGCGTTGCTGTGAGCTGTGGTGAAGGTCGCAGATGCGGCTCGGATCAGCGGCTACAGGTCAGATTCGACCCCTAGCCTGGGAACCTCCATATGCCTTGGGCATGGCCTTCAAAAGACTTAAAAAAAAGAGGGGGGGCAGTTTAAGGTGTTCATTTGTGCCCACAGGTGCTGGTTCCCAGTGCTTTGGGACACTGGAGAATCTGTGGTGTTCTTTTTTTTTTTTTGTCTTTTTGCCTTTATGTAGAGCCGCACCCGCGGCCTATGGAGGTTCCCAGGCTAGGGGTCTAACAGGAGCTGTAGCCGCCAGCCTACACCAGAGCCACAGCAACGAGGGATCCGAGCCGCGTCTGCAACCTTCACCACAGCTCACGGCAACGCCAGATCCTTAACCCACTGAGCAAGGCCAGGGATCGAACCCACAACCTCATGGTTCTTAGTCGGATTCGTTAACCACTGAGCCACGAAGGGAACTCCTGTGGTGTTCTTAAACTGTATACAGAATCCAAATGAGGAGACCTCAGAAGGCAAAAGTTTCTACTTTGAGCTGACTTTGTCTTTCGGTGTGATACAATGGAAGGACAGAAAATCATATTGCATTGCCAGCTGGTTTTTTATTTGCTGTTTGTTTCGTTGCTGTTGCTGCTGCTGTTCTCTCAAGTTCCTGTTCCTCCACAGGTAGACCTCATTACATTGTCATCGTATCTGTGTCTCCCCCACAGCTAACATTCCTCAAGGGCAGTACCCAGGCCTTTTATCTCCAAATCACTGGTACCTTGAATGTTCTTGGCACGAAATAAGCAACAGTAATGCCTGTTAAATAAGTTAGTGGGGAGTGGAGAGGTCGGCTCTGGATAGGAGGGGGTATGTCTTCTTCCAAAGCAGAAAGGAAAGGAAAAGAATGTAGGGACAGAATTTTGAAAGTTTAAACCAATGAAAGAGACCACTCATGCAAGATGGTTTTCACTCCCTCAGTGAAGTGGTGCCCGAGAGGGTTTTCTGAGAGGAAGAGATGGCAGGGCCTGAAGAAAGCCACCGGCTGTCTTTTGTGATCAAGGTACTACGTAGGCACTTTATGTACACTTTCTTTTAACCTCCACAACAGCACTGTGACATCATTATTGTCCCCATTTTGCTGATGAGAAAACTAAGGCTTAAATAGTAATACACTTACTTATAAGCTCACATTGAAATCCAGATCTCTCACTTGCAAAACCTGTATTTCCCTCTGTGTACCCCATTATTGGAGCAGTTTTAGAAAACAGTGAAAGGATTCAAAAAATGAAGAAAAATATTATTGAGCAGCAGCAAGGGTCTAGCAAGGGTGAATGAACTTGAACTTGCTTATAGTCAAAGCAGAGAATTCCACAATTGAAAAAAAATAGAGGAAGCGGAAAGCTGTGGAAATCCAGGCTTTGTACCTGGTGTGGTAGGGGAAGGCTATGACTAAGGACAGTGCTGAATTCATAAATCTTTTTGGGTCGTTAAATCTAGTCCCTTTAACAAGGCTGGAAGCCTCTGAAATGTTTTCTCATTGTGTCTGGCTAAGGAAGAGTTAAGGATTGATTCACTACGCACTAACTGCTCATGGCCTCATCAACATAAAACAGTGTGGAAACTGAGATTAGAATGTGTGCTAAATAAATCCAACATTGTTTTAGAGTTGTGTGCTTTGCCTTTTAAGATGCTATTAAGCCAAACAGTGATTTTAATAATAATAATAATAATAATAATAATAATAATAATAATAATAATAATCACAACAGTAAGCTCTTTGGGGAGGTAAATCTGGCTGAATAGGCATGTCTGGATCAGACTAACTGCAAGAAATCAAAGAGCGCATCTCTGGTGAAACAAGACTTTGGCAGATGTGTTCCCTTAGCGTTGTGTTGTGTTGCTCTAGGAAAGAAGATAATAATAAAGAATATTTTTGAGTACTTATTTGTTCTAGGCAGTGTTCTGAGTACTTCATATCCATTTGTTGATTTAATCTTCATAATGACTCTGGAGGTAAGTATTATGATTCTCATTTTACAGATAAGGAAACGAAGGCCCCAGAAGTTAAGTGCCCAAGAATACACAGCAAATCTGTAGCACATTTAGAACTTGAACTTGATGGTTGCTCCCAAGTCCACATTCCTCACTTTTTGCCATTCTTCAAATTATGACATTTTCTATTTTATGGTACAAGCAGCTTCTTTGTGTTTGATGAGAAATATGAGTAACCTCTGACAAATGTGAAGTACGTCCTTCCTTCGCAGTTGGATAAATTCCCTTTTATCCAGCACCTGTTCTGTCAATTGTGTTCAGAAGGAAATCCTCTTTCTTACTCATTTGTGTGAGATTTGTATCTCAGTGATTCTTTGGCAAAAACGTTCAGACCTAAAGAAAAGGATGCCTTCTTGTTTTTCTCCATAAATAACAGCAAGACTGAGTCTGTGAATTGTCAGATTTATTGTTTCTCTCAGTTTCAGCCAGTTTCCACTTACGTAGCTTTAGAAAGAGTATTTGAGAAATCTTTTAAAAAAGGAAGTTAATCTGATGACCACTGTAAAGTAATTCTTTTAAAATCAATTATTTTCTCAGCTTTATCGAGGGATAATTAGCCTAACATCGTGTAAGTTTACGGGGTCCAACATGATTTGCTGCACAAATATATTGCAAAATGATTCACACCGTAAGATTAACACGCCCGTTTCCTCACAATTTTGTGTGTATGTGGTGAGACTATTTAAGATTTACTCTCCTAGCAACTTTCAAGCGTGTTGTACAAAATTGTTAACTATAGTCACCATGCTGAATATTATATCCCCAAGACTTATTTATCTTATAAGTAGAAGTTAGTACCCTTTGATCAAAAGGTAACTTTTTATCAGAATAGTGAAGTCTGCCATGTTTATTTAGGATTTCAATTAGGGGGAATCATAAATTTGGATTATTTTTATTTATATATGCCCCAGAGATAGATCACATGCTATAGTTCTGAAGGAGAGGATTTGGCTTATGTTTATTTGCTTAGAGCAATAGGTAGAAACCAGGAATGACTCTTTTGGCTTCTTCCAGTCCTAAATGTATTACCCAAAGATGACAAAGAGAAATTTAGATTAGGATTTGAACATTAATATGAAGTGTGTATTTTGTCATTGTGGTCTGTCAAAGTATACCTTTCTAGACTAGATGCATGATATTAATAAAAATGTATGTTAAAGAATAATTCTCAAACTATTTTAAAGCTATTGTTTAAACTCTTATCAAATGCTCTTAAATATCTCATTCAGTGTTAGAAATTCAGGCTGAAATTTATTTAAGGAAACTGTGATTTGAGTTGCTCATTCTGCCTTCTAGGATGGCAGGATTAATACATACATAACAAACTTATGTATTAATACATACATAACAAGGGAGTTCCTGTCGTGGCGCAGTGATTAATGAATATGACTAGAAACCATGAGGTTGTGGGTTCGATCCCTGGCCTTGCTCAGTAGGTTTAGGATCCGGCCTTGCAGTGAGCTGTGGTGTAGGTCGCAGATGCAGCTCAGATCCAGCGTTGCTGTTGCTGTGGCTGTGGTGACGGCTGGCGGCTACAGCTCGGACTGGACTCCTAGCCTGGGAACCTCCATATGCTGTGGGTGTGGCCCTAGAAAAGGCAGAAAGAAGAAAAAAGAAAAAAAATGCATAACAAACTTATTTCCAGGTAGAATTTTGCTTGTTGAGTTTTCAAAGCAGAGCATTATGTCTGACATAAGTATAAGGATTTTGCCACAGCTGTTCTCTAGTGAAGAATTTATAGAACACATAAAATTAAATTCTGTTGCCCAACAGAAAAGTATCTTTTATCTTTAAGACCTTTTAAAATTTCTTGTTAGGCTTGATGTGTTTTGCTAAAGTTAGACCCTTCGAAGAAGAATGGTGTAAGACGGATCCTCTTAACAATACAAACATGCCCATGCCCAATGCACCCATGTGTGCAAATGTGTTTCTGTACTTCTAATAGGTCCATGTGCACAAGCAGAAGTCTCTCATTCTGCATCATTAACACATTTACATTTGCTTATGTATGTGCAGCCGTAAAGTATGATTCATAACATCTGCATGCTCGAAATTTGTCATAAGCAGTAAGTTTAACGAATATTTAAAATTTTTTTCTAAAATTTCTAAAAGCACAAAATGTTTGACAAATAGTGCTGAGTAATAGATAGATAAAGTAAACATCAAGTTGCCTGATAAGTAGGATTCCTCCACCCCAAGTTTCTTAATTTTATACTAGAATGATTTTAAACACATGTGGTTATAAGCTTATCAGATTTCCAAAAATGAACCTTCTATAAAAATCACACTGGGCCCCCCAGCTATGTTTTCTTTCATTATTTATAGACAAATCGAAAACAAATGTTCTTTAAGAAAAAGTACAATGAACTGAAACCATCTGTCAGGGTGCCCTTTTTTCCAGAATTCATCTGTAATACAGACATGTAGGAAACCAGAGCCTAAGTCTCATGAAATTATACCATGTTTAATGGTAGTTTTAGTGTCAATTTAGAAACCAAAAAAAAGTGTTAATGTCTGTTGCAGCAAGACCTAAATGGCTCATTTGATTCAGTGAATGTTGTGATTAAATAAACCAATGACATGGGGCAAATGCAAATATTTTCATTTTGAAGGTCTTAATTTCAAGTATATTTTAAAAAGAAGACAGTTTTTGAAAACTCACTTGAAGAAACTGAATGAATGTTATAAAAACGCTTCTGGATGTTTTCCTCCTATAGCTATTGTAGGCAATTGATTAGCCTACTGCTATTGAATGTTTGATCCTAAAACAATATCACAGAAAATGTGATGAACAAAAAGTTTCAGAAAATATATGGATAAGATGTTGGCTTGCTTACTTGTTCTAGACAAAAAATTCTTTTGTATAATAAAAACGTTTCACTTCATTAAGAAAAAGCCTATTAAATTAACAGGAGATTATTTTTAGATTGAGCATTTAGTCTGTTAAGACACTGGGGTTTTTTTTTTTTTTGTCTGTTGGTTTTCATTTTGTTTCTGCTTAAACAGTATCATCCTTTCTGGATGTGATACCTTGAGAAGGACATAACATCATTTACATAAAATTCCTGCCAGGAAGGAACAATGTGTAAGTTTAATCTTGAGGAAACATCAGGCAAAACTAAATGAGGACCATTCTACTTTTAAAAAAAGAGAATGAATTCTTCAAAAATGTCAATGTCCTAAAAGACAAAGAAAGGCTAAAGGAATTTTCAAAATGAAATGACACTAAAGGAACATGAAAACAAGTCTTGATCTTAGACTGGATTCAGTTCTGAAGGAAAAAAATGTATTCAAAGACATTTTGGAGGCAAGTGACAAATTTGGAACATAGACGACAGATTAACTGGAAGTATTGCATTAAAGTTAAATTTTCCCGTCCCAGCGTTGATAACTATACTGTGGTTGTTCTTAGGTAACATTCTGAAGCATCTAGGGTAAAGGGCCATGATGTATGCAACTTAGTCTCAGACTGTTCAGAATGATGAAGAAACTGAGGCCAAATGTTAACAATAGGAGAATCCAGGTAAAGGGCATAGGGTGCTCTTTGTACTACTGCAACTTCTATGTGAGTCTAAATTTATTTCTAAATAAAAATTAAACATTAAAATAAAAAATTACCTTATGTGGAAAAGAATGATTTCTGGGGAACATGAATTCTTTCCTAGATAAATGTTATTGTAGAAATACTATGCCTGCACCACTAGGTTATCAAACATTGGTTGAATGAGTCTGGCACTCAAGGAAGAATACAATTGGCATGATTGAATTAATACAGATTTTGGTTTCAGATTCCATGGTAGCTGACATGAAAGAATAAGCAGCGTCCATTGACTTCAGTCTTTTCGTGACCAAAGATCTTACTGTTCTGTATCTGTCCTTTTGTTGTGCTGTGAGTTTCAAAGGACTTTTCTTTGTCATTTCACTCAGCTGATCATCAAGTTCTGAAGTAGTCTAGTAGCCCTCAAATTTCTCTCCAGGAGATGTGTATAGGTCTTTTTTTCATATGGTCACATCTTCTTTACAATTTTATAAAAAGGGTTTTGCTAATAATATACTTCATGAGAGCACATTTTGGGTATTTTTAATTACTTGTATTTGCCACTTGAGAAACCCAAAGTCTTTCTCCTGGAAAAGTATGGTAGAGCGTGTTGTCCTCATTCAAGACACAGGAAGCAAAGGGCCACTCAACCTAGCCTCCTGATTTTTGTTTCACCAATTGTTCCATGCTCAGCTCTCTCCTCCCCATGTCTTTCCTATTATTTTTTGTTTGTCTGTGGTAGAATCATGTTAAAAATTTAAAATATATTTTATGCATTCTATAAAATCAGCTTGTAATTAATGATGACAGGACTGTGGAATGGGGAAACAGTATTGGCTTTGCCCATGTGATTTAATTTTTTGATATGACTGGATGGGTAGACTTAAGACGTAGTTTCTCCTAAAGCTTCCTATACAAAATGCGGTCTACAGATAGTAGATCCAGCATCACTTGGAACCTTTTTAGAAATGCAAAATCTCAGGCCCCTGCCCAGATGTATTAAATAAGAATCTACAGTTTAGCGAGAGCCCCAGATCCCCCATACGAAGGAACACTGATAAAATTTCAAAGATACCCCTTAAAAATGTTCCTAAAGAACCTAGAAGATCCAGTGACCTGCATTGCTCAGTGCAGGGCCTACTTTGAGAAGATTAAAAATAATAGCTGTTGTATCTCCTTCATAGAACCTCTCTTTTTTTCTGATTGTTTACTATCATTTTTTTTTGTTTGTTTCTAAGGCTTCACAGTCTTTTTAGTTCTTTTTTTCCTCATAAATCAGTTTTATTGCTCATCCTAATCGCAATGATTTTGTTTCCTAGACACAATTATCTTGAGTATTTTTTCATTACCTGTCCATTTAAGGACTCAATGATATTTCTTTTCCATTGTAGCCAGAAAATATTTTCTATAAGATTTAAACCCTTTGAAGTCCATTGGATTATATATTATGGGTCAGCATTTGGTCTTTCTCGGTGACCATTATATGTGCTCTGGAAAACAATTGTGTATTCAGCAGTTGTGGGATATAGAGTTCAGCAGATGTTAGGTTAATGTGATTGATTGTGTCATTTAGATAATCTATATCCATCATGATTTTGTTTATAATTGTTCTATCAGGTACACTAAAAGAAGAGTATTAAAATCTCTATGTGGGAGTTCCCGTCGTGGCTCAGTGGTTAAGGAAGAATCCGGCTAGGAACCATGAGGTTGCGGGTTCAATCCCTGGCCTTGCTCAGTGGGTTAAGGATCCAGCGTTACCCTGAGCTATGGTGTAGGTCGCAGACGCGGCTTGGATCCTGCGTTGCTGTGGCTGTGGCGAAGGTCGGCAGTTACAGCTCCTGTTAGACCCCTAGCCTGGGAACCTCCATATTCCGCTGGTGCGGACCTAGATAAGATAAAAAGACAAAAAAAAAAAAAAAAAACTCTATGTGGATTGGTCTGTTTCTCATTTTTAAAATATTTTTTGTTTTGCCATTTTGTCGTTTTTTTAAGGACCACACCCGTGACATGTGGAGGTTCCCAGGCTAGGGGTCTAATTGGTGCTGTTAGCCGCTGGCCTACACCGCAGCCATAGCAACGCAGTATCCGAGGAGTCTGCAACCTACACCACAGCTCACGGCAACGCCGGATCCTTAACCCACTGAACAAGGCCAGGGATCGAACCCACAACCTCATGGTTCCTAGTCGGATTCCTTAACCACTGCACCATGACAGGAACTCCTGTTTTTCATTTTTAGGCTGTCAGTTTTTGCTTAGTGAATTTTGATGTTCTGTTATTAGGTACATACATATTTAGGATTGTTAGGTCATTTTAACAAACTTATTATTATATAATGTCCTACTTTATTTCATATAATACTCTTTTTCTTGAAGTTTACTCTGTCTGAAATTAATATGGCTACCCTAGCTTTCTTACATTCACTATTTACATGATTTTTAAATTGCCTTTTATATCCTAGTTATCTATTTCTTTATATTTAATACGTTTATAGCTGGACTTTACATTTTTATCTGATCTGACAATGTTTGCTTTTAAATTAGGGTATAGTCCATTTACATTTAATATAATTATTGACTTGGTTATAAAGACTCTAGATTCTGTTATCTTCCTGTAAAGACTGTTAATTCTTGTTTTTTGTTTTTTTGTTTTTAGGGCTGCACATGTGGCATATGGAAGTTCCCAGGCTAGGGGTCAAATTGGAGCTGCAGATGCTGGCCTACACTGCAGCCACAGCAATGCAGGATCCAAGCCACCTCTGCGACTACACCACAGCTCAGGGCAATGCTGGATTCTTTAACCCACTGAGTGAGGCCAGGGATCAAACCCACATCCTTATGGATACTAGTTGAGTTTGTTACCTGCTAAGCCACGACGGGACTCTAAGAATGTTAATTCTTGTGGTTGCAGGCAGTTCAGTGTTGGCCAGTTACCTTGAATTTGTATCTTTGGAATGTTTAAAGTATATGCGAAGCTCCTCTATTTTGGTGAAACTTAATCCCTACACTCCTTCTTCCCTATAGATCTTGCCTGGGCTAAATTTTATGTTGGTTAGAGCAAGTTTACAGTAGGTCTTACTAAGACAGGAACTTCCATTGCCTCGGATGAATTCCAAGGGCATTCATGGGGTGTTAATTAGCTCTCTCCATTCTAGCAGAGCTGAGGCTTTAACATCTCCCATCAGTTTTCAACTTCTAGTATCGTTGTTGTGTTCTCTGTTTTAGCATCTGGTGTCTGGGAAGCCTTGAGTGAGGTCACTCACTCATCCTGTGTGCGCACCGAACAACCTTCAAACACAGACTCATTGGAGACTCCCACACAGACTTCCAGAGCCCTCATTCTGCACAGCTTCCCTCCTCTCTAGTAGTCTTACCCTGAAAATCCTAGCCGTTCTAGCTGCCCTTACTCTCTGATCTCTGCATACTCAGCTTAGCCAAAATACCACGCTTTTCTTGAACTCGTTCTCTTCACCTTGGGGAGGAAATTTTGAGTTCTCTCAGCGATTACTGTTTTTTACTGCCTGTTAACCATTTCCTGGAAACATTTATTTTGCTCAATTTTGTAATTGTTTTGGAGAGAGGAAGGGCTATTTTGGTTCTACTTACTCCACTATGGCTGAAAGCACGTCTAGCTTTTATATTGAGGAGGAGAGAAAAACTCCTTACCTTGAGAGTTATTTAAGGATGAGTGACCAAAATAATGGCAGAACTTTGCTGATTAAAGCTCATGTTTAATGTCTAAAGTATAATAATTATAAGGTAATAGAAATAATAGGTTCCTATTATTAAAATGTGCACCCCATTTAGGATTTGGACTTTTTAAAATTATTTTTTAAGCATATTGTTCTAATAAAAGTAGTGTTCTCTCTAGGTTATTTTTACTGGTGCCCTCATTAATTGTCTTAAATATTATTTAATAAAGAAAATACTAAATATTTTACGTTAAACATGATCATTTCAATTTACTGATACCAAGGAAAAATATCACACTTTTGGAACTCTCATAGAGGTGTTAGAGGATAAGGAGAATGGCTAGCAATTTGTGTATGTTTTCCTTGTGATCCTACCAATGGTTCTATAAAGGCTAAGCTCATTCTTTTATGAGTAAAGGAGTGCTGTCATTGAATATATACACTGCATAATGTTTGCAATGGGTTAAGATTCAGGACTTCTGATGCCAAAGTACCTGAGGACCTCTTACCAAATTATTTTTCCATTGCTTCAGGGAAGGTTTGCAGATTCACTGTGAAAATGGGTCTGTTTTAGAAGTCAGCTCTCCTTTCCCCTACTTCCAGGATTTTCATAGTTCTAAGGAGAACTGAAAAACCTGGTGTAAGTAACTGGTATTAGACCTAGGATGAAGAGGTCTGAATCTTCATAAATTGCTGCCTGACGTTGATTTCTGACAACTAGGTTTGAATTAGGACTATTGCCTCAGAGTTTTTGCAGAGACCGATCAGTAAAGGACTCTTTCAAAGACTGGCTTTATTTAAGTCTTTTAGGGTAAAGCAGGTGTTGTGAATAGCTGATTAAAAAAGTCTTTAGCCTCACTTGTTGTCAAAGTTATGTATATTAAAATAGCAATGGGAGGAATTCCCATTTTGGTTCTATGTGTCTTTGGGAGGATGCAGGTTTGATCCCTGGCCTTGCTCAATAAGTTAAGGATTGGACTTTGGTGTAGGTCGTAGATACAGCTCAGATCTGGTGTTGCCTTGGTTGTGCTGTAGGCCTCGGCTGCAGCTCCGATTCAGCCTCTGGCCTGGAAACTTCCATATGCCACAGGTGTGGCCGTAAAAAGAGAGGGGAAAAAAAAGGCAATGGTGTACTGTTTTCTTTCTAAACGTAGGAGCAAGGAGGTTTTGCTTGCTAGTCTCAGAGCAGCTGAGGGTGAAGTGAACTACTAACTCTGGTTAGATTGTAGTTCGGTACGTATTTTCTGGAGGGCAATAGACTAAGTGTTTATAATAAAGAAAAATCTGAAACAACCAAGTAAATAATGAAGGACTATTATATTTTCAGAGACTATTAAACAACATGGGGGAAATGCTTTTTGATACAATATTGATTAAAAAAATGTTCAGATCTAAAAATTGTTTAGCATCAGAATTTTGATGAAGATTCAAACATTTTAAAATATTATGTCATGTATCCATAAACCTGTGCAATGCAGATCTATCTAGATCTAGATCTTCAAATAGATAAATATTTTTTTAATCAGAATTTTAAAAGGATTTATTTATTTGTTTAGCAAAAAATACTCCAAAATATCCAGGATAAATAATATTACATTTGAAGATCTTCAGGGATGGAAGTTCCATAACTATTTGTAATGGTTTTTAACTCTGATGGTCAGGATTTTCTCTTCTAAGGTTTAACTGAAATCTCTTTGATTTAATTTATTACTATTTTTTTTTTTTTTAAGGCTGTACCTGCAGCATATGGAAGTTCCCAGGCTAGGGGTCAAATTGTAACTGCAGCTGTGAGCCTATGCCACAACTGTAGCAACACCAAATCCGTGTCTGCGACCTACACCACAGCTCACGGCAATGCCAGAACCCTCACCCACTGAGTGGGACCAGGGATCAAACCCGAGTCCTCATGGATACTAGTCGGGTTCTTTTCCACTGAGCCACAGTGGGAACTCCTCTTTGTTTTAATTTAAATCCACATCTTTTTGCTCTGGTCTTCACAACTGTAAAACCTTTTTTGACATTTTTTTCTTCCTTAAAGGAAAATGTAAAGACACTAATAAAACCACAGTAGATACCTCTTTTCTCAGGTTAAATATCTTTATTATAATATTTTCCTTATTATTTAGCATTTTACTGTTTTGTAAGTGTTCCTTTCTCCCAAGAATCTGCTTCAACGCTATAAACTCACTGATAGCCTATACTTTAAGAAGGCTTATGAACCTGTGGTAAAAGGAAATTCATATATTTGCTGTGAAACCCTGTCCCTTCTTACTCCTTCACATTTATTTCCCACTTTTGCTGGGATGTTGAAGGCTTTAAGGGGACCTCAGAAATAGTTGCAGTAATAACAATCTGGTTTCTTTTGAATTTCTTGTTTATCTTGGATAATTTAGCTGTCTGAAGGTTCAAGGTATGGATTTATATTTGCTGGAAAGATGCCACGTGGCCACTCTGTGCTATGTGTTTTACGTGTCTCACCTGGAACAATTCTACAGCACCCCTGCTGAGTAGCAGTCATTGTTCCTTTATTAAGAAAAGGACATTGAGACTCACACAGCTTAGGTAATTTGCCAAACAGCGAGTCTGTATCAGACTGGGTTCTATCTCTGTTCTCTCTGAGTTCTTGCTGCTATACAATGAAGTTTTGTTATTTTAAAGACTAAAAGCTCAGTCGGTTCTTTCTTAGCTTGATCTGTCATATTAATATTAGCATTTTGGGTATATCATTAAAGCTTTCAGTTAGAATTTACTTTTTGTTGACTTGGTTTGCCATGAGTTGAAACTCTTACAACAATAACCACTTTATTTTGCTGTATGTCTGTCCTGGTGGTTACCTAGAACCCTGAGGTTCGCATAGTTTCCTACAGCTGCCCTCCATGGCAAATAGCAAACTATGGGCCAACTAAAAGGATTTGAAATAAGACTTCTAGATCAGCCTGGTTGTGGATCCACTGGGAAAGTCATGGTGAAGTTCAAGGTCAGGGACATCACGGATACCAGAGCTACAGATTTCTCCACATTGTGCAGACGGGGGACTTAGTGGTGAGGATGGTAGTGAATGATGGGGTCCCTCCCTATCTTTAATAACTGAGGACAATACTAAGGCTGCCAAAAAAAATACTTGAAAAATTATTTTATAAAAGTTGCTTTTATGAATGAATTAAGCATACACAAAAGCATAGTAATACAATATTTGTTGGTATTCTAACATTCTGCTTGAGAAACAGAGCAGTAGAAATGGAACTGAAATGCTTTCTGAATCCACCCCAACCCCATCCCCAACTTCCCTCTTTCCCCAGGGGTAGGTAATATGTGTTTGAGATTTATGCATGTTATAACTGTAGGTTTAATCCATTTCCTTTCACTGATGTGTACTATTCCACTATATAAATATTCTGTAATTTACTTACTTTTGGATTGATGGACATTTAGGAGACCGGGGTAAGGTTGGTGGGGGGAATACATAATTAGAAATGTTATTTTCTAGTTTTATTTTTGTTTGGGGAGATGGGTTCAACAGATATTTATTACATTATTAAAAATAATTATAAGCTGAACCAAGGATCATGATTAATCCAATTAGATACAACTGTGTTAATTTGTTAAGGATGCCGTGCGAAGTACCATGGACTGAGTGGCTTAAATATCAGAAATTTATTTTCTCAGAGTTGTGGAGACTAGAGGTTCAAGATGAAGGTGTCGGCAGGGCTGGTTTCTTCCAAGGCTTCTCTCCTTGGCTTGTAGATGGCTGTCTTCTCCTCCCTTTGGGGCTCCCCATGGTCTTCCGTGTGTGTGTGTGTGTGTGTGTGTCCTAATCTCCTTTTCTTATAAGAATACCAGTCATACAGGGTTAGGGCCCACACTAATGACCTCATTTTTACTTAATTTCCTCTTGAAAGATCCTTTCTCCAAATACAGTCACATTCTGAGGTGCAGGGAGTTACGACTTCAGCATATGAATTTGGGGGCATGTAATTCGGCTCCTAAAAACCAATACAGACCATGCTTCAAAGACATTCCAGTAAAGTTCTCCTTGTACAAGTAAGTGCAAGTTGCCCTGGGGAATCTACTTCAATATGGAAGGGCTAGGTCATATAACAGAGTACTCCTAAATAAATGAGGACGATATTTACAATGTGAAAGGCTGAAGAAATAGCAATAATAGTAACTGTTGTTTTTCAAATGACAATAACTCTGGATTATACAAAATTTACAAAGTTTTTATATCTGTTTGAGGTCGATATCATTATTCTCATTTTACCGATAAGGAAACTGAGGCTTAGGGAAATGAAATA
Organism: Catagonus wagneri; assembly: GCA_004024745.2. Taxonomy (NCBI): domain Eukaryota; kingdom Metazoa; phylum Chordata; class Mammalia; order Artiodactyla; family Tayassuidae; genus Catagonus; species Catagonus wagneri. Next base: position 8,344,621 of record PVHT020000256.1, read on the forward strand.
ATCTTTCTAAGGGTCCTGAGAAACACAGTGATAGAGCTGGGATTCTAACCCAGTTCTGTTTGGTTCCAAAGCCTGTGCTTTTATACACTGTAGCATCATTTGGAGAAAACACACACACACACACACACACACCACACCACACCACACCACACCACACACTACATCTATGAAGAGTTGCCCTGCAGCACAGCCATTAGTTCAAAAATCCCTTAATCAAGGGGCACTAGATGTGGCCGGAAAATGAATGACAGTGTACGCGAGAACAGCCCAGGAGAAGAAAGGAGGCACCAATTCCCTGAAAAAACAACTCCCAGAAAGGCACATCTGCGTCGATTTAAAAAACAGCAAAGCGTAGAATCCGTGTGGCTGTGAAGCCTTGCCGTAGGAGCACGGGCACAACATCCTGTGACGCCAAGAAGTGGCCGTGGAAGTCGCTGCGAACAATGGCCACAGATGCCAGCCGAGGAGAGATGGCTGCTGGGGGAAGAAGTGTGTGTCACCCAGCAGCTGCGGGACGTGCACAGGAAGGAAGCGCGGGGACCAGCGGGCTGCTGTGAGCGCCCAGCGACCTCAGCAATGCAGGGCCTGTGAGCTGCACCTGGCCCGCGTGAGCGCCCAGCACAGGTGGTTTATTACCAGTGTCGTTATTCCCTTCACGTGGCCCGTTTCCCCCAGAGGCACAGGACAGAACAGTAGCTTCTTTGAAAAAGGAGATAAGAATTAGATTAATAAGCCTTCCATTAACATCCCACTGGTGGGGTTGTCTCCATTCACCCAATTAACCCAACCTTTAAACGACACTTGTGCAAACAGCCCCTGGATAGCACTAGGGAGGGAAATGTGCTTTCCTTTCTGACTTTTCGTAACATGAAATGTGAGAATATGCCAGTCTTGTCACACTTAAAACAAGCCAGAAAGGAATTCAGATTTCACTTGAAGCATGAGCAGAGGTGATTGTGAGTGAACGAAGATCCAGTTCTTAGGCTGAGGGTACTATTTACACAGATCAAGTGATTTGAAAAGATTTTTACTCTTTTTTTTTTTTTCTCTCTCACTCCTTCCATCCCTTCAGCCCAGCAGGAATTTCCTCCCTGGCAAAGTTCTAAAGGATCACAGAACTTGGTGTAGGGGAGGGTAGGCCGTGGGAGCCGTCTTTCTGTTGCCGCGCTATTCGCGTGGTACAACCTGCAATGCTCTGCTTAGTGTGGCTTTGAACAATGTGGCTTTTATCAGATGACCCGCTGAGGAGATGGAGGCCTCCTTTCTGTCCAGAACAGGTATGGCCCAGGGAGGAACGAGGGAGAGGCGCGCCTCCCACACCCGCAAGCCGCCTGACCTGACCTGCGGCGGCGGGAACTCAGAGGGCAGAAGGGTAGTGTGGATTCCACTTTGATGTGGTTGGCTTTTAGGCTGCCTGCTGTGTGGTTGTGTGTTTGTGCGCTGGGGGCAGGGCCAGGGTAATAAATACCAGGGAGAGTGTCGCAATCTGTGCCTATCAGCTGAGCACTGGACAAACATTTTCACCAGCGGCTCTTTCCCCCAGGCGGCTGACAGTTTGTGCAACTTGTGTAAGACATTCCTGAAAGACAGGAACATTTGTTCAACTTATATAACTTCTTTTTCTATCATAAGACTCAAGCAGTCCTTCCGGGCTCATGTCCTGTTGAACAGAGTCCAACTGAAACTTCTTTCCTTTCCACACTCAGAAACCTGACGACCTGTTTCAATTCCGCCTGATAGCAAAGCTTACTGTTTGCCTGCGGTCCTCTGGCCCTCCCATACACCTAGATTTCGTAATGACATTCCTTCTTCCTCTTGTAATTCTATCTAATTGTTTAAAAAAAAAGAAGAAAAAGCCAAATCTTATGATTGAACAGTCTCTACAATGTATTCTTAATTGGGTGTGTTTGTGTCAAATGTATATATATTTAAAGCATAAGGGACATTATGTGACTTTGGAATTGCAAGGTAGGTGTTGAACCAGTGGAGTCTTGGGGCCACTGCTGCTCAGGAATATGGGGGATTTGCATTCACATACTTCCTGTCCCTAGTCAAGGAATTGAAATAAAGCACGTGCAACTTCTTTTTTCCTCCTGCCCATTTCTTTTTTTTTTTGATAAAAATGTTGATAGGTTATGATTTGATTTGTTTTATTTAGAAGTATTTCAATACAAACTGGTTTAAGGCATCACACTTGAATACGAGTTATCCGATCATCTTTGTTCTACCCCAGGTGCTTCCCAGTCCTTCTAATTCTGTGGCCTTGTAAGATTTCCAGTTCACCAAAGCAAGCTTGGCGGGTAAGGGGGTGACGTCATATGGGCTGTCTTTTGTTTAGGGGTGTGCCAGTCACAGGGCACCCTCACACAGGTATTCTCACTTGCCTTGAGCAACAACCCGCAAGTAAGCAGCACGAATGTCAGGATCCATCTGACAGATGAGGCCCCAGGACGCGGGGAGCCCAAGGGCTTTGGCCCAAGTCACAGTTGGTAAGTGGCAGAGCAAGGCTTCTCTCCTCCAAAGCATTTATTGCTGGGTCAGTGCTAGTGTCCTCCTGCACTGTGGTCCCCGTGCTTGCGGCTTCATGCACGAGATGGCGGTTACTACTCACCACTACTGTTAGAGGTGGCCTTAATCACGAGAGAAGAAGAATCTGAGACTCGAGTCACCCAGAGTCTTCTCATCTGGAATCAGGTGACTTGCTGCACCTCCGGTGCTCCTTAAACTCTAGCACTCTCAGGAACATCGCCCAGGGTCTCGCTAAATGTTCAGATCCCTTTCCCATCGCCTGCCAGGGCTGGGCCTTGCTGTAGGATAATGAAGATGAAAGAACGTGGTTGCATGGGCACCACACATCCGTGCAGATTTGGCTGTTCCAGGGGTGCTCAGTGAGGGGCTCTGAACTGTACACATGAGAAGCCTGGTGGATGCCAGGATAGCCTGGGACAAAAAGTGAGGAAAACAAGAGCCATCTGCAAAACAGCAGCTCCCGAAGGGAAGAGGCCAGCGTGAACCCCAGAGAAGTCTAGGCTCTCAGAGCCACATGGCTCCATGTTTCTAACACCCTGATGTTCCCTATATCCTGCCTGGAAAAGCCTGTTCCATAATCCCCAAAGGGAAGGGCCACTCTGCTTGGGGCAATCTTGCAAAAAATTTTTATTTTTTTGATATTGTTGCTACTGCTGCACCCTTGGCATTATCTGTGAGCAGTCTGGTGTATCTGGCAGGCATTGGGGCCAAACTGCACAGGGAAATGCCAGAGGTGGAAAATTTGAGTCAAAAACTTCAAGAAAATACAATAAAATGTTCCTGAGCGTTAAAATTAATCACTTGAATATGTGTGGCTTATATTCTTAAATTTAAAGTGAAGTTTCAAGATGTGGCCCCTTATAACATTCATATAAAGATTACCACTGTTTTTGAAAATTTCTATTTCAAATGATGTTGGGTTTTCGATATTATTGCAGATTAACTTTCCTTTTGTATAAAACTAAACCAGTCACGTAGAGAAAATACTTTATTTTCACTAAGACAGTTGACTTTTCAGTCAATTCATCAAGATATCAAGCTAGTTCTGCTTATAGACATTGAATATTTCTAAATAATAATGCATTTTAATTCATGATGATAGTTCTGTTGGGTATCATCAATAACTTAACAGTAATCCATACCTTCTAAAAGTGATGCAAATAGAGGTGCTCAATAAAAGCCAAACTAAGTGTAGCGAGCTTTCAGATACCTATAATTCTAGTTAAAAGAAGGATTTGGAATTCCCTGGTGGCTCAGTGGATTAAGGATCCGGCATTGTCACTGCTGTGGCTTTGGTCACCGCTATGGTAAGGGTTTGATCCCTGGCCTGGGAACTTCCACATGCTGTGGGCATGGCCAAGAAAGGAAAAAAAGGAAACAGTCTTGGTAACCAGGATCGATTGGAGAGAGTAAATTGCGAACTTGGCTTCTGTCTGTAAACAGATTGTGAAATGCAGCCAGTTAGGAGGCAGCTAATTCTAGGGACCTTTCTGTGGCTCACCATTTCCTCTTCTGCTTCCCAACCTCCCCAAACGATTAACAACACATTTTGCCCCAGCCTCCGATGTTGAACAGATGGATCCCAGCCACAGCATGAAGATGGGAAATCTGTTTGGGACAATATGTTTCATATTCCTACCCAGCTGCCTCCTGCTTCCGTCTCCATAAATTCTGCTAAAGATGTAGGGCTTCTCATTGTGATCTACGAAGGAGTGCTCTTCCCCACCCCCTCTTCCTCCTGTGCCACTATGAGTTATTTCTCTAGGAGTGATTTATGTAGTGCCTTTAAGGAAGAAAGTCTGTGCCAGCAACACAAAGAGAAAGATGCTCCGGATGCAGAAGCGTAGGAGCTCCCTGCAAATCAGCAGAGTACTGCCCTGGGACATTAAACCACAGTTTTCTTTGATTTTTTGACTGTGAAATTAAAAAAAAAAAGGATTCCCTCTCCCGCATCCTGCTCCTCACTTCAGACCGAAGTGCATTTAATTACCTCTCAGTGTCATGTTAAATGTGCCAATAATTATTATGAAAAAAATCAGCTTAGACCCAAGAGCATTGGTTAACCTGAACAGATCCTTGTATCACAGTCTGTATCTCTTTCAGCTACATTGAGCCATTTAACCTATTGATTTGGCTTGACTTCATTTGTCTTTACTAGGGTATATAATGCAAGTAATAGGGTAAAGAAACATTTCTGGGGAATTTTAATACTTGAAAATTATGGCCTGCTATGTTTTTATTTTATTTTGCTACGACAGCCGATCAATCAAAATGTTGATTGGCTGCTACACTAGGCAAAGCTAGTGCCATATGCTGTTGTGAAATCTATATCATACCCTGACATGGCTGTGATCACTTAGTTATCTAGTAGATTCTTTTTTCTGTATTGGGTGTAAAGACCCACCCCTCCTTGCGCTTTAGAGCAATGTTGAGTCCAAGAATTTTGATTGCAGTATCACATAGGATGGAGAAATAATTTTACTTTATAAAGATTAATATGAGAAGCTGAATTTCCAGTCAGGATAGTGAATAAACATGGAATTGGCACAAAGGGAAACCATTTCAGATAGAAGGCTTCAAATGTGGCAAACTAGAAGGGCTGCTGCCTGAAGAAGGTTGGGTGGTTGTCTGGCAAGCGGCTTTACAAGACGGGATTTACTTTCCTGAACTCATGATGATCTGAACTTGTAGGATCAGAAACTTGACTTTGTCACTGTACTGGGAATGTGTTCTTTCTGTAGAAGCTGACTCTTCTACAAGTTCATAGAGATTGATGTGTAATCACAATGTCAGTTTATTACTTTAGATTAAGAAGCTCTTTTAGCCAATTTGGAGGCTGTGGAGGCTTCCTGGGAACAGGACTTCTAAAAGGACAAATATGTCAGGGAGGCTCTGGTCCAGGGCCGTTTTTGCTGGCTGTAATCAGGGTCTCTGGAACCAGAGGGAGCCCATAGCTCTCCTTAAAACTGAAGGTGTTTATGCTTGAGATGAAACTGAATTCTATTTAGGCAAGAGTTGTGCTTATGTGTACAAAGCAAAGAACATAGATACTCCTGGTGGAAAACCAAACAAAACCAGAGTAATCTGCGGAAAGGAAACAGTGCTCACGGAAAAAGTGGCATGGTTCCCGCCAAATTCTGAAGCAATGTTCCTGCTATAGCCACTGGACACAAAATCTGTGTGATGCTGTACCCTTCAAGGATTTAAACTAATTGAAAAGTAAATAAATAAAAGTGTGGAGAGAAGTGGCAGGGGATCCAGATTCAAATGCTTTGGTTAGCCTAAGTTTCATCTTTTCTCTTTATAGGTAGATATACTTTTGTTATGTGATAACAATAATACCCAATTGATTTAAGCCACTGTGGATGATTTTTGTTACTTTGCAATCAGATGTAATCTTGATAATGCTTGTTGTATACTCAAAAAATGTTTCTGTTGGATCTTTTCCCTTCCATGTGGATTTTAGAGTCATTAGCAAGTTAAATGCATATATTCTGAGAAAAAAGAAATTGTGATTCTTGAATTTGCATTGCATGGTGTTTAAAGATCTGGGGAAAATATATTTCTGATATTGGGATTTCCATTTATGAAAATTTTATATATATATATAAAACATTTTAGGTTTATTTTAGATATATATATATGTATTTTAAATTAGGTCTTATTTTGTGTCTTTCAATAGTTTTTATTTTTTCATATATGTCTTGCCCATGTTTTGTAACATTTATTCCAGTCTCTTAAATCATGCTTCAAAAAATTACATTTTACTATTTATCATTGGTGTATAGGGATGAAATTGATTTTTATACACTGTTACAAGTAGCTTTGCCATTTTATATATTATATATGTATATATAATATATATAATTCTAACTGTATTCTATATCAGTTTAATAGTGTACAAATTCTCTTACATTTTCTGTATAGTCATATCATCTGCAAACCATGACAATTTATTCTTTCCTTTCTATGACCCCTCTCCCTTCTCACCCCCTACAGTAATTGGAGAAACTTCATATCAGCCTATCATCACACCTATTAATATTTACTTGTGTTTTTTTATGTAACATTTCCAATACTTTATTATGAATATGACTATAATACTGTTACCATACAACTTTTATAATGATTTATTCATTAAAGTATAAGCTAGGTTACTGTGAAGCAACTATATTGATTACACTAGGCAGTCATACTGTAAATAAATATGAATTGCTTTTCCATATTATCTTTTCATTTTTGATGTCTAGTATTAGTAATACATATAATATCTACAGTGTTTTGTATCACATAAGGCAATGTTGATGTAAGTCCTGACAGATAATTCGTCTTGCAAACAGATGAGGTAAACTTACTGTATGGATAAATATGTTATAGTACTGTAAATGTATTTTCTCTTCCTTATGAGTTTATTCATAACATTTTCTTTTCTCTAGCTTTATCGTAAGAATACAAATATAAAACATGAAACATACAAAATATGTATTATTTATGTTATTGATAAGGCTTCTAATCAACAATAGTAATTTGTAGTTAAGTTTTAGGGGAGTCAAAATTTATGGATTTTCAACAGAGTGTGTGTTGGTACCCTTGTTCAAGGGTCAGCAGTATTTTCTAATTTGCATCGTAATTTCTTCTTAAGCCCATGATTTAGAACTATTTCAAACATGAATTTTAAAAATTACTTTTTTCTTCTTCTATTTTATATTTCTTCAGCAAACATGGTCTACCAGATGTCAAATCTTTCTTATCAGTGGAGATTTACTTTGTGGTTCCATGGGAAGCCAAATTTTCTAAATATTTGATTTGTGCTTGATTCATAAAATTCTCTATATCCTTATAGATTTGTTTTTAATAGCTTTATGGAGGTATAGTTTACATACCATAAAATTCACCCATTTAAAATTGTACAATGTAATGATTTTTAGTTAATGTACAAAGTTGTGCAAATGTCATGATGGTAGGTTTAGGACATTCCACCTTACAAAGATCCCTTCAGCTCATGTGCAGTGACCACTCTTCCCATCCTTATTGATCGATCTGTGTATCCTTAATCCAACAGGTTCAGAGAGGTATAAATATGGGGTGGTTTGGTCAGTTTCTCTTTGTAATACTGTAAATTTTTGTTTCACACATTTTGTGGCTATTTTATGAAGTATATACAAGATTAAATTATTATATTTTATAGGCAAATTTTTCACTTAACTATTATATGGTATCTGTCTCTAAAAATTCCTTTTGTCTTAAAGTCTACTTTGTTTGCTATTAATCTAGCTACAGCAACCTTCTTTGGATTAATATTTACTTAGTATATCTTGTCCATCACATTAGTTTAAATATTCATGTCTTTAAATTATAGGTATGTCTGTTGGAATCAGCACATATCTTGGTCTTTTTGTTTAATCTGAAAATCTGTCTTTTCACTGAGATTAGTTTAAACTATATACATTCATTGTGATTGTTGGCATATTTGCCTTTATTTCTGTATATTATCTGGTACCTTTTATTTACCACACTTTTTTCTTTCCTTTTCTTCCTTTCCTCTGCCCCCTTCATTTCTTGCTTTTTTCACTTGACTGAACTTTTGCCCTAACTCTCCAGCATTTGTGGTTTGGAAGTGATGCCTTCTATGTACCTGCATAGATATATACATACATGTTCGAATATATACTTGTGTGTTTATAGGCATTTAAATGCATGTGTGTGTATGCGTATATAAAATCCTTAAAAAGTCTGCTTTTACTTTAAAAGTTACTGTCACGTAGCATTTTAGTTCCATCTTGATTTTTAGTCTTAGACTACAAAATATTTTTGATTTATAAATCTTTACTGTTTCTTGGCATAAAATGATCTCTTGCATCCTATTTTTTCCTTCTGAGTTTCAGTCTCTTCTTTCTGAAATACATATTTTAGAAGTTTTTCAATTAGACTAATAGAAAAGACTTTGTTTTTTTGTGTATCTGGAAATATCTATTTCATCCTTACTCTTTGTTTTTGTTTTCTTGCCAGGCCCACAGCATGTGGAAGTTCCTAGGCCAGGGATTGAACCCAAGCCACTGCAGTAATAAAGCTGAATCCTTAACCCACTCATCCTTACTACTGAAGAAAAATTTGGTTGGGAATAGAATCCTGAATTACCTGGTCTTTTCTCTCAACATGTTGAAATTATATTCCACTGTCAGCTCATTTCTTTTGTTAAGAAGTCTGATACAAGTCTGCCATTCCCCATCAGGGATTTAATCTCTGCTTGCTTTTATGATCTCCCTTTATTTAGATTTAATGTATATTTATTTCCCATGTTCAGCATGCACCATACTTTCTGAATCTGAGAATTCATATCATTGATCCATTCTGGAAAAGCTTTATCCACGATGTCTTCAAAGTTTACCTCTCTCTTCTCTCTTATATTCCTGGAAATCCTATGATGAGTTTTTGCATTCTCTATTCTATGTTCCTTAAACTCGTACTTTAAAATCTCTCTCTCTCTCTGTTGAGTTCTGACTAGTTTTTCATAGAGTCTTTTTCTTTTAATGTTCTTATTTCTTTTATGTCTTTAATCAGTTAAAATATTTATTTAGTAGTGTCCTGGAGTTTCCCATTATTTTAATTTTGTTTAATTCTGTTGTCTGTTGTGTTTGCTGACTCCCAAATATGGCAGATTCCTGAGCTACTCTAAGGAATCTGTGTGAGATGGTTTTAAGTCGGGTGCTATCAATGTGAATGTGGTACATCTTGAGCTGGGGTGTATTTCTTCATGGAGTTTACATTTCCCCAGCTGGAGCTTCCAGGGATTTAAAGGTTTGGGGGCAATTTGTCAATTTGATGACCTGGGGTTCTAAGACTGTATTGGTAGTATATAAATCCCATTCTACATATGTGTGATATAGACTAATGATTATTAGTATCTGGGATAGACCTTGACCCCCAGTTGAGCCAAAGAGGTATCTGCCAGTTAGTGGAATTTTTTTTTAGTCCATGCAGACTTTTCCAGCTATTTTTATTATCTCCCCCTGCCCTCTTCAACTCAGACCTCCTACTGGCTGTTTCCACCTGGAGGCAGAGACCCTTAGTTACATAGCTGGCCCAAAGTAGTAGCCTCCTGGCCATGGTCTGGCCTGTGGCTCTCTTCTTCCATTCAATGATTACCCAACATCTAAGCTTACTGTCTGACTGAATAAGTGCGGACTGTAGCCTCACCAGGTTGACACATAAAGCTGAACATCACAAATACGTATATTCCATGAGAGAGTCTATAGGACATTATGTTACCAAAGCAATTAGGTATTCACTGGTAAGGGGGCACCAGCATCATGTTAGTGATGTGTTTCTTCGAAAGGGGAGGTTAATGAGAGGAGGTGGCTTTATAGAACTGGATTCTCCAACAGCAATGAAGATGACAGATCTAAAATAATAGAGTTTAAGTGGTGATGTTGAACAAGTCAAAAGCAAGGTGGTTGCAAGTATGGAAGCATGGCAAGGTCAGGGTGGCATCCAGGGTTCTTCAGGTAAATGTTTAGGAAACTTGCAGTTCTGTGCCCCACCCTCTGATCATAATCAGATCTTCAGTGACTTCAAATCTAGCCAAGTCAGAAAACCAGTCTCAGATTTCTACTCCCCACACCTGAAAACTCACCTCTGTTACCAGTTACTTTATGCATCAGACATCACTCTAATCAGTTTAAGGAGATATTAGGCAGTTTAAAGAATTTTCAGGAGAGCAAGAGAACGAGGCTCAGGTAATTTGATTCTCACACAGCAAGAAACAGAGAAGCCTTGAGAAATGCGTAAGTCCTACACAGACATGTTTTGAAGAAAACACTCCTGGTATTACCTTCTTTCATTTGGAACCTATAACCATAGGAACTATACTCCAGAAACACTCCCTAGCTGTCCTGGGAAGAACTGGACAGTTCTGCTTTCCAGAAGATCTGATCTTCCCCTTCATGTCCACTGCCCACATTGTTTACCCTCACCATTGAGTTTTTAGTGGTGTATTTGCTTGGCAGGACCCCTAAGCTGCAAGGGAGTCTGGGAAAGAATGAGTTCAGCTTCTGGACCCCATAGTACAGGAAGTCCAGTTACAAGGAGGTTATGTAAATGCTTAAGTGCTCAGCTTAGAGTTGTTGTTCACACTTGTTAAAGGAACCGTCAAACCTCTGGCCTTTTTCTCCATTTGATTAAACTCAGCAGGCAGCATAGGGAGGTCACATGGGAGTCAAGGTGGCTGAATTAGCTGTGGGTCATTTCTTCTTCATAAAGGTTAAGGATTTTAAAGGAAGAGGGGAACTATCAATAAGGTACTAGAATTATGATATAAAAATAGAAAGCAGATATAAAAATGCTACAGCAGGGAAGGAAAAGAAGTCAGTATTTACAAAACAAAGAATTAATGGCATTTTCCCCCCAGTCTTCTGAGGTATGACAATAGCACAGCCAAGAATAACAAAGTACAGGAACTAGAAAAAATGAACTGCAGTTTCTTTTCATTTTCATTCATATCTAAAACCTCTGTTCTTATATTTTAAAATAAGAGCAGGGAGTTCCCATCGTGGCTCAGCAGAAATGAATCTGAGTAGGCTCCATGAGGACCCAGGTTCGATCCCTGCCCTTGCTCAGTGGGTTAAGGATCTGGTATTACTGTGAGCTGTGGTGTGTAGGTCGCAGACAAGGCTCGGATCTGGTGTTGCTGTGGCTGTGGTGTAGGCCAGTGGCTCCAGCTCTGATTCCACCCCGAGCCTGGGAACCTCCATATACCTTGGGTGCGGCCCTAAAAATACAAAAAAATAAATAAATCCATTAAAAAATTAAGAACAGCAACAGGAACTTAGCTTTGAGCAAAAACTGGAAATAATTCAGGTGGTTATGCCTCTTTGAAAACAAGATGTAATTTTTTTCTGGTTCAAATTTAACACAATTCAAAGTAATTAATGATAATATGAGTGATAAGTGGGAAGGGATGATGTAATATTTTAAATTGACGATAAGTTAGTCATTATTTAGGGGACAAGCTCCTACCTGCAACATCTAGAAAGTTAGAATCATAAAATCAGGAGATGAAAATTAAAATGAACCTTGAAACTAGTCTAACTTTTCGCTACAAGGCATACTTTTTTCCACTACCCCCGACACAATTCATCTTCCATAATCGACTTGAATATTTCTGGGAACAAAGAACAAACTGCTTCATTGGTTATCAAACAAAAAATCCATTTGATTTGGTATAACTTCTTCTTAGTAAAGTCCAGTGGTTTGTTTGTTATCCAGTGATTATTGTTTTCTAATTTCTCATAATCTATGAGACCTGCTCTTTTATTTATTGATGTAGTTTGTAAATTTATTAAACTTGTCAATAGGTGTGAAAAGATTTTTAAAAATCAATTTCAATGTGTCACAAATCTTCTACTTATGTTAAGAGGATTAGCCCCTTAGGTGGTTTTCAACCTTCCCACCTAAACCCCCATTTAGTTCTCTTACTGTATAAAACAAGGGCCACTGCTAAGACAAAAGTTTTCAAATCCTCAAAGAAAATAAAAATCCATTCATGTATTTAATTTTAATGTATTATCTACTGAAGAAGAAAAGGCAGGGGAAGTGGAATGGCTGTTTATAAGGTTGCTTTGTAATGATTTACCTGTTACTGAAAGAATTATGAACTGCATTGATAGCAAAACCCCAAATAAATTCAGCTGCATAAATAACAGTTGTGAGATTTACCTCTCCCCACTATGGCAATCATTCTGGTCAAGATTCTTTTGGGTTGCAAACAAAATCATTAAGCTGGCTTATTCAAAAGACATAATTTATTGGCTTTTAAACATATCTGAAAAGGGGACTGATTCAGACATGGCTGAATCCAGGTGCTCATATGATGTGATTAACAAGCTCTCCCTCTGATTCTATCTCATGCATCTTTGGCTGACTCTTTCTCATCGATGATGGTGATAGTCAAGTGCAGGTCCAAGTCTACATGCCACAATTTAATTGCTCCACTCGAAAGAATGCCCCGTTTCTAATAATTCCAGCTAAAGTTCTCCTGCTAACTTTCATGAGTTCAACCTGGTTCATACTCCTGTTTCTGAAAGTCTTCACTGTGGCCTGAGAAGTTGAACAGTCTGATTTGCCAGTATGAGTGAGTGTACCGCTGGAAATAGGAAAGACTGAGTGTAACTTGAACTGCACAGAGCCTCCAGCCTACGGGGCACTGCAGCCCTGGCTATTTGCTGGGCAAGCCTGGTCTTTTGGTGCCAGACATGGGCTTCCTCTGCCTGGAGGAAGGGATGTATTATTTGAATTTGCACAAAGGTATCCCGTGGACTAGCTGTGGCCTTAGAGCCCTGGATGTGAATCACTTGCCCTGTGAGGAGGGGAGGGTAGTCCTCTGGTTGAGAATCAGGTGCTGTTTTTATACTGAAGAAATGGATGATGGGCAAACAGAGTTGTCAGATGCACACCACTGAAGAAATGCCATCACACTACTGCCATTAGTTTAAGTCTGAATGTACTGTAGGTCCGATTCAACTCAATTTAAACCTAAATCTACTCAGCTCAATCCTATCCAACAATTATCGATCTCTTATTATAGGCCAAAAAGTGTGTCTCTGTGTGTTAGGTAGGTAGGTGAGAAGGCATTATGAAAAACAAACACAGCGGCAAAAAGCAAAAGATAGAAAAGACCTGTTTTTTAAGGAGTATAAAATATTCTAACTTTATGTCAACTATGAAATTTCTTTTTGAATTAAAGTCTACTTTAACAAATAATTCAAAAATTCTCATGCAAAATCAAAGATAGTAGAGTGTAAATCTTTCTTTAGTTGCTTTTTCGGAAGATAATCTGTGTACTTATATCTGTGAATTATACATCTTTTATATGTTCAAATATGATTACAATCTGGTAAACTAACAGAACTGAGGGATTTAAAAATAAATATTTACTCTATTATATTTGTTATAGTTATACCAGTTCCTTACTTTCTAGTGTTACCAAGTCCAGGATCATACTCCTCACCACACGCCAGGCCAGTAAGTCCAGAGATGAGGTGTTGGGGAAAGGAATAGGGAATTTATTTGGAAAGCGAGCAGGCCAAGAAAATGGCTCAAAGAACTATCTTAACCAGTTGGAATCCAGGCTTCTTTTATTCTAAAATGGCAGGGAGTATGGCTGGTTGTTGCAAACTTCTTTTTTTGTCTTTTTTTAGGGCTGCACTGCCGCATATGGAAGTTCCCAGGCTAGGGGTAGAATCAGAGCTACAGCTGCTGTCCTACACCACAACCATAGCAACACCAAATCTTAGCCAAGTCTGCGAACTACACCACAGCTCACAGCAAGGCTGGATCCTTAACCCACTGAGCAGGGCCAGGGATCAAACCCATGTCCTCATGGATACTAGTTGGGTTAGGTCCTGCTGAGCCACGAGGGGAACCCTAAGTTTGTAAGGGGTTGTTGCAAACTTCTTTATGTAAACTCCTTTGTTCTTACAGCTGCCCCTGTAGGCCTGACCACAGGGCTCCTATAAACCTCAAATAGAATCCTTATTTTCTGTTCTGCATTTCCCCCCCATACATGAAGGGTAAAGTGTTACACCTTTAAAGGTCAGAGCCTTGAGAACAGGCAATCCAGTATTTTTCAGCCTATAAGCAACATTGTTTCACGAAGGTGCAGAGTCAGCATGACCAAGCCCAGGTAACAGAGCACAATATTGGAGCTAATGGAATAGATCCATTATGGAGACAGGTTTGTTTCTCTGTTACACGAACTGTCTGAAATAGCAGCCAAATATGTATCCAGTGGAAGGTCATCTTGCGTTTTCAAGTGATATTTAAGTACCATTTAGTTTTATTTTGAAATTATTGTAGTAACTCAGTTTGCTTTAAACATTATTAGCCTTTTAAAATTTCTGTAAAGAAAAAACTTACCTGTACTCCTCCTTTTAAGTACTGTTTTAGCAGTGCATGCATTATTTTCCAACCTTTGGGAAAATAAACAGCAGGCTGGTAATATCTAGTCAAAGGAAAACAAGGGGCAGGGGCATGGGGAGAGAGGCAGGCAGTAAGCAAATGCCAAATGGGATTTGTTTTTATTTCAGCATGGAGGGAGCAGGAGGAGAACTACTTCCTTCTAAGCCAAACAATACCTAGCACCCGAAAACCTTTAAGTCTGGGACTTTCTGAATAAAAAAGAACAGGATTTAAGTGAGTACATACTTAAGGTTAAGCGAGTAAATACTTGGGGGTCGGTGTGGCGAAGGTAACCACCACAGTGAAACTTGGTTTTTAAACGCAGCAACGGAGTGAATTTCGGGGTTCCTTGGCCAGTCAGGGGTGAACCTGCGTTTAAGGCTAGGGACACCTTGTTGGGTCCGGGAGCGGGGGAGACGGCGATGCGGATGAAGTGATGACGACGTGCAGCAATGGAAGCCCCGAATAAAGCTCGCGAGGTCTGCGCGTTTGCGCGGGCGGGCGGGTCCCCGCGCCCCGGGCCGGGCCGCCGCGCGGCGGGGCGGGCGGACGCGTCAATGGGCCCATTCAGGCGGGCGCGGCGCGGGGGTTGAGAAGTTAAGGGGCGGGAGGTGGCGCGCCGGGACCACGGCCGCGCCATTTGCATTTCAATGAAACCCGCCTGTTGACTCAGTGCCCAGCGCTTCCGCAGCTCCCACCAGAATCTGCCTTTGTTGGTTTTAGCTCCGGTCAAGTCCACTTCTTGCAACGGGGGAGCCGCGCGCATTGAGTTTGTGTAGTCAGGCAGAACACTCGACAGGAAGGAAGGAGGAAGGGGTGCTCCGCGCGGCCATTGTCTGGGCAACCGGGCTTAAGCAGCCGAGTGACTATTTAATCTATAAGGTGCACACGAATCCCTTGCAAATCCTCTCAGTGTGGAGCAGGGGGCACCCAGACAGGGACAGATGGTGCCGAACCCCCTTTGTTTAAAAATATGGAAATGCGCTTTTTCATTTACTTAAGGTAGTCCGGCTCTTTTAACTGTTGCTATTCCCTGGGTTGCATTGTCCAGGAGAGACCCGAAGATGCTCATGGGTCTGGTCAGCCCTGCCGAAGCCACCCGCCTTTTTTTTTTTTTTTAAACGTAATCGCTATAAGTGAGTCTGCTGTTTGGTAAGCCATCATTACAGTAAAGGACCTCTCCTACCTGTTTGGTGTTTTCTGACTTTAGGCAAAGAGCAGCAGAGGGAAATTGTTTAAAAGTTTTGCAGGGTGTCTTTTCAGAGGTCCCCTCCCTTTATTTCTTTCACATTAAGCATCAGATTCAGAGGGCTCAGAATGCTTCACGTGCATCTTAGGGGGAAGAGAGAAGGTCCTGTTCTGAGTGTCCTTGGCTTCTTTGCAGTGACCTCTTGGGCTGTGAGCTACCGTGAAGGGTGACCCACTTGGGTTTCCAGAGCCGGAAGGATGCTGTGGCTGGGGCTATGCATACGTTTTTACTTCCACAGCTGTAATTTAGAGTATGTTCAACATCAGCCTGTGGAAATGTACACATATGCTTGCAGTCTTAGAAGAGTTGAAAGAGTCTATCCACCGAGTCCTTGAGCTTGCTGACATGTCACAGGATGGATTTTCCTATTGTCCTGACAACACTGAAGACTCCCATTTTCCACAGGCCGCACTTGGGAACATCAGAACACACCCCAGGCCTTCTGAAATGAGGTCAATCATCTGTCCATACATGACCCATTTTTCCTGTTCTAGCTTTTGTTTAAAACATGGCAGTCGTGGTCCAGCTGGACTCTTCTAGCCACAGTTAATACACATCAATTCAAGGAAAACATTTGAATGGATAACTGGTTAAAAAAAATCAGAGAATTTTCCATTTCAGCACAGGAAGCAGATTATTGTTTTGTGGTTTTGAAGGTAGGATGAAGCTGACACATTAGAAAATAGATGTTGAGGTATTTTAATCTTGAGGTGTTTAAGTCTTGGACGTGTTAATACGCTTATATAAAGAGACAGATGTCTGTTTGGTCTCTAATTCTAATGCAAACAGACTCTGAAATTCTCACAATCCATTTCTATTTTTCTTAAAAGGCACTGTCTCTTACCTGCCGTGTGGCTGCAGACTCTTTGCCTTCAAGTTGTTCTGACATGCTCTAAGAACATAGACAACATACATACAACACCTGGATCTGTGAATTAATTTCTACCTAGGCCACCACCAAGAGGCTTTCAGGATCTTCTGTTTCTTACCCAAATATCAAAGCCCTAAGTCCCTGAATTGACCCTTGACTATGAATTCCTGCTTCATTTCCACTTCACTCAGCCATTTCAGAGCAGGAAAGAGCCAGAATCAGGTGTCAACCAGCAGGTTTAGCTTGAAATTCATATTTTTGGAATAAAAATCTGAGCTGCTTTCAGTTTCTTTTGTTAGAAATTAATTAAAACCACGGAGGTGGGAGGGTCAGTGTTTTTACATGTTTAAGCATTGTGCAGTAAACAAATTTGTGTAGAAGCTCAGAAGTTAAAAGAGAGCTTTGCTCAGAATTTTAAAATTTGATAGGTTTTCCTTCCAAATGGTGAAAAATGGAATAGAGTATTATTATCAGGTGTGAGGTTGAGCATATTAAGTTCTTGTTTTGTTTGTGTTTTTTTTTTTTTTTTGATTTTATATAAATGAGTCTTTCTTTGGACTTCATTACAGTGATGTTCTCCCTCTCTGATTCTGATTAAACCATGAAACCCCACGTACTCACTGATATTTGTCATTTTGTTTTGGTTGGTAAGTGAATTTCGGTGATGAAGCTGTCAAGCCACAAGTTCCCCAAAGCACTGGGATGCTGTTAAAAGGAAACTACCCCATCTAGCAGAGAGTTTTGGTTTAAACTGAACCTGCAGCTTCATGGCTTCGTGCTCTTTCTTGATTCACAAATGATGCCCATTCATCCTGCCCAGGGAACAAGACTGGAGGCAGCCACATTCGATTAGGTGAAGGATTCTCAGGGTGCTGCTAACGCTACTGTGTTGTATGGGACCAACCTGGGCCTCTCTTGAAGATCAGAGAATGAGACTCTGCATTTATCCTGTCAAGAAAGGCAACTTCAGCAACTGACCTTATTTTATGGGAGAGGATTTGGCCAACTGACATGAATTCAGAGGCTTTTGTTATGAATCAGTTCCTGTTAAGACCATTGCACCTGGGTTACAAGTGTTCAGATTGAACTGGCTGCAACTGCATCACTTGGGGATTGTCCAAAATGAGTGTTTATGGTGAGCTTCCATGCCAGACAGAGGATTGTTTAGAAGCGTGCACCAAAATTTCCGTTCGGGTGTGGACTTAGTTTAGGAAGTTTCTCCAAGTCCTAAGCTGTTTTCCCCAAACGCAAGACACATTCCCAGCTGCCAGTGGTATAGGATTCTTGCCGTGCCTTAGCTGCTCTCTGCAGTGTTTGACGGTATGTAGTGCTTCGTCTTGAGAAGCTCCTCCCTGGCTTCAGTGACAGAACTCTCTCGTGGCTTTTCTCCTACGTCTCTGGCCTCGCCTTCTTGTAGGCTCTTTGCCCCTTTGCTCATCCTTATTGTGCTCTCCCAGGGATTCTGTCTTTGGTTTCTCATCTATTCTGTACATTCTCCTTGGTGAGATTTCTGAGAGACTCTTAACCACACTACGTGTCCTCCTGGCTAAGGGCCTTTACACAGGTAGTCTCCTCTGCTTAGAATGTTCTTTGCCCAGATATGGGGATACCTGGATTATCTCTTTATTTAGTTCTCTATTCAAATGTCACCTTTCACCTTTCAAGTGACTCTTCCCTGGTTATCCATACAAAATTGGAGGTATCCAGCTGGGTCAGGACTAGGGTAAGGCAAGCAAGGAGCCCAGGGCACACAATTTAAGAAGGCACGTTCAGGGTCAGCACCTAATTATGTGTGCTTCTTCACATTTGGTACCCTGGCCAGCTTGCTTGCCTTACCTGTCCTGACCCTCTGCCTGCACTCTAGCTCATCTTTCTTCACAGATACCTTTTTTTTTTTTTTTTTTTTTGCTTTTTATGGTTACATCTGTGGCCTATGGAAGTTCCCAGGTTAGGGGTCAAATCGGAGCTGCAACTGCTGGCCTACACCACAGCCACGGCAACACAGGATTCAAGCCCCGTCTGCGACCTACACCATAGCTCACGGCAACGCCGATTCCCTGACCCACTGAGTGAGTCCCAGGATCGAACCCACATCCTCATGGATACTAGTCGGATTCGTTTTTGCTGTGCCACAATGGGAACTGCTCTTCACAGATACTATTATAACTAACATATAATTAAAAATTGTTCATTTCTCCCCTCCTTGTCCTGCTCACACCATTCGAATATAGGCCAAGTTGGAGAAGGACCCTTGTCCGTTTTGGTTTTTGTTTGATCTCCAGAGCCTAGAATAGAGCTCAGAATGTAGTAAGAATTTATCGTATTTATATTTAAATGAATATCAGGTATAAGTGACTATCACTCATTATTGATGACTCTCAAATGCATGAAAACAAGATATGTAAATGGACCTTTTCCCTTGGATAACCCACAAAGTTTTCAGACTCAGTGAATTTGAAATTGCATTTATCTTACCTTTTGCTTCCAAACCTACCTCCCACCTGGATTTTCTTTTCTGATGAATAACAGTACCTCTGTCTAGCTCAGATTAAAATGCTAGAGATGTGGTAACTCAGGCCTATCGAGTTTACTCCCTAAATACCTCCTGCCTTCCTCACCTCCCTCCCTGCTGCCCTGCTTTAATTCAGGCTCTCCTCCCTTCCTCCTGGAAAACCTGCCAATCCCCTTCCAACTGATCTCACAGCAAGCAGCTTGTTCTCTGCTTCAGACTTCCGGCACGCTGCTGTGACGTGAGCTCTGTAAACCACGGATCTGGTCGTGCCACTTCCTTATCGTAAAACCCTTCTATGTAGCCCACAGGTTTGAAGACACAATTCAGATTTCACCCACTAGAAAGGCCCTTGGCCAGGGGTCCCCCTTCCTGCTCCTGTTATCTGCCCTCTCTCCCCGCCTCAATGCACACACTTGGTGCCCCAGTCACAGAGTGTTTGACATTTGGCATAATCTGTCCTCCTAAATGCTGCTAGCCATTGCCTGGCTCACCTCTCCCCGTCCATTCAACCTCGATGGAATGGTCCCTCTGCCTATCAAGTTGTTTTGTAATTTTCTATTTACTTACCCTTCTCCCCATCATACTGAGAACACCTTAAGGACAGGAACAGGGTCTTTCAGTTTTGCACACCCAGCACAGAGTTGGCCCTTCGTGTCATTTGTTGGATGAATGTATAAATTCATTGTAAGGTTATTTTGTTATATGGGGTAGGGTGTAGGTCTCAGTGACGTCTTCCTTACTTGGTATCTATTGATTCCAAAATTATTAAAAAAAATCTTTCCTTGAGCAGCTTACTTTGTCATATACTGCATTCTCAAATAACTGGGTGTAATTCTGGTTTTCCATTTGGCCCTCATGATGTACACATCCATTCCTGCATCAGTATCGCACCAGTTTAGACTTCCTCAGCCACTTTTTTACAAGACTATTCTCTGGGTTTCGTCCGTGTTAACTTTCCTAAATACATTTTGGTATTGAATGTTTTATTGATTTTTAATGCAAAAATCCAGTTAGAGTTTTATTTGGAGTAGTTATCTGAATATTAATTATTATTATTTTTTTAGGGCCTCACCTGAAGCCTATGGAAGTTCCCAGGCTAGGGGTCTAATTGGAGCTGTAGCTGATGGCCTACAGCCACAGCGATGCCAGATCTGAGCCCTGTCTGCGACCGACACCACAGCTCATGGCAGTGCAGGTTCCTTAACCCACTGAGCGGGGCCAGGGATGGAACCTGAGTCCTTGTGGACACTAGCCAGATTCCCACAATGGAAACTCCTGAAAATCAATTTTGAAAAAAGCAGAACTCCTCATTTTATTGTCATAGTGAAGTTGGCTGGTTACTAGTTGAAGGGTGATCAGATAACAGAAAAACCGCATCAAAAACTGGCGTCAAGTGAGAGCCAGATTTTTAAGCCAATCACTCTACTTCCTCATAGCAGTATGCATAGACTCATGTTTCTCCTGCCATTTTTATGCTCTTTCCTTCCCATGAATAGATGACCCGTGCAGCAAGCTAACATATTTGTGTTTTAAGACTCCCCTAACGGAGATAAGTGAGGTCTCATGTACCGTTTCAGTATTAGATGGAATATTAAGGGTGCAAAGTCCTTCCCTTTGCTCAGTTCTAGTATTTGAAAACAAATTCAGCCGATTCGCTTGGTGGAGATGTGGAACAGCTGGCCACCATCCCGTTTCCACAAACTCTCCTTATGTTTTCAACTGGTAATGGGGAAATACATCTTTAGCTCAGTTTGTCTGAAAATTTGTTTTGTGGGACCTTCTAAACATCCATAAATTTTACACAAACCATTTGAGCATTTTACATGATTAATCTTGTGTTGTTTATCTAATGCGAGATGCTGCACACTACCCAAAACTCCGATTATAAAGAGAGGGCCATGACCTTGGGGGAGTCTGGGCTTTAGTGTTCACTGTATCATCAGCCTCTCTCATCCTCTTGTTTGTATTAAGGGATTAAAATCAGAGTCATTTTGTTTTTTGCTTTGCGTATTTTAAGTCTCTAGTGCCCCCCCCCCGCACCCCCCGGCCCCCTGCTGGGAATAGAGTTTAAACTTTCTAATTTAATGGAGGGGGTTTATGAGCCCCCAGGGCAAAGATTTCATTCCAGAGCCCTGAAGTTGGAAGCAGGGAGATGATTTGGTTCACTGATTTCTCTTGAGTCTGTTTCTTTCCAGTTCTGTAGTCCCTGATTCCTATCTGCCAGGGGAGTAGTTAATAATTTTTACTCATATCCTCTGGCTTTCAATTAATAAGTACTCAGATGATCTGACTTAAGGCGTGCTTTAAGTTTGTTCAAGCCACTTCCATGAGCCCACAGCTACAGTGTATTTCAGGTAAAGTTGTTGATAGTGTATAAAGATGACAAAACTTGATTTACGTTATCATGAAATTGATTTTTAAACCTGGTTAATTTTACAAAAATAGATACGTTTTTTAAAAAGTTACCTAGAACCATAGTCGTGGAAGTTCATTCTCACTCCGACTTCCATGCAGTATATTTTTTAAACTGATCAAGACAGATGAGTTTTAAACCACTGTCAATCAAAAACAAACAACAAACTCTCCTCCTCACCGGTTTTTGCCCAGTTTTTATGCTCCTACCATTAATTCTTCGTACTGTTGCTAAAATTATCTTTTTCTCCAACCGTAGCCCTTAGCATGACATTCAAGGCTTTCCACGGTCTGGTCTTGCTCTGCTTTTCTCGCCTTTCCTTCTCGCTGTCCTCTCCATACGGCTTATTTCCAGGCAGTTATTAAAATTTAGGCTGACCCTGCTTTCCTAGTGCCCGCGACAGTCTGGCTTTATACTTGCTGTCCTGGGGTCCTGTCTGCTTTAGCATTTTTAGCACTTGCAACGTTGTCCTCGTTTGGATGTTAAATTATATTGTCACTTCTTGTGTTTTTTTGTTTTGTTTTGTTTTTTGTTCTTTTTTTTAGGGCCACACCTGCACGTGGAGGTTCCCAGCCTAGGATTCGAACTGGAGCTGCAGCTGTAGGTGGCCTATGGCACAGCTACCGCAATGTGGGTTGCGAGCCGAGTCTGTGGCTCACAGCAGCACTGGATCCCTAACCCTCTGAGCAAGGTCAGGGATCGAACCTGTATCTTTATGGATACTAGTTGGGTTTGTGATCTGCTGAGCCACCAGAGGAACTCCTCATTCCTTTCTATGACCAAATAATGTTCCATTGTATGGCTCTACCACATTTTATTTACCCATTTATCAGCTGAAGGAGATTTGGATTGTCTCCAGCTTTCGGCTACTATGAACAATGCTGCTATGAACATTAGTGTACAAGTCTTTGTGTAGATGTATGTTTTAATTGCTCTTGAATATATGCCTAGGACTGGAATTTCTTGATCATATACTAAGAATATGTGTAACGTTTTGAGGAATTGCCAAAGTATTTTCCATTTTCCATTCCCACCAGTAATACATGTGGATTCCAGTTTCTCTGTATCCTCATCAACACTTGTTATTGTTGGTCTTTTTGATTATAGCCACTTTATATGTGAAGTATTATCTCATCGTGATCTCGATTTGCATTTGCCTAAAAAGTAATGATGCTGAGCACCTTTTCATATGCTCAGTAGACATTCACTTATCTTCCTTAGAGAAAAATCTTTTCACCCTATTTTTAAATCAGGTCATTTGTCTTTTAATTACTGAGTTGTAAGTGTTCATTATATAGTCTAAGTCTCTTATCAGATATATGATTTGCAAATATTTTCTTTCAGCCTGTGGATTGCCTTTGCACATTCTCGATGATGTCCTTTGAAGTACAAATGTTTTTCATTTTAGTTTAGTCTGTGATCCATTTTGAGATAGTTTTTGTGTGTGGTGTGACGGTAGGGGTCCATGTTCATATTTTGCTTGTGGATTTCCTATTGTCTTAGACCGTTTTTTGGTCATTTTCCATTAAATTGTCTTGGCTCCCTCCCTCTATGCATTTTTATAGTTTAATTACTTATATTATTGCCTTGACTTAGAATTGTTTTATATTATTCTTCTCTTCCTATTGACATCTTCAAGCTTATTTATTCCCTCAAGATTATATGTATATATAATCATATATATATGTATATATAATGTACATATACATATATATGTATATATAATCTTACATATAATATATAATTATATGTATATGTGTGTGCATATATATATACACACATATATGTATATAATCTTACATATGATATATAATTATATGTATATGTGTGTGTGCATATATATACACACACACATATGTATATATAATCTTTAATATATAATTATATGTATATATGTGTGTGTGTGTGCATACACACACACACACACACACCCGGTATCTTCTTTATCCATTCATCCATTGTTACGTTGTTTCCATACCTTGGCTTTTGTAAATACTGCAGTGAGTTCCTGTTGTGGCCCAGTGGGTTAAAAACCGAGCTAGTATCCATGACGATGTGGGTTCTATCCCTGGCTTCACTCAGTGGGTTAAGGACCTGGCATTGGTGCAAGCTGTGGTATAGGTCACAGATAGATGCGCCTTGTATCTGCTCTTGCTGTGGCTGTTGTGTAGGCTGGCAACTGCAGTTCCCATTCGAACCCTAGCCTGGGAACTTCCATGTGTCGCAGGTGCCTCCCTAAAAAAATTAAAAAAAAGTTCAAATAATGCTGCAATGAACATAGGAATGCATGTTTGTATTCTTTGGGTTAAAAATACTGAGAAGTGGGATAGCTGGTTCATATGGTAGTTCTAATTTTAGTTTTTTTGGAGGAATCTCTGTACTGTTTTCCATAGTGGCTCCACCCAGTGATAGCATTTTTGAAGTAATTCCTCCAGATTCCCCCTCTGAGAACAGCATTTGAACAGATGAATAAGGGCTAGTATGTTTGTTTAAAAGCCTCATTATTTAATTGTTAATTTCCCCCCAAAGATAGCTATCTTTTTGGCCACGCCCATAGCATGAGGAAGTTCCAGGCCAGGGACTGAACCTGCACCATAGCAGTAACGCAAGCCACTGCAGTGATAAGCACTGGATCCTTAACTGGCAGCGCCACAAGAGTGCTCTAAAGATAGCTATCTTTGACCAGGGTAATATGAGGTGCGACATCAAGGTAAGAGTTATAACTGAGGGATACTGCAGATCTCTGCTTAATCTGTTCCCTTACTCACGTGTCTTGGTGCTTGCCTCCCTACTCTTTGGCCCATGAGCCAAAGTTTAGCGTCGGTATTCCTTCCACACGAGACACGAGAAGCTGAGGTGTCATCTCTAGAAGTCTCGTTTAGAAAACCAAGCCACCACTGGGAGAGCACGTTCTGTTTGGGCTTTTCCTTTGTTATTAGCAGAACTTAGTTGATCATACTTGGCTGTCATTATTTAGGTTACTTTGGAGGACGTTGGGTGGTAAAAATCTGAGGCGGTTTGTGCTAATAGACTTTGTGTTCTATGTAGATGTTATAAAAAATACACTGCTCTTTTGCAAGCATCTAGGATCTCCTGGTCCACAGCCAAGGCAAATCTAAAGAGCTAATGGTCAGGAAAATCAGGTTCAGCTCTAAGCCTCTGCTTAACCAGGACTTGTAGTGTAAGGCAACTAGTGCTGAGACAGTAAAGTTCTATTGTAACCTATTGTCCTGAGATGAGAAAACACCCATGTTATTGGGTTCCAGTGTCACAATGAGCGAGCTCACATTATACCACCACTTACTTGGGGGATGTGATTTAATCTACAGTCCTACTGAATCGTATGGATTTTTATTGTGTTTATTCCAAATAAAAACAGCACAAATTAATAATCTTTTGTAGATTATTGAAAGAAGAGTTAGTTAAGTGTCAGCCCTGTATAATCCCATTCTTCTCAAAGTATTTGTGTGCCTTCCGAACACTGGCAAAGCAGCATTACTATGTGGGGAATCGAGGGGGTTGCCGGTGTTTTGGAATGACTGAATGGCAGCCAGATAACGTAAATGGCAATGAAAACTTTCCACTCATAGATTCACAGATGAGCTCTTGGCTGAAAAGACTAACAACTGTTGTCAGATCAGCAAGTAGTAACAGCAAAACACCTGTTTCATGTGTTTAAATTCACATTTATTCAGTTAAATAGTTGCTCATTTACATAACAAAAATTTATTTCTCATATTTTTCAGAATTGATACAAGGCATGCCATGGTCAAGAACTATAGTCCCTTGAATAACATAATCTGTATCAGAATTAAAGATCAAATGCTAATTGTTACCCACAGGTAGAGTAATTGGAAAATTATCAAATTGTTTAGGATTCTGCTATTAGGTTAATTTACATAAGTTAGAATACCCAAGTTAATTAAAAGCATATAGTAAATAAAAGCCTGGATGATTTTCACAAATCCTGCTTATTTATCCAAGTATGGCATGCTTAGCTAACCCTAATCAGGGAAGAAGTTCTTATGCAACAACAGATTTGCCTTGAAAATAAAACTAAAACCCAAAACGATACATCCATTTCCTATTTATTTCAATTATAATTTTCTGTTTATCTAGTCACGTCAAGAAGATGTGGTTAGGCACATACATACATTGCAAGAAATCCTATCCTGCACATTATTAGGTTACTTTCTGAACTTCCATTATTTACCAACTATCGAGTATTATTTCCAATGGAAATATACATGTCCTGGCCCTAGAGCATCTGTACTTTGTCCAAGCTCACCTCGGTGATTCTAGTGTGCATTAGTATTTGTTAAATACTGATACAGGGGACCTATAATATCTTTTTCAACTCTAGGTTTATATGAACTTATAAAATAGGCAAATACAGGACTTCTTCCCCTGTGGCTCAGCGGGTTAAGGATATGACAGTTGTCACTGCTGTGGTGTGTGGTTGGGCTCCCTGGCCTGGAACTTCTGCATGATGTGGGTATGACAAAAAAAAAAAAAAACCACCACCAACGAAAACCTGGCAAATACTCTCATGTCATCTCTCAGTATTAGCAATGGGGTTGTAGGGGATGGGGAGGAATTTGTTCCGAGATTTGTCTCTTTCTGACTCACTTCACTTAGTATGAGAATCTCCAGTTGCATCCATGTTGCTGCAAATGGAATTATTTTGTTCTTTTTTATGGCTGAGTAGTATCCCATTGTATATATGTACCATATCTTCTTAATCAATTTATCTGTCAGTGGACATTTAGACTGTTTCCATGTCTTGGCTGTTGTGAATAGTGCTGCTGTGAACATGTGGGTACATGCATCTTTTTGAATTGTAGTTTTGTCTGGATGTATGCCCAGAAGTGGGATTGCTGGATCATATGGTAGTTCTATATTTAGTTTTCTGAGGAACCTCTATCCTGTTGTCCATAGTGGTTGTACCAATTAACGTTCCCACCAACAGTGTAGGAGGGTTCCCTTTTCTCCACACTCTTTCCAGCATTTGTTATTTGTAAACTTGTTAATGATGGCCATTCTGATCAGCGTGACCATTGTAGTTTTGATTTGCATTTCTCTAATAATTAGAGAAGTTGAGCTTCTTTTCATGTGCCTACTGGCCATCCATATGTCTTCTTTAGAAAAATGGCTATTTAGGTCTTCTGCCTGCTTTTTGATTGGATGGTTTGTTTTTTTGTTGTTGAACTGTATGAGTTATCTGTATACTTTGGAGATTAAGCTCTTGTCGATTGCATCATTTGCAGCTGTTTTCTCCCATTCTGTAGGTTGTCTTTTTTTTTTTTTTATGGTTTCCTTTGCTGTACAAAAGCTTGTAAGTTTGATTAGGTCCATTGGTTTATTTTTGTTTTTATTTCTTTTGCCTTGGGAGACTGACCTAAGGAAACATTTGTACAGCTGATGCCAGAGAATGTTTGCCTATGTTGTCTTCTAGGAGTTTTATGGTGTCTTGCCTTGTTTATGGTGTTTAAGTATTTAAGCCATTTTGTGTTTACTTTTGTGCATGGTGTGAGGGTATGTTCCAGTTTCATTGATTTACATGCAGCTGTCCAGTTTTCCCAGCACCGCTTGCTGAAGAGACCATCTTTTTCCCATTTTATATTCTTGCCTCCTTTGTCAAAGATTAATTGACCGTAGGTGTTTGGGTTTATTTCTGCATTCTCTATTCTGTTCCATTGGTCTGTATGTCTATTTTTGTACCAGTACCACACTGTCTTGATTACTGCAGCTTCGTAATATTGTCTAAAGTCTGGGAGAGTTATGCCTCTTGTTTGCTTCCCCCCCCACCCCCCCGCCCAGGATTGCTTTCTCAGTTCTGGGTCTTTCATGGTTCCATATACGTTTTTGGATTGTTTGTTCTAGTTCTGTAAAAAATGTCATGGTTAATTTGATAGGGATCACATTAAATCTGTAGATTGTTGTGGGTAGGATGGCCATTTTAATGATATCAGTTCTTCCAGTGCAGGAGCATGTGATATCAGAAACCAACATTTTAGTCATTCTTTGTTCCTGGTTGTCGCCCCACTGACTTTTATCATCCCACACAGTCTGGGTTTGTCCTGCTTGCACTCGATTCCCATGTGTTACCCAAAGCTTAAGCACAGAAGATAAGCTTTCTAAAATGGTTCAGAGTTTCGGGCTGTACCCCTCCTCCCTCCACCTGAAAAAGGATGAGGCTAATCCACTGACAGCCAATGTGAAAGTTTCTGTGAAACAGAGAGAAAGTGCTCCTTGCTTTATGAAAGTATTGGTTTCCCCACGCTTAGACTTAATGGTGGCCATAGCAAACCTCAGGGGCTTCAAATTGGAGACCTTATGAGGCTGAGGGTCCCAGCCTGAGCAAATCCAGACGATCCTGCCAAGGCCCACATGGAAGGAGATTTAGTTCCTCTATTTGCTCCTTTCCAGAGGGCTAGGACCTGTTTTCCGTATTAGTGGAAATTAAATCCGTAAGACATGGCAGTGTAAAATAAAACTCTAGGAGAGAGGGTCAACTTAAGCAAATACCCTTTTTCTAATTTAACATCTATTGCTTGAGCAATAAGGATATAACCCCAATGAAGCTGACAGTGCCTCTGGAATGAACTTCTTTCATGAACCTTGGAGAAGAGACTGTTCCATTATATAATGTTGAATATGTCATTGCCACATGAGTAAGACTTACCCAGCTTTGCTAGCAAGGAACAAAGTTGCTGTTAGTTTTTAAATTATTGGCATATAGTAACTCTATGTGGACTTGCTGGCAGAGGAAGGGAAAGAGCTGATTCTGAACAGGCCAGGGCTTTAACATCAAATGGTTCACATACTCTATAGCGGTTAGTTCACTGGTAGGACCAGGATATTATGCCTGCTTCTCCTGCCATCTCCGTCACAGCTCATCGTTCACCTCTTACCGCATTTCTCTTAAGGCATCAGGGATTTTCTCATGGTACAAATCTTTATGTGGTAAGTCAGCTTCCAAGAAGACACAATCATGTTTGTATATGTGTGTGCACATAATTCAGAGAGAAGGAGAAAAACACGGCTGAAGTTTGTTTGCTAAGAGAGGATTACTCTGGCTCCGTTTATCATCTTAATTTCTGCACCTATGTCATTGACAAGTTGGACTGATTCAACTTATAAGAACATTCATCATAGAAAGGAAATAAGTCTAGCCCATGGCCGCTCAGCTAATGAATAACGAAAACAGGATAATTTGAAACTGGTGAAAGAAGACTATATATGACGGGTATGCTAGGCTATATGAAACATCTGAAGTCACCCCAGTCAGCCCATGAACCTAAAACATCACCCTATTCTTTATTCTCATCTTATAGTATATCAAGTCTTAGAATGAATGTGCTAGTACATTAGAGTACAATTGCGTACATTTAAACAACTTTGATGTGACTAGTAAAACCTATTGAAAAAACATTTTTAAAAATAGATAAAATGGACAGCATAAAAATGCTTTACTTGTTCCTAACAGACGTGAGCCAGAACACATTGGACTTAATTTTTTTTTTTTCTTAAACTGACAGTCCTCCACTCTCCTGCACATGGTTTAGAATCACTGCCAGGTGAGCTGATTACTGATGAGAGTGTGTCATACCTGCTATTGGGTGGGGCAGGAAACAAGATTGGAAACTATTGATCCAGACCGGAAGGTCTTAGACATCTTCCAGACCATCTTATTTGTACCATTCAATTTTTTTCTGTGTCGTAAAAAGAAAACTTTAGCTGTTTGCTGAACTAAAATGGTTATCAGTGATTGGGATTTCAGGTAATAGAATTTTATTTAAAATTTTCATTTTAGGAGTTCCCGTTGTGGCTCAGTGGTTAACGAATCCGACTAGGAACCATGAGGTTGTGGGTTCGATCCATGGCCTCGCTCAGTGGGTTAAGGATCCGGCGTTGCCGTGAGCTGTGGTGAAGGTTGCAGAGGCGGCTCGGATCCCGCATTGCTGTGGCTGTGGCAAAGGCTGGCGGCTACTGCTCCTGTTAGACCCCTAGCCTGGGAACCTCCATATGCCGAGGGTGCGGCCCTAGAAAAGACAAAAAAAATTTTTTTATTTAATTTTAATTTCTTGTTTTCTAAGCATGTCGTAGATATGATATAATGTAGAAAAGATGGGAAAGTGAAATAAAAGAAAATACATTTCACTCATCATCCCACCACCTAGAGTCTCTGCGGTCATGTTGGTTGTACATCTGTGGCAGCTAGTCTGAGACTAACTGTCCCAGTTGGTCCTGGACTGAAGGGGGTTTCCTGGACATGGGACTGAGTGCTAAAACTGAGAAAGTCCTGAGCAAAGCAGATGAGTTTGTTGCCTGTAGAATCCTCCATAATGAGACTAATACAAGAGCTGCTTGTTTATAGCCCAGTCATCTCAGGTAACCAATGGAAGAGAAATAGAGAACAGATTAGTTGTTTTAAGCTACTAAGTTTTGGAGTAGTGTGGTTCTATTTATCATCTCTGTGTCTCTCATAAATTGTGCACAGGGCTCTGTAACAGGTTTTAAAAAAATAACAGTATATTACGGACATATTTTCATGTTTTACAGCATCCATTTTAATGGCTGGATGGAACTCTATTGAAGGGGAAAATGCTATTTAACAATCTGTTTAACACCTCCCATGCCATTGGACATTGATGTTGCTTCCCATTTTTTTGCTCTTGCAAACCATGCCCAAATATCTTCATAGCTAAATTTTTGCATACAAACTCTGTACCTACTACTTATTTATTCATTTATTTATTTATTTTACTGCAAGTGCTCCTTTATTTCATACTTTAAAGGAAGGGGCCCCAGAACCAATGATCACCAGCTGCCCAGGCATCAAAAAATTATGCTTCCTAAATCTCTTGATGTCGATTCTGTACACAGAGCAAACGAGTTGCCCGACGTATGACACTCAAGACAGAAGCCCTTTTTGCATACCCGCTTTTTAAAAGATTCTTGGAAGTGTAATATCAAAAGATGTTATCTTGAAGGCTTTTGGTGAATATTGCCAAAGTGCCCTTCATTTTTAAATATTGTGCAGACCCACTGATCACATATGAAGATACTCGTTTTGCAGACAGTGAGTTTGCCACAATGAAACAAGCTCCCAGACTCTGTCAACTTGACAAGGTAATGAGACTTTCTTATATTCTGCAGTTAAGTCTCGGACACATCACAGTGAGATTCCCTCTGGTCAATTTAAAACTGTGCCCTGAGAATATGTTCTATGCAGCAGCTCCTGATGTTTACATAAATCATTACTTAAGCCCTCAACATCATCAAATATTTATTTAACATCCACCGTGGTTAAGA
The DNA here is from genome assembly GCA_004024745.2 of Catagonus wagneri. Classification (NCBI taxonomy): domain Eukaryota; kingdom Metazoa; phylum Chordata; class Mammalia; order Artiodactyla; family Tayassuidae; genus Catagonus; species Catagonus wagneri. The sequence goes on from PVHT020000256.1 coordinate 8,375,468, forward strand.
ATTGCAACCATGAACCCTGGTACAAGTTAGAATCTAAGGGAGAGAACAGAGGCATAATTCATTATCTTTGTCTTAGGAGTATTTTTAGTAACTTCTTTTTCTTTCTTTTCCTTAACTTTATAGAATCAAATTATGGGAAAACCATCCTGCAATTTAGAAAATGAAACATTTTACAGTGTGAGATATAAAATGCTTTCATAAATACAATATATATTATACAGTGTGTATGTATATGTTAACAAATGGTTACACTTGAACTTCTATGTAACCACCACCCGACTTAAGAACTAGCACATTACCAGCACCCGAACCTCCCATCGTGCCTCCCAAGTGTGCCCTTATGGAATTTCAGTTCTTTTCCTACCTCCAAAAGGTAACCACCATTATAACACTGTGATAATCATTCCCTTTTTTTCTTTCTTTCTCTACCATTGTTTAGTTTTGCCTGCTTTTAACTTTATATCAAGAAAATCATAAAAAATTATTCTTGTGATTTTCTGTTTTTACTGAACATTATGTAAGATTCATCTGTTTTATTTTGGGTAGTTGCATAATATTCCACAGTATAAATATGCCATAAGCTTTAATCCATTCTCTTGCTGATGGATTTAGGTTGTTACTAATGTTTGGCTTTTGAGCCCTTTAAGGGTTCTGATGTAACCATGGATACTTGGAGGTAAGAGACTTCAGATTAGATACATATGTAAATCTAATTTTTAAAAGGTATTAGTACCTTTTTGATGATTTTTCTTTCAGTGCTTTCGGTTTTGATGGTTTGCTTAATTTACAGTTTTGATTGTGAATCCAGTTCTCTTGAATCTTCTTTAGTTATAGCTGTTTAATGAGGATTTTCCTTTCTACCTATGGGTGTTTATGTATAGGAAACACTCCTAGTGGATGGATGGCTACCACTGCAACTGCACACGTGCTTTACTCCTGCCACAGTCCTGTTCTTGGTGAAAAACTTAGATTTCTGGAGAAATGTGGGTTCAGAAGTGGGATGGTGTTAAAGGAACTGACCTGGGTAGAGAAAGTAGATCCATCAAGTTAGAGATTTGTTTAGATTAGAAAATTTATTGTTATTGTTTAGATTAGAAAATATTTTAATGAAGCAGCTGGTTCTTGGAAGGCTGGGGAATCATCAGCATGTAGGAAAAAAGGCAGTTTTTCCTGATTCAACCTGAATTCAAATCTGTTTCCACCACCTAATGGTTCTGTGATAAGGAGTAATTTTACTTACATGAGAAACTTTCTTCATTTTGTAAAACAGGATGATAAAACTTTTTTTCTTTTTGCTTTTTAGGGCTGCACATGGGGCATATGGAAGTTCTCAGGCTAGGGGATGAATCAGAGCTGCAGCTGCTGGCCTACACCACAGCC